>JARHVA010000071.1:1817500-2425833 GCA_037957365.1 Torreya grandis
TACAATGTCTACAGCATTAATTAGTGACCCTATAAGAGCATTATAAGATGTTACTCCTAAGGAAGCATGGTCCAACATTAGACCATTCATGACTTTTATGTTTTTGATTGTGTTATTTTTGCATTAATTCTTGAGAAGAGAAGTAAATTAGATGAAAGAGAAAACCATATATGTTTATTATGTTATGTATATTGTTAATGATGCATAGTTATTCTATTTTAACTTAAATTACCTTGTTATTATGACTCATTTTCAAGGGTAACATGTGAATTTATGTATAATGGTAATGGTTACAAAATTCAAAATGAAAATATGACTATATTAATCTTAGTAAGTTCATTTTAAAGATAGTGTTACTGTTGGCCAAATTTGGTCTACATACCAAACACTTATAGGTCTAGGATTGAAGATAAATAGGAGACCCTTGAAGACTAATCCCATGAAAGAAGTAGTAGGCACACTTCAAATGAAGATCACAAGTTGAATAAAATCTTTTGAAACACTTTTAAGCAAGCTTAAAATGTGAATTTGGCAATCTCAGGGCACTAGACTATCATGGCACATCCTCTAAGAACAAGTAGAATAAGCTAGTCATGCATTTAATAATTAAACTTAAGGATTATAATAGAGTCAATGAATTACATGAGAATGATTTAATTTATCCCTAGATCATTCCATTCAATTTTGGTGCCTTGGTGCAATTTATACCTATATATATAAGCCTTCAAAATTAAGCAAGTAAGTTAAGATGTAAAAATGTCAAACTTAAGCCACAATAAATAACCATTTAAATTCAAATATTTCAAGGTTGAATGCAAAACAAACAAGTGTTAATATCATGGAATTTGAAATCAAATCTAATGGTGTAAGGGTGAGGATAGTGTCAGTGGGTCCCAAAGATCTAATGGTAGGTATTCGATCATACATTATAGATCAATTACAAGTGAAGGTCAACAAGTCAGAGGATCCAAAAATTAAATGAAAAGTTGACAAGTGTCCAAATCATGAAAGCTAAGATAAGATCCAATAGCGATTAGAAATCTAACATAGTAAGTGGGTCTAGTTAGATCAATGGTGTTCATTCAATTATATCATGAATATCTAATGGTATGAGTAAGGTTAACAAGTTAGTGGATCTTAAGATTGAATGTAATGCTACCAAGTTTTATGATCATGATAAGCTAAAGGATTAATGATGTATGTTTGATCTTGTTGATAAAGATCAATGGCACATGTTGATTCATCTAGATAAGATCAATAGTGCGTAATACAAGGAGCCCGAATTGAATGTGAGGCCACTACATGGCACAAGCATAAGGGTAGATGAAACTAAAAACAAGATCCATAGAATGAATTTAGAGCTACCAGGTGGCATAATCTAGGAACTCAGATCAAGATCAATGATCAAAATTAAAATTTGAAAGCTAAGGGACTTTAATAGAGAAACAATGTGACCTAAATTTGAACTAGATCAAATATTTAAAATGGGATGCCATGAAGGTAGACACATCAACTTCAACATGATTATGAACCTTTTATCCATTCTTAAATGCCAAAGATGAACCAGTAGGGAACTATCCATGTCAAAAAAAGATCATAACAGATTGATCCAACTATTTTAATTTATTAGATACTAGATTTTAGCTTTCAAATGATTTGATCCCACTATTGTAACCATAAGGAACATCAATGCATGAAAAAATAGATTGAAATAGATTGATATGGTTTTTATGGTCATTTTCTAGTAGTCTTAGACATTATGATCTTTTCTAATGGCATCAACACTGGGAAAAATTGTAGGATCTTGGTCATTATTCTCCATTATCTAGCCTTTTATGCATAATCTTCATCTCTCTCATCCTATTATACTATAAATACAATCTTATAAGCCTTATAAATTATCCATCTCTTTGGCATGAGCAAACTCTACCAATATTTGTACTATAACACCTATCTAATACAATAAAAGATTGAATTCCTCTATTATGCAAGCTGAGTTGAAGTGAGTCTTATGAATTCAATGATGTGGTCAAGTGAATGTATGTTTTCCTTGCATTTATGTGAGATTTCTCACATTCATCTAGTGTTTTGGTAGTTCTCAGAGGTTATTCTAAGTGCATATATAGTTTGTTGGTCATTGTGGAAGTGGAAAACTACCCTCCCATGCTAGGTTGATAGCTAGTCAATGCCTTATTCTAAAATGCTTATGTAAAATATGATCAAAGAGTGAAATAAGTTACATTTATTAGTCTTTAAAGTGTCTTATAGTGTGTCTTTTACAAGTATAAATATTAAAACATTTGGTGCATCACCTCATTTTTATATGCTTTTATGAATTGTTTCTAATCTTTCCCCCTTTTCCAAGTAAGATTTATCTTAGGTCTTGTTTAGGTGATAGATCAAAAAGTAATATGACCTTATCTATAGTTATAAACCAATATTAGGTGACCCAAAACGTAGGGTCAATCCCGCGTTAGACTAGGTTTGAGAAAGAGCACCTAAATAATCCCCTTCTTAACTAGGGTATAGCCTAAGAAATCGATAGTTATAGCATGCTTGGTGGGACCCATTCTCCTTGAGGAACTAAAATTTGGAGATAATAAGAATCCTCTACAATATCAAATAAGATCCATCATCATCAGGAGCTAAATATATTTAAATTTATAGTGTTTACAACATTGTCCAAACAACATTCTCATGCCAAAGGTTACAACAAAGTCAGATAGTAAAGGAATTCCCATTAAACTTATTGAGATACCATATATTTCATATAAGAGAGAAATATTTAATAGGACAAGATATTATCCTCAAAAGAAATATTCATCCCTTGGTCATCCTATTATCTTAAGCAGTACAATCCCTACAACCTAAATGGATATTAGGAATCAAGTGTTCATCCTATTCAATAGATGTAGTCCAATAAATTTGGCCCATTATGATGACATTTCTATGTATACACTTAAGATTATCCAATCATTCTTAGGATAACATCAAAAAACTAATATTGAGCATATCCAAGACGTTGCAAACCTTTGCTCTGTTCATAATGTTATTCAAGATAATGTAGCTATCAAATTACTTGCTACTTATTTCAAAGGAAAAAAATTATAATGATATATAAATCTTCCTTTTAATTCCATTGATACATGGGATGAGTTAGGTGCAACCTTAGTCAGGGAGTTTGAAGATAAATCTGGTCACCTAACATTAGTTGAGTAGCTGACTACCATTCAGAGAGCACCCCATGAGTTCATGTATGATTTTAACCTCATATTCCAAAAGAAATAGACTAAGATTCTTGTAGTGATTAGACCATCCCTAGAATATGCCTTTTTTTACTATCTAAAATCCCTTAATTTTTATATTAGTGTGATGATACAGTCAATGGTTGGCAATACCTTGCCAGATGCTTATGACGTTGTCATAAGAGCAGAAAATAGTTTAATACAAGATGATAAGTTGTTTCTTAGGCCTTAAATGCCTATATTCCTAGTGTTTTAATCCATTCTACCCATTCAAGTTCCTCATTTTCAATCATTAACCCCTACTCCATCTACTCAAGCTAAATTTGCAGCCCCTTCTAATCAGGCTAGTGGGATTAGAGAATTGAAAAATCTATTACAATCTTTTAGGAATGAAATAGTTCAACTCAAAAGATAAAAATACTAGGGTAGGCATTATCAAAAATATAATTATACCTCCTATCATCCTTTCATAGATCAAAGGCCTACTTATCAAGGTTTCAGAGAGAACAAAGCACCCTACAAATCACAAGGATCTATAGTTCCATCTAAACCATATGTATATCTTAATCCTAATTCACCTTACATATAAAAATTTATTGTTACCACACCACATCAAAACAATTTTATGCATGAATCAAACTCACAACCCTCCAACCTCAATTTTATTCAGAACCAAGCCTTGGTATCATGAAACACTACTATGCCATAAATAACTCAAGGAGAGTTTTCTCTTCAAGGAGGCCAATATCAAGAGATAGGCTTGGTACCCTAAATAGAGTCTAAAAAATTTAAATGGCATCCTAATTCCATTAATGTAAATTTTAAAATGATGATTATGTTGCATTCAGTCATGGTGGTGAGACTAGTAGTTAAAGTGGTCAAGTTGTAACTATAACTAAAGCTAAAAGAAGAGCTATTAATGAGGCTCAAGATGTGAATAATGATTTAAGTAATACTAATGTTATTTATAAAATTACCAAAGATCAACTTGCTACCCCTACAACATAAAAAAATTATAATGTAGACGCTGGGAAGGTCACTCAAATACTTCTAATTAATGAATAACCAGTGGTTCACAAGGTGCAACCAAAGGTTAGTGAGCTTCATTCAACATAATATATCAAATGAATAAATCCAATGTTAGAATTATTATTTGGGATTCAATTTATATTCCATCACAAAAGGATATGCTCATCCAAGAGCTTTTAGCTCTCAAGGTGTCTCCAGAACCAGTTGAAAAATAAGGAGTTGTCCTAACTAATTCAGACCAGTTAATGAAACATCAAGTACAATAGGTACACAAAATGGAAAAAGGAGACAAAGTTGAGGTAAATTCAAGTAAAAATCCTCCTTTTTACATCTCTTTGATATTTGGTGACTGTTTAATTCATAACTATATGGTGAATAATAGAGCTAGTGGCAATGTCATGCACAAGTAAATTACAGATAGGATTGGTCTTGTTTATGAAAAAAATACTAAAGGAGTATTATAACTACATGGATCACCAAAAAACACAATAATCATCATTATAGATATAAATTTGATACTACATTCTTATCCCAATGTTACCATTCAATAGGATGTAATTATGGTGGACTTGCCTCCCTACTTTGCCATGTGTTTGTCTGGGGACTTTAACTCAAATATTAGAGGATACTTATTAGCTGATTGGACATATTTGATGTTTAATACCAGGTACGGTACCAAAGTAACCATACATTTTGAACCTTTTACACATTTTAATTTGTATCCATAAATGCCAAGTTTTGTGAACACCAATTGCCTCATCTCAGATGAAGTGATAAAAGATAGTGTAGAGGAAACTGAATTACCTTTAGATGGGATTTTAGATTTGTTCCTTGATGAGTGGGCCTATATCTCACATGAATATGATGCTTATAAATTAATTAAATAATAATGACTTGGTGTTTATTTCTTCCTTGAGAAAGATGCACCAATTATAGCCTTGATGAAGGATGATGAGTCTATTGATGTTCTTTGGAAATTATACTTTAATGGATCAAGGAATAAGCATGGTACCAGGGCTAGAATGATGTTAATTTATAAAAAAAAACAAAGTTACTTCTCATCTATTATGTTTAATTTGGTTTTTCAAAAAATGCTATTGAATATGAGGAAATAGTTCATGGTTTACAATGGTTAGGAAGATGAAAATCAACACCTTACAAATCTTTGGTGATAGTGATCTTGTAGTTCACCAAATGCGAGGTCTTAATGTATGTAAAAACCCATTAATTAAATCTTATAATAATATGGTATGTGACTTATTTGAAGATTTTTAGGCCTTCAACATTTAGATGATACCAAGAGATGAGAATAAACATGTAGATAGGTTGGCTGCCATTGGGGTAAAATTTAGTATCCCAGTTGATATAAGTATTAAAAAGTTCTAGTTACACATTAATGTGATTGTAAGGCTATTTTTACTAGATAATAATGATAATTAGCAAGTGTTTGAAGATGATAATCAAATGTCATATTATTTCAAGAAGAGGCTAATTTTTTTTAAATAAATCAATTAAAGTACTTACGGTAGTATGGTGATTAGATTGTGCAACTAAAAACAAATAAGTTGCCCAAGGGATTGGTCACACTTGAAAACATGTTCAGTGGTGATGATGAGTTGAGGAAAACAAAAGTCATCTTTGTCAATAGAGGAAAAACACTATGCCAATGTGTAATTTATGCCTAGTAAAAACCTAAAGGTGGGTAAGGTATGCACTTATTCAAAGAAGGAAGCTTTCATTAATTTATGTACAATTTTTTCTAATATATTTTCATGGAAATATAGTGATTTCAAGGGATTTGACCCAAGTCTAGCTCAACACACAACTAAGCTAAAAGATGAAACTAAGCCAGTAAGACATAAACAAAGGCCTATTAATCCTAAGCTTTAACCTTTGATGAGAATTGAGCTTCATAAGCTCATTGATTCAGCTATTATATTTCTAATCAAGTACTCAACTCTGGTGACAAACCTTGTTTTAGTATGGAAAAATAATGGTAAAATAAGACTGTGTGTTGAATTTCATGACTTTAATAACACTTCCTTTAAGGACCACTATCCACTTCCATCTATGGAATAAATTTTATAGTTGGTTGAAAGTTCAAAAAGGTTCTCTTTATTAGATGGCTATAGTGGTTATGACTAGATTTTAGTCAAGGAGGAGGACCAATTCAAGACAACCTTCACCATAAAGTGGGGGACATTTTCATATAGAAAGATGCCATTTGGTCTATCAAATGCTGGAGAAACCTTTTAGAGAGGCATAGATATGGCATTCTAAGGCCTTCTTAATAAGTTTGTGTTGGTCTATTTGGATGATATAATAGTGTTTTCAAAGAATGAAAGTGAGCACATGGTTCACCTTGAGCAAGTGTTTAAAAGATGTAGACAATTTGGGGTATCCCTAAATCCAAAAAAGTGTGTTTTATTAGTTCATGAAGGTAGGCTCCTTGGACATATAGTTTCAAATCATGGTTTAAGTATATATCCTAAAATAATATATTTAATTATTTCATTTTCCTTGCCCAAGCATAAGAGACCTTTGTAAAGTTTCTTAAGGAAGATCAATTTTATCAGAAGATACATCTCAAAATTTGCCACTTTAGCTAAGCCACTTACATCCATGTTAAAGAAGAATCAAAGTTTTAGATAGTCTAAGGAATGAGTAAAGAGCTTTGAGGGAATTAAGAAAGCCATGGCTAGTACTCCTACACTCATGAATCTAGATTTATCAAAGGACTTCATTCTATATACCTATGCTAACATTGACACCATTTTAGGCATTCTTATGAAGTAGAATCATGAGACCTTAGAGTAGTCAATAGCCTTTTTTAGTAAAGGCTTGGAATAATATGAAACAAGTAATATTTTGTTGAAAATCATGTAATTTTAGTCATAAGGCCTCTCAAGAAATTTAAATACTTCTTGTCTCATAATAAGATACACCTAATTATTGCCCATCCAAGTATTAAGGAGTTTCTCTTGAACAAAGACATAAATGAGAAAATAAATTGTTGGATAAAAAAGGTAGTAGAGTATGATGTGGAGATCAAAGTCACAAATTTTATTAGAGGCAAAGGAATTTGCTAGCATCTAGCCCAAGACTTATAAGAATCTAGTGAGGTGGTTATGGTGTCAACTAATGAGGAGGTGATAGTTGATCATACGTCACCTTCTAGATGGTATCATGATTTGGTAAAGTATATCCAAGATGGTCCCTATCCCTCTCATCTAACTCCTTTGAGGATAAGATATTTTAGATTTCAATCCATTATTTTACTTCTTCTTGATGGTCTTTTGTTCGAGAAAGATATCAATGGCATGTTGTTAAGGTGCATTGAACAACATAAAAAAGAAAGGTTGATTTAAGAGTTTCATGATGGATATGGTGTAGGTCATTACTTAACAAGGACTGTAGCTCATAAGATCATGAGGGGTGGGTATCATTGGCTAATCTTATTTGGTGATTATCATGCATGGGTTAGGAAATATAGACAATGTGTTATGTTTGTTGGAAAGGTAAAAATTGTATCTTTACCTCTCCAATGAATTATAGTGGATAAACCCTTTATCCAATGGGGATTGGACTTTATTGGTCTCATTAAACCCCTAATGAGGCCAACATACCCCCATTGTTTTGAAAACTGGGACCCTTGAGAAGCCCTAAAAATTAAACATGAAAATATGGCATTTTAAGATCATTTATAAAATTTAAAGATCATCCACTTTATCAAAAGTAGGATTACTTAGTTATGTTTCACTTTAATTTGTGTAAAATTGCTAATAAATGACATTCATGGCTTTTAGTTGCAAGTTTCATGGTGTATTTTCTTAAGAATTTCATGTTCCAAAACCTTAGTAAAACCCTCAATTCAAATTTGAATATTGGTGAAAACTAAATTGGCAGGAACCTTTTAAAATTCCATTTTGGACCTAAGTATAAAGTTTATGTTCTAAGCCTAATCATTTTTTTAACATAACTAAAACTTAGTCTAAAATGTTTGGTCCCCTTTATTGTTTTCCCCTTTTAAATTATGTGTGTGCCTAGTTACTTTTCATTTTACAAGGTCCTTTTAATATTTCTTAACTTGGCCCCTTAGCCGTAATACCTTAGCCTAACATTTTAATCCTAAGGCCCTATCATATTTATTAACATGAATGAGAGCTTAGCCTTAATATCTTATCATAAGTCTTTTATATCACCATAGGTCCTAACATAACTTCCTTTCATCTTGTAGATCCTATAGTCCTTATTTTATCATGGTATTTGATCCAACAGAGTGAGAAATACCCAAGCTTAAACTTAGAAAGTATGCATCTTAGAAGATCTAACAATCTACACTTCTAATAGATTTCACCAAGATCTTTGAATAGTATCCACACAATGAATGTCAAATTCCGATAGAGACCAAATGAGAGCTCCAAAAACAAGACCATTCCATAAAGGAAATGTTTTCATTAACCACTTTAGGAAAAATTAAAGTACATATAGGGTGAGATTAGGTCACCAAAAAGTTAAAACCCTAACTCACAATTAAAACCCACTTAAAGGTAAATGACCCCTAATGAATTAATTAACTAACCTAAGTAAGATGAAAATATGTGTACGCAAAACCACTAGGTGGGAAAAAGCCTACACTGATACCCACCCTAAAGCATAGCTTAGGTGGGTAGAAGAATTGGGTCCCAACAATGAGGCCTTATGAGGTACCCAAGTACAATGCAACTCCCATAAACTGAGGTAAAGGAAAAAACCCATAGGAACAAAAATACTCCCAAAAAAGAGAGCGAAGAAGAGAAGAGGGCTAAAAATCCCCACTAAGGTCTATAATTGATTGTAGTCATCTAGTATCCCCCATAGGAATGCTTAGAAGTGACTATGAATCAAAAGTAGATGTAGTGAAAAGTGGATTACCCTAGAATAATGAGTTTGTCTGCCAAGTGCCTAATGGATATTTATCCAAGGTGTAATTCCTATGAAAGGAATGATCCACATACTATAAGGTATGTGGTCTAACTACTCTGTGCCAAGATGGTGTAAAATAATTAGAGATGAAGAAGGTCTGTGGAATCCCCTGTAACTTTGGAATAGACTACCCTATGTTTGATGTGTCTTAGATCAGTATACCAAAGGTAGGTGGATCAAGAACTAACTCTTGAATATATAGAAGGTGACAAGGAGATGGTGGAGGTGTGTCCACTTCACTATTGTAGGCATCTACAAAATAAGAGTTGTCATTATCAGAAAGAAGCTCAGGCTTAGAAGTGTCATTAGGTACAGGTGAGTTTGAAGAGAACTTTAAAGGAGAGTCAAGAGTAAAGTGTGAGAAGATATATAGCCAAGTCTGATGATCAACCATTTTCATAGCCAAAATAGTATCACTGTGTAACTCCCTAATATTTATTAAAACTAGAGTAAATTCAACTCACATGCTTGGACCAAGTTGAGTGATCTAGTAGACTGATAGGATATTAGTTGAGAGTGAGGTCACACTTAGAACATTACTGAATGTTCTACCACTCACTTCAATAGACCCTCTCTTGAGAACCTTCTTAGAAGTGTTGTCACCAAGTTGTATAGAGGAAATGTCATATGGTTCCAAAGAATTGAACTCAATCTATGAAGAGGCCATGTGATGTGAAGCACCAGAGTCAATGATCCATGTAGGAGGAGTTAGAGGCACAACTACAAATAAGGATTTGCCCTTATGTTTCCCCTTGTTATTTTATTTTCCCTTTTCTTTACTAGAGTCATTTTCCTTAGTGGATTCATGGGTTGATGAAGATGGTTTGATATAATCTAGAACACCTATGTTGTTCTGAATAAGAAGGCTAGTAAGGTGGTCAATTTGTTTTTTCAAACATTTACTCTCATCATGATTACCTGATAAATGCCCACATTTGATCCAATATTTCTTAGGATTATGATTAGAAGAAGAGGTCACATTATTTTATTTGGAGGTGGAAAGATCTTCACCCTTCTCATCCTTTTTCTTGATTTACTCTCTCTCTCTCTCTCTCTCTCTCTTTGTGTTATTAGAAGCCTTATCTTTCTTAGCAAGCAATGCATGAGATTTAGATGACTTCACTATTCCCATTTGTATCAACTTATCTTGCCCTCAAATTAGGTCAGAAACAAAGGTATCTAAAAAAGGCATCTTCCACATGGTGTCAAGATCACTCTTAGTGGCATGGAAAGTAGACACAAATATAGAATATTTAGGATCCAATTTAGAGAGTATTAACAAAACAAGTTGTTCATCTTTCTTATCAATTCCACATGCTTTCAACTATAATCTCAAAATTCTAAACTTGGTGAAAAAATATTAAAGAGTGTTAAAGTCATCTGGGCTCAATTTGATGAGCTCATTTTCTAGCTCATGTCCTCTCATCACATCTTGTACTCTAAAGAGCTTGGACAATGTGGTCCATACTTTAGTAGGTGTTTTGGTAGATTCAATGTGAAAGAGTAGATTTGGTGAGATTGAGAGACACAATAGTTCATAGACTTTATCACAATGGTTAAACCATTTTATTTTCACTCTACCATTAGTAGGTTTAGTCTCAGTGCCCATTATAATTTGATGGTAAACCTTAGATTGTAAGATAATTTTCATTATAGGTTTCCATTCATGATAATTAAATGGTGTAAGTGGACTTATTGAGAATGAATCCATAGTGCATAAGTATTACTGTAGTAAGTAAATAAGTGATGCAAAAAAAAAGAAAGACTAAATGCATAATAAACACATAAGTACCCCCATATAACTATCAAGAAATGACCCCCCTGAATGTCTCAAATATAAGCACACTTGTATAGACATCAGATTTAACCAAAAATGCATCTTGAATTGTAGGTGCATAAGTACAATAAACAAGAGGAACATTAGATATACATTCAAAAGTGTATAAAAATGTGAAAAAAAAATTATAGCTATGGAAGGCCCAATGATAGGTCCAATGTGTAGAGCATAGAAAACAAGCACTTTTGAAGAAAATGACACTCAAAAAGGAATTACCAATAAAAATTTATGGTACTTACAAGTTCTTACTTCAACATATTCCTGAACCCTTTGTAAAAATGGAAATTTTTTTCCTCATGTTTTTTCACCAAAAATCCAAAAGAGGAAACAACTTAAGTCTATTTCTTCATTACCTTTCACCTAAAATTTGATGACTTCTAGAACTTTACACGCTTACTTACTCAAGGTTCCAAACAATTTCAACTTCAGGTTCTCAAACTACTTTAACTTATAAAAAGTTATAAGCAATTGACCCTAGAAAACCTGATTACTTCTTCATAGTGTATTTTGGGTTCTTTGATCTGATTTACTTTGGGTTCTTCCAACTACTTTACTTTAGACTTTTAAACTACTTCAACTTATAAAAATTTATAAGTAGTCAACCTTGGAAAACCCAAATTGGTCTTGCCCAGTGTAAGTTAGGTTCTTCAACTCACACAACTTAGTACTTATAAAGCAAGTAATGAGTAAGAATTAGTTTACCTTTGAAAACCCGAATGGGTCTTGCCTAGTGTAAGTTGAGTTCTTCAACTTGCACAACTTATTACTTATAAAACAAGTAATGATTAAGAAGTAGTTGGCCTTCAAAAACCTAAATGGTTCTAGTAAGCAAGTAATTAGGGTTGAGAAACTTTATTACTTATAAGTTTTCACTATGGAGAAGCTCGATTACTTATAAGTATAAGCACTTGAGAAACCCAATTTGGTCTATGAGCAAATAGTTAAGTAGTCAGGGTTGAGAAACCTAATTACTTATAAGTTATCACCTTGAAAAAACTTGATTACTTATAAGTAGAAGCACTCTAAAACTTAATTAAGTAGAAGCACTTTGAAAACCTGATTTGGTCTATGGAGAGTAAATCAGGGTTAGCAGGCTGGATTACTTCGATTGTACAGATGGCAACCAGATAGAATAAATCAATTTTTTTGGATAATATGTAAACTTTACTGAAAAACTAAGAACAACCCATTTTATATCTAAAAAAATTCACAAAATATATGTAAATGGATTTTTCATCAAAGGCCTTCTAACATGAGTTTTGAGGCAATTTTTAGAAAATACCTCCAAGGTCAAAAATGACAGTCGTACAATATGAAAAAATAGCAAAGTGAGTGTAGAAGGATCTTACCAAAGGATAAAAATTCATGAGGCTATTAATAAAGCTTTAGTACTATGAAATATTTCACCAAGATCTCTAAATATTGGCCACAGATGAATGTCAAATTCTTGTAGAGGTAGAATGAGAGCTTTGAAAACAAGAAAATTATAAAAATAAAATGTCTGCATTAGCCACTTTAGGAAAAAATAAAGTACATATAAGGTGAGATTAGGTCACTAAAAAGGTAAAATCCTAACTCACAATTAGAACCCACTTAAATTTAAATAACCCATAATGACTTAATTAACTAACCTAAGTAAGCTGAAAAGACGTGTAGGTAAAACCACTAGGTGGGAAAAAGTATACACTGAAAACTTCATCATGGGAAAGGTATCTAATGGTGTGAAGACCTTGATAAAGTGGCACCATTAAACTTTATCTAATGGTTCTTGCTTCATAATAAAGACCTAACTAGATAGAGTGAGGCACTATTGAAAAGTCAAACAATTATGAAAGGCTTATAGGATCGACAAGTGATGCCCTTACATTTAAGGATTAAAAGCAAAGGGGCCAACCTAAAGAAAACAACCAATCATGTGATAGATCTCAAATCATGATATTATGGCTCTTTCTTACTCATAGGACCTCAATCCAATGAAATAAATTAAGCCCAAGATCTTAGGAAGCCCCATAGAGGTGTTAGATGTCACTCTTGCATTGGGTCAAAGGAATTTAATGAGATTTAATTTGATGATCACATGACCATCATTTGATGCTCATGAGGATGTATTTGAAATCCATGCAATCATCAACTTTAAGTTCATTAAAATAAAATCTTCATTATCTTAAAATTGATGTTCTCATGACTGTCATTCAACATTTTCAAGGATGTATTTGATGTCTATGGGACTGTCAAATTTAAGCTAATGAATCATTTTGCTTAGGGTCAAATATACTCCATAATGTTGCTAAAAATCTCATGAATTATTTTGCAGATGATTGAAATCCCTCAGAAGATGTTCAAACACTAGAAATCTTCAATTTGACAATATTGAAATAGTCTTTTGGTCTAAATATATGCAAAATAAACTTAGTCTAAGTCAATACTTTAAGGTCCCTATTGTATTTTATTCAAGTACCATAAACCTTAAACTATAAACTTATACTAAGTCTTATTTTAAAAGAGTCTTTGTTACGTATAACTTAGACCAAGTATTTCTAACCAAAGGTTTTAGTGTGTTTATTGATGCAATAAAGCTCTATTTGATATTATACCATTATATCATTTTGATCCCCCCTTGAGCATATTTTATAAGCTTGGCATAAATATTTTATCCCAAACTATACATTGTGTTTACTAAACATAGTGTAAACTTTGTCCTAAAAATACTTAGCCATGTTCCTCCTTGTATGAATTTAGAAAACTTAGGCATAAATTTCTTAGCGTGAGGTTTATTTCATGTTTAATAAACATGAAATAAAACTTAGCCTAAGGAATTTATGCCTAATTCCCACCTTAAGATTATGTTAACTTAAAGCTTGGGCATATTTGTAGATCAATGACTTGTGCTTCATCATGGGAGGATGATCCAATGACATAAAGACCCCATGGACTTTTCAATGGAGTCCCAAGAGCCTATAGGCTTCACATGTGGTAAAAGACCATTCAAGAAAAATTGATATATGATCTAATGGTTTACAATTTATCACACTTCATGATCTAATGATGCAAAGGCACTGATGACTTTTTAAAGGCCCACGAGATTTCCACATGGCCAATTCTTGTTCAATGAATGAATGATGTAAGATATTGAGCATAGGAATGCATGCAAAGATGCCAAGTATCATGACCATGAGTCTTGGAACAACAAGGATCCAATCACAAATAAAGACCCGAATCATGATCAATGGTTTATGGTCACTCATAGGATTCTCATCTAATAGTGAAAAATAAAATAAGGTATTTTAAATGCTAATGGCTAGTGATCAAAAGGCATTTATTAAAAATGTCATGAAAGGTCCAGATCATTACCACATAAGCACCATGCAAGTAAAAAATGACAAAATAAGAGGTCTTATGGGCTTGAAAATAAAAATTATAAAAGCACAGGTCCAAATCAAATCCAAGTCATGTATAAGCCAAAGTCTAGATGCATCTTGCCATTAAAGCTCCAAAACCTTAAACCTTGCATAAAAGTGACCCAAGTGAACTCAACTAGTTACAATTTGATCTGAAGAAAGATTGATTGTGTTTTTAAATGTAATAAAGCTACCATAGAGACCAATTTACAAAGTAGGGTAAATAAATTAGCAATTTGAAGTCATGGGAGCTCATAAACAACATCTGAAAGAGGATACATAACTCTACCTATTAATAGATAACAAAGGTAGGATATTCAAGGATACTGAATTGGATGTTATGACCTTGAATTCCTAGTGATAGTGGAGGTTATTATAGGTGTTCCCATGCCTATCATCCATCCACTAATCAATAAATATGTATAGATGATAGGTGGCATATGGTTCTATCTAGACTGCACAGTTATCTAGATTGAGGGAATCATGTCCTTACCATATAGGTTGCCTATGTATGTACTGAGTAAGCTGGCTGAGCAAGAAATGGCTTCCCAACTTATCGATGGAGTTGATAGAATTTTTAAAGAAAAGAGGAATGGTATTTTCCATCCCTTCCCTCTAATTATAGGAAGAACCATGTTGCAATATTGAAAGTAGGTCAAAACCATGCTCAAATATAGGGACTCATTTGGGTTTTAACTTGATGAACTCAAAATGTGGGACCCCAAGAATATAGTAAGTAATCATTTAAAGGAGAAGAAGCTACCCAAGCCTAAGTATATGCATCAGTTTAGTATTTATGACACCATTTATATTAAGTCTAAGAACTATGAAGAAGTTTTGTCTAGGATCAAAAGACACAACATAAAGATTTAGCATAGATTGATAGAAGATGATAAGCCAACAGTAGAGGTATGGCAAATTCATCCTCTCCAATATCACTTATTTCCTAGATAATTTGGGATATCCTAGGAACAACCTCAAGAGGAGCAACCACAATGTCCAGGGAAAATTGTGCAAAGGTAGATTGAATAAGGGAATGGAAAGGAAAAGCTAGAAGAGAGACTTGGAGAGGGGCCCTCATCTTCAACACTACCCCAAAGACCACCTTAAACAATTGAGTATTTGGAAATTATTACGTTAGGGTTAGATGAGATACTTGAGGGTGCCCTTAAGGAACTTATAGAGATATATGGCACTAATGGAGATGAAGAACATATTGGAGAAGCCCAAGACCAAGCAGAGGAATCTAAGGAAGAGAAAGGGAAATAGATTTCTCTTGACATAGTCCTAGTGACATTTAAGAGAAGAGGAAATAAAAAGTATCATTGGTCCATGTTAGACCAAGGAAGAAGCCAATATTGACCCTCACTCACCCCACCAATGAGGTCAATATATTCAGTGATGAATTCCCCATCTATGGACCAATCATCCTTGACTAGTTCATCCATGGCAAATTGTAGAAGATCCCCTCTCTCCCACTCATGGACATTGATAAAGGCTAGTTTCACTAAAGTACATGATAACATTAAGATATAGATTAGGGATATTATGAAGGAAGAGGATGAAAGTAGAATTATGGTCACTCCAGGACTAGAGGGAAAGAAAATGGATGCTCCAAGAGCATCAAGCAACATGGGTGTAGAAGTCTTGAAGCCTCTAAAATTCATAGGGTCATCCACCAACATGTAGTTTAATCTAAATATAGCTGGATTGGAAAGAGTAAGTTCCAGGAAATCCATTATGAGAGCTAAAGAATTCACATTCCAAAATGTTGAGACATTTATAGGCCTAACCCTAGTAGGAGTATAATAACTTGGTGAATTTCCTATCCATGAGGAGGATGTTGAGATCTTGATTGAGACTCAATCAACTCAAGATAAGGTTGGGATCTAAGGGATGAAATAAAGGATCCAACATTTGAAAAAATAAAAGGATAACCTGTAAACATAGGCCATTTTATCAGTGCATGACACCATGATGGATATGTTTGAAGACTCATTCTCTGATATGTTTAATTCTTTGAGTTAAATAAATCTAAGGCAAGATGCCCTAAGCAAACAAGGCGAAGTAACCAAGGGGTTAATAATAAAATGGAAAAAAGTAGAGACCTAAGTAAGAGATATCATTAACATTTTAATTAGGAACATTATTCTTAAGTTTAAAACTATTAGCTTAGTTCATTTAAATTCCATATTGGGAGTAATAGTGGACAAGGTCCAAGGTCTAAGTGCTTGGAAAAATAATTTAAATAGGCTTCTAATGGATGATAAAGGATTGATCATTAGAATTGATCAGCTCCTAAGAACTATGTTGGTGAATCCTATGAAGACTACTACCCTTGTAATCATTGAGGAAGATAACTACAAACACAAGGTTACTTTGGTAATGTAATCAATTAGGAGAAATACTCAAGGCCAATTTGGTAGGGATAAAAAAAGAATCTTGGAAATGATTTTCATAACTAAAGAGAAAATTATAGAGGCAAGGAGAATAAATGAAGCTATGGCTAGAGATGATATCAACTTAAATGACTTGGATAAATAGGAAGAATTATTCCTTGTGAAGCTAGATGTGGACATGGAGCTCATCAAAGACCAACATCAAAAATTAATGTAACTTCTACAGAATCAACAAGGGGACCCTTCAACAATGGTCCCACCAAGTAGATAATATTTCTTTTGTGAAAAATGTTGTAATATTTAGAATAGGAACATTATTTTATAAGGTATATGCTAGGTTGTTATTGTATTACCCCTATGTCAGTCTAATTGTGAAATACAAGTGTATTTTAAAACTTTCTATGGAAGGACAATTGTCCTTTTCTTCTATACACCTATATATTATAACTGACTAGTATACGACCTAACCCTTTTATAAAAGGAATGTATCACCATCTTGTAAAGGGAGGGAATTTTGAGAAAATTTTGTATACTTAGAGAAATCAATATAATCAAGGAGTTCTACAAAAATTGTCCATATTTGATATGTTAAATATTAACATAGATTTTCTCTTAATTTTGAGTTTTATGTCTTGAGTTTAAATAGCTTCTTTGAATTCTAGGTTGAATTTTCTAATCATAGGGTTTTTAATTTGTGCATATGATACATTATTTGATTTATCTTGGGTTTACTTCACTTCATTCCATTTTTTATTCAAATGTGCAAAGGCTATTCGATTATAGTAGTAAATACTTAAAAACTAAACCTGGTTCTTACTTGTGATTCTTTACATTATCCTTTGAAGTTTGTCTGGTATGTATTGAAATCATAGCTTAGGATATATTTAATTATATATTAGTTTTAATGCATACTCATTTGCAATTGATTCTTTATCTTGATATTTGAGACTAAGATAAGCAATCACTCACTTTCTTTTTTTGCCTTAACCTTCTCGTTGCTCCTTTTTTACACCAAATCACTTTAGCTAAAGATTTATTATAAATATGCATCTAGATTAGTTTGTAGCTTAAGTGTGGATCATAATTCACTAAGTTAACATATATCCTTCATAATTCACAAAGAATAGACCATGATGGCTCCCAACCATCACTTATTATAAATTTTGTGGAACACTCATATATATCTCTACCATTATTTCACCATAGGTGACATCAAGTTGACATAACTTGCTACTCATGCTCTGAGTTCATGGAATTCTAAAATGAGAAGTGTTATTTGAACACTAACAAACTCTATGGTGTATTTAGAGACATCAACAAGCATTTTCACTAGTGTTATAAGGACAACCTCTTTGTGAATTCTTTGAATCTTTGTTAGTTTTAGCATGTTTTGAATTAAGATTAGTATATCTTTGTTTTTTTGGGTTAATTCTTTGCTTATAAGTATAAATATTATTGATCCTTGTGGTCCATGGCATATTTTTATGCTTTCTTAGAAAAATATCAAGGTTTTTTGAGATTGGATGTTTGGTTTTGGTAAAATTAACTTGATATTTGAAAGTCCATATAATTTGAGGTTAGGACAACTTGTTTTGATCAAAGATTGGCATATATTTCATAGATTTAAGTTCATTTGAGCTTAAACTAATAAAGATAGATCATATTAGCATAATTGGATACATAATTGAACTATTTTAGGCAAAGATCGATGTCCTTTATTGTTCTTTATGCAATATTCATAAAATGAGTTTAATGTGCAAGTTTAATCCTTATTTCTTATAATGATCAGCCTAATACATCATAATTCAAACAATATCTTCAAATTTCAAGCTGAAATTGCCAAATATTAGAACTAGATCACACTTAGAAACAAGGGAGCCTTTGCTTGAACTTGAGGTTCATAGAAAACCCAAGTGTGACAAAGGTAGATATATAAAATCCAAATATTAGCCAAATTCACCCCTTCAAGGTATTTTTTATTTCAACCTTCAACTAGGTATGGTTTGGTTTGGAGAATCTTCAATAAATGTGCCAAGTGTGGTACATGATCTCCCATGTAACCCTGAGAAATATTTTCGTACATTTAGTCTAACTAGTATTACAACTACTAAAAAACACATTAAGACTTTTAAAGCTACCTTAAGATTGATAAATGTTATGCCTGAGGATGTATATTTTATGTTATTCCCCTTTACCTTTAAATATTCTACCTATGAATGGTTTTTGAACTTTCTTGATAATTACATCACTAGTTGGGATGGTTTCACTGATGATTTTATAGATCAATTTGGTAAAATTATTAGTCTTTGTATTATTTACCATTAGTTCATCATCATTAGAAGGGAGGGAATTAATCCTATTAGGTCCTTTAATGCTATATTTCATAGAATGTATAGTAGGACCATAGAACCCTATAAGCATGATGGTGTCTTAGCTTTAGAAATCTAAAAGGATATAGTAGATCCCACTACTTTTGTATTCTTTAAGAGATCCATGTTGGATATAACTTCACTAGCTAGGGATTATTCTAAGGTAGTAAACATCAATGATCAGATGCAACCCCAAGGGGAAATGGCATTTTATATTCCAAACATCAACCCACAGATTCCTGTACTGAACTTGTTCCCCAACAATAATTAAAACATCCAAGCCTTAAATCAATTCCTAAACTTGAACTAGTTGTCATTGAGTCATGTATCTTCTAATAAAAACTTAGGATTCCTAAATCAACCTATTAATGGCTTAAATAAAAATTATAAAAGGGTTTTAATACCATATACTAATAATAACTAGGTACATAATTCTAAAAACCCTAAAAATGAGAATGAATCTATCTTAAAAATGGTCCAAAAGTTAATCACTAATTTTATTCAACTACAAAAAGAAGTTGGAAACACTATTGAAAGCTTAGGTAGGAACTTCTCATATCAAAGGTATAATAGGCCAAGTAATATATTTTAGAATGATAGTTTTCATAATAACAAGAATAATGAGCTATCTTCTGAAAAGAAGAACATGGACAATAATCTTATTGATATTACATTACCTAATTATTATAGAGTACATTACATAGCCTAACATGGTAAAATTGACTGCATTTAATTTTCAAAGACTTTGAGGCTTTCCAAGAGGATTTGGATACATTTGAGGTAATCCTAACAAGGAAAGTGGTGTAGGTGCTTCTGGATCTAATTCATCTGATCAAGCCTTTATGGTAGATACTTTTGATTTCCCTTTCCAAGAAGAGAATGAACCTAAGGAGATCTCTAAGGAGGTCCAAGCCTTTCAATATTTTTTAAAGATGGCCTACCCCTTGAGGACTAGAGAGTAGAGGCAGCCCTTGACTAGCTCAATGCCTCCAAATAACTTTGAAACTCCTCCAGACACTTCTTCAAGCAATAATCATGAGCCACCTATAGGGAGAACTTTTAAACCTAACATTGATATTCCTAGTTCTTCTAAAACTAGATATAACATTGTTGACGATATGAAGAAGATAAAGGCTAATATTACATTCCATGAAATTATGAACATTATAGAGAAAAGGGATCTCCTACTAGAATCTCTATCAAATAAGTCCAACAAGCCACCCAAGGCTGACCATGCTAATGTGACTTCACACAAAGCCAAAGCTGAATCTCCTCTTTCTTGCTCACTATCAGGATGTTTGGTAATAACTTACATAATTACTTACTAGATCTAGGTGCATCTACCAATTTCATGCTTATAGGTATATGCAAATAGCATGGATTAACACCTATAAAGTCTGATAGGGTTGTCACACAATTAGATAAACCTCGAATTAAAGTTATTGGGGAACTTTTAAATGTTCATATGCAACTAGATTCTGAGCCTAAAGTGTAGTAATTCATAGATATTTAAGTTTTTGATATACCTAATGTTTATGGAATCTTGTTGAGCAGGGAATGGACAAAGGCTATGAATAGTTACATGTCTACAAATTGCTCACATTTGTGTCTACTTTGGAAGGGAGTTTCTAATTAGATCAGAGTGTAGAGAGATCTAAGGATGAAACACATGATAATGGAGTATAATGCTATGAACAAGAGGGTCAACATAACTGATTCAAACATAGGGGTTTTCACCTAAGAGACTGATAAGGAATGTGATCCCAAGAATGCTCATATTGTTCCTGTTGACATAGGAAATTGCACCCTTGGCAGGAGGCCGAGCTCCTACCTTCTCCTCACAACTATGGAAACTCCCCTCTCACCTGTGGGACTGGCGAAGATGGAGGGGAGAGTCTCTAGATAAGGGCTAGCTCCCTTTGATGCATCATGTTTATTCTAACAAGTGTAAATACATATATGTATGTATGTATGTATGTATGTATGTATATATATATATATATATATATATATATATATATATATATATATATATATATATATATATATATATATATATAAACTGGGGGGGATGAAAAGGGAGAAAGATTTTAGGAATACCAACTATCCTAAAGAGGTGATACACCAAAATAATTCAACCTTCTCACATCCACTCTCAAAATTAGACAAATACATTCATATGCTTCACACTTGGCAGAAGAACCAGTCTGCAAAACTTGATAGGGAGGTTTAAATGAAAATATAAAAAATGGAGGTTTCACCAAGATGCTATAAAATGCACACTGTAAGTAATCTCCTCTCTTCTGCACTTCTCAGATACTGCTCTTCTCCTGTCAACTGCAAAATGGCACCTTGTAGATAACTAGTGTGTTGGTGTTAAAACTGTGAGAGCATCAAAGACAATGACTAAACACAAATTAACACTCAGAACATACATAGAATATCTATCCAAGAAGAGGTAAAAATTGTGTTTATAGATTTAGGTGGAAATTTTAGTAGGGCTACGCCTTGTTAAAAATCTGGAAGATGATTTTACAAATGACAAGTCTTTCATATATATGAAAAATAAGGAGGCCATTTGACACTCCTTTTTACAAGTGACCCATGCATCCCTTCATTGGGAAGAGGAAAACACTGTTTCTGATGTCATCTTTCTAGAAGAGGCCTGCTGGAACCATGCTATATAATCACTGAGTTTGACTTTGGCATTCAAGAATTAATGTGGAAACATAGGCTGCCTCTCTTTTTTCTACAACAGATTGAGATTTGTCCCCTTTTAAATGCATGGGCCATGTTGTTTGTTGTTTGTGCCATTTGGGGATTATCAGGTAATAAATCACCTTCCCCTTGCCACTTGGACTGCTTCGTCTCTTTCCTATCTTGTCACTTTGTCCTTTTCTCTTTCTTGTCTCTTTTGGCTCCTTCAGCCCTCAGGGGTGAACTCTTAGCAGGTCGCTACATTCTAGGCTTTCTTTTCCATGGTTAACACTCTCTTGTTTGAAAATGAATGGCTATTTCACTTTGTTAACTTTGACATTCTCTGGGACGTCACTATCTTCATCACAACACTATTGGGTCCATATGGCTTCCTCTGTAGCTTATCTTCCTTGGCCTTCTACGGGCATTCTTTACTTTGTCTCTATCACCTTCCCATTGAACCAAACCTATTGAACCAAAAATGGTTCAATGATTCAATTGGTTCAACCATTGTGTGCTAATGGACTAATGAACCAAGTCAATGAACTCATCCCTTTGAACCAAGTATGTTAAACCAAGTCTATTAAACCAAAAATGGTTCAACAGTTCAACGATTCAATGCTTGGTAATGTTGAACTTGAAGATGGACCCTTTGAACCAAAGGCCATTGAACCACTTGAACCAGGCCATGAATCAGACTTATTAAACTTGTGCAACCTGAAGATGACTATCATTATACAGTAGGGGAAGAAGGTGACCAAAATTTTGCCTGTGGGCAAAATTGGTCAACAGTTCCTAGACTATGGAAATTGCATTTTGATGGTGTTAGGTGCAATGTTGGGTCTAGAGTAGGTATTTTCCTTAATAACCCCATTTTTAAGAAATACCATGCTTCTTATAGACTCCAATTCCATTACACTAAAAATCTTGCTGACTATGAAGCCCTTATCCTAGGTTTATAATTTTCCATAAAAAATAATGTCAAAAAATTGCTAGTTTATGGGGATTCAGAACTAGTGGTCAACCAAGTAAGAAGCAAATACCAATGCAAGCTCTCATATCTTAAGAGGTATAAGTTCAAGGTTTAGGATTTGATTAATTCCTTTGATTCTTGTAGCATTACCTCCATCCTAAGAGAATAAAACTAGGCTTTTGATGACTTGGCATCTACTGTAGCCAACCTCATGCCCAACCAAGATTCCCCCAATTTTAGCATTGAGATGATCCCTTATCCTTCAGTTCCTGATAATGTTAAACATTTTAAATCTTTCAATGATGATCATGTGATATTGAATTTCATGACTAATTCTAGAGCATTTTATGCTCATATTATTTATGAGACTCATGAAAATGCATCTAAGGAGGACAAATTGATGGTAAAGTCATTCAGTTGAATGACAATAATATTTATAAGGGGATGATCTCTTTAGAAAGACTATTTGAATAGGAAAAAATGGATAAGGTTTCTAATATTCCCAAGGTAAGTGGGAAAGACTATAACATTGTTTATCTTGGCCTCTAAGATCAACCCTAGCTAGTAAACATTGGGAAAGCCTGTACAAACCTTGAGGATAAGAAAGCTAAAGAAATCCTTACCCAATATAGGGATGTCATAGCATGGTCTTATAATGACTTAAAGATATTTTATCCAAGGGTCATCACTCACACCATACCTCTTAAATAAAATTATAAACCATTCATTTATAAGTAGAGGTCTATAAATCCTTTCTTAGAGCTAATAGTTTTTAAAGAGGTTAAGAGACTATTAGATGCTAGGATAATTGTTCTCATCAAGAATTCTACCTAGGTGGATAATTTTATGTCAATAAACAATAATAATGGTGAGATTAGGCTTTTTATTTACTTCATAAACTTAAATAAAGTATCAAAAAAGGATAACTATCTTCTTCCTTCTCTTGACTAGGTTATACAAGTTCTTTTAGGTTCAGCCATGACATCTTTTCTTGATGACTTTTCAGGTTATAACTAGGTGTTGGTTGACAAATAAGATAGGATGTAGACAAATTTCACCACCAAGTGGGGAAATTTTTATTACAAGAGGATGCCCTTTGGGATAATTAACTCAAGAGCTACTTTTCAAAGATCTATGGACCATGCCTTATAGGGCCTAATAGGTGAATGCATCATTATTTATATGCATGATCTAATAGTTCTTTTTAAAAATATGGAGGATCACTTCATGAATTGATATAAAGTATTTGAAAGATGTAGAAGGTATGAGATTTCCTTAAACCCTAAGAAAATTGTTTTTTTATGTTACTAAAGGTAAATTGCTGAGACATGTTATAACCAAGGATGGGATCTCCATAGATCCTAATAGGGTAGAGGTTATATCCAAAATAGAATCCCAAAATAGTAGGAAATAGCTAAAGTCATTCTTTGGTAAGATAAACTTTGTAAGTAAATTCATTTCCAAATTTACAAAGATTGTCAAACCATTAAATGACATGCTAAAAAAATATACCAAGGTCTCATGGAATGAAGAATATAGAAAGGCATTCAATGACATTAAGGGGGCCATTAGTCAGGCTCCAATCTTGATAAGTCTTAAATTTTCAAAGGACGTATACCTCTATTCATTTACCTATGATCACACCATGGCTACTATATTGACTCAAAAATTTGAAGGGTGTGATCACCCAATAGACTTTATGAGTACTAATTTTAAGAATGTTGAGTTAAACTATTCATTGATTAATAAGGAGGCATATGAATTAGTAAAGGTAGTAAATAAATTCAAGAATTATATCCATAGAAATAAGGTGCATGCTATTTTACTTGACCCTACCACAAAGCTTATAATAATCTAGAATAAACTTGTAGAATGTAGAGGTAAGTGGATGTTAGTTTTGTAGGAGTATGACATTGAAATGAAAATAAAAAAACTAATAAGATACCAAGGTATGATATAAATGATTGCTAATACCATCCCTAAACTAAGTATTATACAAGTTAATCCATAGATTTTTTGATCTAGTGAATGGTTTGATTATATTATTCATTTGATAATTAATGGTACCTATCCTACAAGATTAATAAGGGCACAAAAGAGGGATATAAGGCTTAAAGCTACTCATTGTGTAATTAATAACATAATATTATATGGAAAAACTTTTAGGGAGTCTACCTCAAGTGTGTTTCAAAAGAGGAAGCTATTCAAATCATGAGTAACTTTCATGAGAAGTTTGGAAATTAATGTCCATCAAGGAAGACTAATGTACATAATATTATCAAAGCTAGCTACCATTAGCCAACTATCTTCAAGGATGCTCACAAGCATGTGATAAAATTCCACTCTTGTTATATTTTTAGAACTAAAGAGCCTAAGGTAACAATACCTCTATAAGTAGTCATGGTTGACAAACCATTTGCACAATGGGGGTTGGACTTTACAGGAGTAATCAACCCAAATTATTTTGAAGGTCATAAATTCATTATGACTACTAGAGACTACTATACAAGATAGGTTAGATTTGTATCCACTAAACAATGCAGAATGGAGGAAGTAATCAACTTCATGGAGGAGAACATTTGTACTAAATTTGGAACTCTAGTATCTATAGTGCGTGACAATGGCTCTACATTTTCATCCATAGAGATGACTGAGGGATTATGATAAAGGTATATGTCTGAAGTAGTCATCTAACCATTATCCCAAAAGGAATGGATTTTTTTAGTATACCAACAAAAACTTAATGAAAATAATCAAGAAATCTACTAAAGACAAACCCAAGACTTAGCACAAGTTGCTCAAGTATGCATTATGGGTAGATAGGATTAGGATTAAACAAGTATTAAAGGCATCACCTTTTCTATTGTTGTATGGCCAAGAACCAATCTTCCCTATCAATCTTAAGTTTCCCACATATATATTTATGCAAGAATATATGAAAGAAGGTCAGGAATTAGCAAAATCAAGATTGTTGGACATAATTTAGATAGAATATGTAAGGGAAAAATCCTTTGATAATTTTAGTAGGTAGAAAACCATAGTGAAAAGATGGTTTGATAAAATATCAAAAATTAAGGTGTTTAGACAAGGGGACTTAGTTCTCCTTTGGGATAAATCATTTAAGCCTAAGGGTAAACATGGTAAATTCACACCTTTATGGATTGGCCCCTATTAGATTACAAAAACATTAGGGAACAAAACCTTCAAGATCAAAAATCTAAAATGAGAAGAGTTAGCACTACCCAATAATGGATAGTAACTCAAGCACTGCTTCTTTGTTTCTCTTCCTGAGGTCTTTATGGAGTAAACTATGAGATGGTTAGATTTAGTGTAGTTAGGCTAACTAGTTCCTTTCAAGTTCTTTCCTTCCTATCCATTGTTTGTATATAAGCATGTATATATTTATTTACTTTCTTGCTTTCCTACTTTCTATTGTGTGTTTCTTTTTGTTGCCTTGTTCCTTGATCCAAATAAGTCCTTTTGAACAATATTAAGCTCAAAGTCAGGCAATTTGCTTGAAAATGTCCAAAATTCAGAAATATAGGTGTGTACCCTATACATGTGATGGATATGGTTCTAAAATGTAAGATTAATGTTTTAATTTTAAGAAAATTATAAAGACCAATGGAAGAAGCCAATCATTCCATAATAACTTAAGTATTGTCTTGACCTCAAAATAGTTTTAATAAGACTTACACTTATAGGGTGAGAGCTCAAATTGTTAAGGGATAGCCATACTTGCACTTAATCAAACATCCTTGCCTGGGATAATGGTTGCAACCTTAGGTAATTCTCTAAAAAATCAAACACTTGACCAAATGCTAAAAAATTGGCTATTTTGGTTCCCAACCTTGCTAAAAGCATAAAGATGTAAAGAAAATACAAAAAAGGAAGAATTCAATGCAAAATCAAAAGCCTTATGAGCATTGGTGATTTTGGTAATCTCCACCAGGGCTATGAATACCTGGTTAGTAGTGGAATAAAGACTTGATAGAGCCAAAGGCATCTATGTCGAGGCTATGGACCCTTAGAAAGTAGTAGAACAATGCCCAAGCCTTCCATGAGCTATAAATCATGGTTTTTAATGAACATATAAACATGTTATAAGTCAATATTAGTGATTAAGGACATGAAACCTAAAAGTTGATTCTTGAAGCCCATGGAAAATAGTAAGTGGAATCAAATCACACACACAGTATGGCTATGTCTTGGTATTTGAACCTAATTTTAAATTATAAGGATTTCAACCATCGTTTGATCTAGATAATGATATTGATCAAGTGGAGTGGATGACCTAATTATTTGTTTGAATTAGATTCTCTATATTCTAACATATTTCTATGTTTAGCCCATGAGTCACCATTTGTTGAGGCCAACATACCCCCATTTTTTTGAAAAGTGGGATCCTTGAGAAACCTTAAAAATTAAACATGAAAATATGGAATTTTAAGATCATTTGTAGAATTTGAAGATCATCCACTTTATCAAAAGAAGGCTTAGTTATGTTTCACTTTAATTTTGTGTAACATTACTAATAAATGATCTTCATGGCTTTTAGTTTTAGGTTCCATGGTGTAATTTCTTGATAAGTTTATGTTCTAAAACCCTAGAAAAACCCTCAATTTAAATTTTAATATTGGTGGGAACTAAATTGGTGAGAAACTTTTAAAAATCCATTTTGGACATAAGTATAAAGTTCACGTTCTAAGCCTAGTCATGTTTTTTAACACAACTAAAGCTTAGTCTAAAATACTTGGTCCCATTTATTATTTTCCCCTTTTAAATTCCTTTCATGCCTAGATAATATTCATTTTTTAGGGTCCTTTTAATATTTCCTAGCTTGGCCCCTTAACCTTAATAACTTAACTTAACATTTTAATCCTAAGGCCCTATTATATTTATTAATACAAATGAGACCTTAGCCTTAATACCTTATCCTAAGTCTTTTATATCACTATAGTTCCTAACATAACTTCCTTGTATCTTATATATCATATGGTCCTCACCTTATTAAGGCATTTGATCCAATAGAGTGAGAAAGACCCAAGCTTAGAATTAAAAATCATGCATCTTAAAAGATCTAATGATCTATGTTTCATCATAGGAAAGGGATCCAATGGTGCAAATGCACCAATAGAGAGGTGCCCTTAACCATCATCCAATATTTCTCACTTCATCATGAAGACCCAATCAGATGGAGCAAAGCATAATTGAAAATTCAAAGAATTATGGAAGGCCTACAAGATCGACATGCAAAACCCTTACATTCAAGGATTAAAAGTAAAGGGGCCTAATTGATAGAAACAATAAATCATGAGTTAGCTCCTGAATCATGATCCTAATGCTCTCGCTTACTCATGGACCTTGATCCAACAAAGTGAATTAAGCCCAAGATCTTGGGAATCCCCATGGAGGTGGCAGGTGGCACTCTCACATTAGGTCATAGGAATTTGACAAGATTAAATTTAAAACTTGCACAACCATCATTTGACATTTGTAAGGATGTATTGACATCTGTATGACCATCAACTTTAATCCCATTAAATTAAAAACCTCACTAGCTTAAAATTGATGTTCTCATGATCATCATTTGACATCTACAAGTATGTATTTTATGTATGTAGGATTTTCAAATTTAAGCTAATGAATTATTCTACTCAGGATCAATATATACTCTATATTGTTGCTTAAAATCTCATGAATTACTTTATAGATGACTACAATCCATCAAAATATTCTCAAACACTATAAATCTTCAATATGCAAATATTGAAATGGTATTTTGGTCTAAATATATGTAAAATAAACTTAGTCTAAGTCTATATATAAAGGTCCCCATTGCATTTTGTTTAAGTACCATGAACCTTAAACTATAGACTTATACTAAGTCTTATTTCAAAAGAGTCTTTGTTATGTAGAAATTAGACCAAATATTTCTAACCAAAGGTTTTAGTGTGTTTATTAATGCAATAAAAATCTATATGATATTAGACCATTATATCATTTTGACCCCCCTTGAGTATACTTTACAAGATTGGCATAAATATTTTAACCTAAAGTATACATTGTGTTTACTAAACACAATGTAAAATTTGGCCTAAAAATACTTAGACATGGTCCTCTTTGTATAAATTTGGAAAACTTACACATAGATTTCTTAGCCTAAGGTTTATTTTTTGTTTAATAAACATGAAATAAACCTTAGACTAAGGAATTTAAGCATAAGTCCCACCATATTCTAATTTAAGTCTTGGGAATATTTGTAGATCAACATCTTTTTCTTCATCATAAGAGGATGATCCAATGATGTGAAGACCCCATGGACTTTTCAATAGAGTCTTGAGAGCCCACAGGCTCAACACATGGTAAAATACCATTCAAAGTAGAACTGACAAGAATGATCTGATGGTCTACGCTTCATATCACTTCATGATATAATGATGTGAAGGCACCAATGAATTTTCAAAGGCCCATGAGATCACCACATGGGCAATGATCATTCAATGAATGAATGATGTAGGATATGGATCACAACAAGGCATGAAAAGATGCCAAGTGTCACAACCATGAGGCTTGGAGTAGAAAGGATTTAATCCTAAATAAAGACCTAAATCATGATCAAAAATTTGGGGTCACTCATAGGATCTTCATCCAATGATGCAAAATAAAAGAAGGCATTTTAAATGCCAACAAATAGTGCTCAAAAGCTATTTATGAAAAATGTCATGAAATGTCTAGATCATTGCCACATAAGCACCATACAAGTAGAAAAGGAAAAAATAAGAGATCTTATGGGCTTGAAAATGTGAAAATATAAAGGCAAAGGTCAAAATAAAATCCAAGGCATGTTTAATCTAGAGTCTAGATACATCCTACCATTAAAGCTCTAAAACCCTAAACCTTACATAAAAGTGACCCAAGCAAACTCAATTGGTTACAATTTGATCTGAAGAAATCTTGATTGTGTTTTTGAGCACAAAAGAGCTACCACATAGACCAATTTGAAATACAAGGTAAATAAACTAGTAATTTAATGTCATGGTAACCCATAAATAGTAACTAAAAGAGGAGACATAAATATACCTATCAATATAAAATGAAGGTAGGATCTTCAAGGACACTAAATTGAACATTGCAGCCCTAAATTCCCCAAGCATCAAGAATTGGTCTGAACTCTTCTTTACCATGGAGGAGATAAAACCCATCACCAAGGAGGAGAAGATAATTGCCATGGAGAGTAGGAATAACTATTACCTTATCATATTCTAGATGGCTATACTTCATTATAATGTTTCCAAGCCTAAGGTAATTCATTATATTGATGTGCTTGATCCTATCTTTTTAGACTATAGGGTTGATAATGATTGGATCATTTAAGAAGGGAATTCTAAAAGGGTAGCCTAATTTTCCTTTATGGCCTTCACAAATTACTATTATCTTTCAATCCCCCATGTTGAATTGTCCAAAATCAAGGAATGGACCTCTAAGCACAAACTGGACATCATCCTTAGACCCTAATTATATCAAGAAACCCATGTTTTCAAAGAATTTAAGGGTAAGATCCTAATATTCCAGTTTAAGGAAGGCATTAGGGTGATAATGACCCTATTAAATAGAGCATTAGGAGCTCCCTAAACCACCTATTTAAACAAGACTTGGGTCCCCTATGTGTATTTTATGGTTAAAGAGAAGCTCAACCCTCCAATTAGAGACTTGATTAGTGTCTTCTTAACCATACAGTTCATTGATATCAAAAGGAAAATATATAAGAAAGTATATATTATGTCATATTTATTGGATGCTTTCTTGCCTCCATCAATTTCTTTAACATTAAGAATTGGTCTCTTGAGGGTTGAACCACCATTTCCCACATTACTCCAAATTGTACATCTTTAAGTACAAGAACCACATGCATTTTATATGTGATTGTGTCTACCCAGCCATAATAGAGGCTAATACAATTGTTCTCATCCCTATATTAGATATAATGATAAATAAACATGTAGATATTATGGGTGAAATATGGTTCTATCCAGACTACACATATATCTAGATTGAGGTAATCATGTCCTCACCATATATGTTACCTATGTATGTACCAATTAAGTTGGCTGAGCAAGAAATTGAGTCCCAACTCATCAATGGAGTTGATTGAATTTTTCAAGAGAAGAGGAAGATTCTTCTCCATCCCTTCCCTCTAATTATTAGAAGAACTATGATACAATATTAGAAGCAGGTTGAAACCATGTCCAAACATAGGGACTCATTTGGGTTTAAACTTGATGAACTCAAAATGTGAGACCCAAAGAATATAGTAAGTAATCATTTGAAGGAGAAGAAGCTTCCAAATCCTAAGTATATACATCATCTCAATGTTCATGACACCATTTACATTAAGTCCAATAACTATGAATAAGTACTGGTCAGGATCAAAGGGCACAACATCAAGCTTGAGAACAAATTGATAAAATATGATAAGCTAGCAGGAGAGGTATGGAATATACATTATATAAAATATCACTTATTGCCTAGACCATCCAGGATATCCTAGGAATAACCTCAAGAGGAGAAACCACAACCTTAAGGTAAAATTGTACAAAAGTAGATTGAAAAAGGGTATGGAAAGGAAAAGCTAGAAGAGAGACCTAGAGAGGGGCCCTCATCTTCCACACTACCCCAAAGACCACCTTCACCAATTAAGTATTTAGACATGATTGTCTTAGGGCTAGATGAGACACTTGAGGGTGCCCTTAAGGAACTTGTAGAGGCATATGGCACTGATGGTAAAGAAGGACATATTAGAGAATCCCAAGTCCAAGTAGAGGAGTCTAAGGAAGAGAAAGGGAAAGAGCTTGCTCTTAACATATTCCTAGTTCCATCCCAAGATAAGAGGAAATAAAAATTGGCATTCATCCCTATTGGACCAAGGAAGAATCAAAGATTAACTCTCACTCACCCCACTAGTGATGTCAGTCTATTTAATGATGAAATCCCCATCTATGGAACAATCATACTTGACTAGTTTATCTATGGAAAATTGTAGAATATTCCCTCTCTCTCCCGCTCATGGGCATTAACAAAGTCTAGTGACATTTGAAGTGCTTGATGACATTAAACCACAGAATAAGGATATTTTGAAGGAAAAGGAGGAAAGAAGAATTATGGTCACTCTAGGATTAGAGGGTAATAAAATGGATACTCCAAGAGCATTAAGAAACATAGGAGTAGAGGTATTAGGGCCTATAAAATCCATAGGGTCATCCACCACCATGCAGTTTAATCCAGAGACAACTAGATTGGAAAGAGTAACCACTAGTGAAGCCATCGTGAGACCTAAGGAATTCACCTTCCAAAAGGTTGAGCCCTTTATAGGCCTAACCTCGGTAGGAGAACAATAACTTGGTCAAGATCTTATCCATGAGAAGGATGTTGAGAGTTTGATTAAGGCTCAATTAGATCAAGCCAAGGCTAGGATACAAGGGATGAAATAAAAGATCTAAAATTTGGAATGAGAAAAGGAGAACCTAGAAACACAAGCCATTTTGTCAATGTCTGAAATCATGATAGATATGTTTGAAGACTCATTATTTGATACGTTTAATTATTTGAGTTCAATAAAGTTAAGGCAAGATGCCTTAAGCCAACAAGGTGAAGAAGCCATAGGGTTAATAATATAATGACAAAAAATAGAAACCCAAGTAAGGAATCTCATTGACATTTTTATTAGAAACAATATTCCTAAGTTCAAAACTATTAGTTTATCTCATTTGAATGCCATATTGGGAGTAATAGTGGATAAGCTCCAAGGTATAAGTGCTTGGATACATAATTTGAACAAGATTTTGATGGATGATAAAGGATTGATCATTAGAATTGAGAATCTCTTAGGAACTATGTTGGTGAATCCTACCAAGACCACTACCCTTGGAATCATTGAAGAAGCTAAATAAAAACACAGGGTCAATTTGGTAATGTAATTAGTTAGGAGCAAGAGCCAAAGCCAGTCTAGTAGGGATAATAGAAGAATCTTGGACATGATCTTCACAGTTGAAGAGAAAATTGTAGAGGTAAAGAACATAAAGGAAGCTATGGCTAGAGATGACAAAGACTTAGATGACTTGGCTGATCAGGAAGAAGTATGCCTCATGAAGCTAGTTGTGGACCCTAACCTCATCAAAGACCAACATCATAAAGTAATAGAGCTTTTATAGAATCAACAAGGGTACCCTTTAGTAATAGGCGCACCTAGTAGATAATATTCCATTTGTGAAAAACATTTTAATATTTAGAATAGGAATATTATTTTATAAGGCATATGATAGTCTGTTAGAATATTTCCCTTGGGTAAGTCTAATTGTGAAAGACAAGTGTATTTTAGAATCTTCTAAGGAAATATAGTTGTCCTTATCTTTTGTAAACTTGTATATTTTAACTAACTGGTATACTGCCTAACCTTTCTATAAAAGGCATGTATAACCATCTTGTAAAGGGAGGGAATTTTGAGCAAATTTTGTATACTTGGAGCAAGTAATATAATCAAGGAGTTCTACAAAGATTGTCCATATTTGATATGTTATTGCTAACACAGCCTTTCTCTTAATTACAAGTTTTATGTCTTGAGTTTGAATAGCTTCTTTTAATTTTGGGTTGCATTTTCTAATCATAGGGTTTCTAATTTGTGCATATTCTAGATTAGGTGAAGGATCTTGGGTTTGCTTCACTTCATTTTATTCTATATTTAGATGTGTAAATGTTATTTGATTATAGTATTAAATCCTTAAAAAGTAAACTTTTTATTTAATTATGATTCCTTACATTATCCTTCAGAGTTTGCCTAATATATAGTGAAATATGAGCTTAGGCTATATTACATTATATAATGGTTTGAATGCATACTCAATTGAAATTGATGCTTTATCTTAATATTTAAGACTAAGATAGGAAATCACTCACTTTTTTCCTACCTTACCCTTCTCTTTTCTCCTTTTTCTACACCAAATCACTTTATTTTAATCTTCATTATAAATATGAATCTAGATTAGTTTGTAGCTTAAGTGTGGATCATAATTCACTGAGTTAACATAGATCCTTCACAATTCACAAAGAATAGACCATGATGGCTCTTAACCATCACTTATTATTAATTTTATGGAAAACTCACACATATCTCTACCACTATTTTAGCACAGGTGACCTCAAGTTTCCACAACTTACTACTCATGATCTGAGTTATTGGAATTCTAAAATGACAAGTGTTCTTTGAACACTAAGAAATTATATGGTGCATTTAGAGACATAAAAAGGTTTTTTTGTTGGTTTTAGTAGGAGGGCCTCTTTGTGAATTCTTTGAATCTTTATTAGTTTTAGCATGTTTTAATCTAAGATTAATGTATCTTTGTGTTTTTGGGTGAATTATTTTCTTATAAGTATAAATATCATTGATATTTATGATGTGTATCATATCTTTATGATTCCTTAGATAAAGATCAAGGTTATTTGAAATTGGATGCTTGGTTTTGGTAAATTTAACTTGATATTTGAAAGTCCACATCATTTGAGGTTAGGACGGCTTGTTTTGATCAAAGATTGGCATATCTTTCATAGATTTGAGTTAATTTGAGATTAAACTAATAAAGATAGATCATATTAGCATAATTGGATACATATTTGAACTATTTTAGGCAATGATCAATGTCCTTTACTATTCTTTACACAATCTTTGAAAAATGAGCTTAATGTGTAGGTTTAATCCTTGTTCCTTACAAATATTAGTCTAATACATCATATTTCAAATAGGATATTCAACTTTCAAGCTGGAATTTCCAAAGATTCAAACAAGATCACACTCAAAGTCAGGGGAGACTTTGTTTGAACTTTAGGTTCGTAAAAAATCTAGGCATGACAAAGGTAAATGTAGGATATCCAAATCTTTGCCAACTTCACCCCTTCAAGTTATCTTTACTTTCAACCTTCATCTAGGTATGGATTGGTTGGGAAATTTTTCAATCAATGTACTAGGTGTGGTACATGATCTCCCACGTAACCCTAATAAATATTTTCCTACATTTATTCCAACCAGTAATACAACTACTAAAGAGTACATTAAGTATTTTAAAGATACCTTAAGATTGTTAAATGTTGTGCATGAGGATGTGGCTTGTAGGTTATTCCATTTTAGCTTTAAATATGTTGCCTATGAATAGTTCTTTAACTTTCTTGATAATTACATCACTAGTTGGGATGGTTTCATCGATGTTTTTATAGATCAATTTGGTAAGATTGTTAGTCCTTATGTTATTTACCATCAATTCACCACCATTGGAAGGGATGCAAGTGAGCCTATTAGGTCCTTTAATGCTAGATTTCAAAAAATGTATAGTAGAACCATAGAACCCTATAAGCCTAATGATGTCTCAACTTTATAAATATATAAGGATGTAGTAGATCTCATGACTACTGTATTCTTCAAGAGATCCATACTAGCTATAACATCACTAGCTAGGGCTTATTCTAAGGTAGTAACCATCAATGATCAAATGTAGCCCCAAGGGCAAATGGAATATTCTATTCCAAACATCAACCCATAAATATCCATACTAAACATATTCCCTAACAATAATTAAAATGTCCTAGCCTTAAATCAACTCCCAAACTTGAATTAATTACCATTGAGTCATGCAGCTCCCAATTAGAAATTAGGATTCTTAAATCATCTTACTAATTGCTTCAATAAAAATGATCAAAGGTATTTAATACCATTTGCTAATAATAACTAGGTACATAATTCTAAAGACCCTAAAAATGTGAATGAATCTATCTTAAAAATGGTCTAATTATTGAGCATTGATTTTTTTTAGCTAGAAAAACAATTTGGAAACACTACTAAAACCTCAGGTAGGAACTTCTCATATCAAAGGTATAATAGGCCAAGTAATAGATTTTAGAATGATAGTTTTCATAATAACATGAATAATGATCCATCTTCTAAAAAGAAGACCATGGATATTAACCTCACTAATATTATATTACCTAATTATTATAGAGTAAATTACACATCCATGCATGGTGAAATTGATTGTATTGAATTTTTCAAAGCCTTAGAGGCTTCCCAAGAGGAGTTGGATAAATTTAAGGTAATCCATAACAAGGAAAGTGGTTTAGGTTCTTTTAGATCTAATTCATCTGATCAAGATTTTATGGTAGATACTTTTGATTTCCCTTTCTAAGAAGAGAATGAACCTAATGAGATCCCTAAGGAGATCCAAGCCTTTCAACAGTTTTTGAAGAAGACCTTCCCCTTGAGGACTAGAGAGCATAGGCAGCCCTTGACTACTTTAATGGCTCCAAACAAATTTGGAACTCCTCTAGACACTTCTTTAAGCAATAATCCTCAACCACCTAAAGGGAGTACTTCTAAACCTAACATTGATATTACTAATTCTTCTAGAGCTAAATATAGAATTGTTGAGGATATGAAGAAGATAAATAATAATATTGCATTTTATTAACTTATGTAGATTACAAAGTAAAGGGACCTCCTATTGTAATCTCTATCAAATAATTCCAACAAGCCACCCAAGTCTAACATGCCAATATGACTTTACACAAAGCCAAAGTTGAATCTCCTCTTTTCTTGCTCACTATTAGGATGTTTGGTAAGAACTTACATAATTTATTACTAGATTTAGGTGCATTTACCAATGTCATGCCTATAGGTATATGAAAATAGCTTGGATTAACACCTATAAATTTTGATAGGGTTATTACCCAATTAGACAAATCTAGAGTTAAAGTTATTATGGAACTTTTAAATGTTCATATGCAACTAGCTTCTGAGCCTAGAGTGCAACAAGTCATTGCTATTCAAGTTGTTGATATACCTAATGTTTATGGGATCTTATTTAGAAGGGAGTGGACAAAGGCTCTAAATGGTTACATGTATATAGTTTTCTCATATTCGTGGCTACCTTGGAAGGGAGTTCCTAATAAGATTAGGATTGAGAGAGAACCAAAGATGAAACACATCATAATGGAGTAAAATTCTATGAATGAGAGGGTCAACATAACTGACTTAGACTTAGGGGTTTTCACCTTAGATATTGATAAGGTATGTGATCCCAAGAATGCTTATGTTTTTCTTTGATTATGGAAATTGCATTTTGATGGTGTTAGGTTCAAGGCTGGGTTTGGAGTAGGTGTTGTCCTTACTAACTCCATTGGTAAGAAATACCAGTCTTATTATAGAATCAAATTCCATTGCACTAAAAACCTTGCTAAATATGAAGCCCTTATCCTAGGTTTAAAATTTGTTATAAAAGATAAGGTCAAAGAACTACTAGTTTATGGGGATTCAGAACTAGTGGTCAACAAATTAAGAAGAAAATACCAATGGAAGCTCTCATATCTTAAGAGGTATAAGCTAAAGGTTTGGGATTTTATTGAGTCCTTTGATGCTTTTATCATTTCCTCCATCCCTAAAGAAGAAAACTAGGCTACTAATGAGTTGGCATCTACTACATCCAACCTCATGCCCAACAAGATTCCCCTAATTTCAGCATTGAGTTGGTCCCTTGTCCTTCAATGCCTAATAATGTTAACCATTTTCAAATTTTTAGTGATGATCAATAGATGTTGAATTTCATGACCAATTATAGAGCATTTGATGCTCATATTATTGATGAGACTAATTAAAATGCATCTAAAGAGGATAGATTTAGTGGTAAGTCATTCAGTTGAATGACAATAAGATCCCTAAGGGGAAGATTGTTTTATAAAGACTATTTGATTAGGACAAATTGGTTGAGGTTTCTAAGATTCCCAAAGTAACTGGGAAGGACTATAACATTATTTATGTTGGACTCCAAAATCAACCCTAGTTACTAAATGTTGGAAAATCTTGCACAAACCTTGAGAATAACAAATATAAAGAGCTCCTTACCCAATACAGGGATGTCATAACATGGTCTTATGATGAATTAAAGATATTTGATCAAGGTGTCATCACTCACACCATCCCTCTTAAATAAAATTGTAAACCATTCAGGTAGAAGTAGAGGCCTATAAATCCTATCTTAAAACTAATGATTTTTAAAGAGGTTAAGAGACTACTGGATGCTAGGATAGTCTTTCCCATCAAGCATTCTACCTAGATGGATGAACTATTGCCAGTGAGGAAGAAGAATGGTGATATTAGGATTTGTATTGACTTTAGAAACTTAAATAAAGCATCAAAAAAGGATAACTATCCTCTTCCTTTTCTTGACCAGGTTATACAAGTTATTTTAGGTTCATCGATGATGTCTTTTGTTGATGGCTTTTTAGGTTATAACCAAGTATTGGTTGACAAAGAAGATATGATGAAGATAGATTTCACCACCAAGTGGGAAAAGTTTTCTTATAATAGGATGCCCTTTGGGCTAATTAATGCAGAAGATAATTTTGAAAGAGCTATGGACCATGCCTTCCAGGGCCTGATAGGTAAATGCATCAATATTTATATGGATGATAGAGTAAGTTTTTTATAAAAATAGGGAAGATCACTTCATGTATTTACAACAAGTATTTTGAAGATGCAGAAGGTATGTGATTTACTTAAACCCTAAGAAAAGTATTTTATGTGTTACCGAAGGTAAAATGTTGAGACATGTTATAATCAAGGATGGGATCTCCATATATCTTAAAAGTGTAGAGGCTATATCCAAAATAGAACCCAAAATGGTAGGAAAGATTTAAATTCATTCTTTGGTATGATAAAATTTATAAGGAAATTCATTTTTGGATTTGTAGATATTGTCAAACTATTAAATGCCATGATGAATAAATATATCAAGGTCTCATGGAATGAAGAATCTAGAAAGGAATTCAATGACATTAAGGAGGCCATTAACTAGGCTTTAATCCTAATAAGTCCTAAATTTTCAAAGGAATTTTACCTCTATTAATTTACCTATGATCACACCATGGCTACTATATTGAATCAAAAATTTGAAGGGTGTGATCACCCAATAACTTTTATGAGAACTAATTTTAAGAATGCTAGGTTAAACTACTCATTGATTAATAAGCATGAATATGCATTAATAAAGGTAGTAAATAAATTTAGGCATTATATATTTGGAAATAAGGTGCATGCTATTCTATCTAACCCTACCAAAAATATTATGTTAATCTAGAATGAACTTGTAAAATGCAAAGGTTAGTGAATGTCAATTTTATAAGAGTATGACATAGAGATGAAAATAATAAAACTAGTAAGATGTCAAGGTTTGATCCAATTGATTGCTAATGCCATCCCTAAGCTAAGTATTATGCAAGTTGATCAGTAGAAATTTCATGCTAATGAATTGTATAATTATATTACTCATTTGATAATTAATGATACCTATCATGTAGGACTTATAAGGGATTAAAAGAGTGATCTAAGGCTCAAAGTTTCTCATTATCTGATTAAGAATAAAATCTTATATAGGAAAAACTTTGAGGGAGTCTACCTTAGGTGTGTTTCAAAAAGGGAGCTACTCAAATCATGAGTACCTTTCATGAGATGTTTGGTAATGGACACCCATCAGGAAAGACTACTACACATAAGATTCTTAGAGGTGGATAATATTGGATAACTATCTTCAAGGATGATCACAAACATGTGAGAGAATGTCAATCTTGACAAATTTTTAGCACTAAGGAGCCCAAGATAGTAATGCCTCTATAACCAATCATGGTTGACAAACCATTTACATAATAGGGGTTAGACTTTGTAGGCATAATCAACATAAATTCATCTAAAGGTAACAAGTTCATCCTAACTACCATAAATTATTATACAAGATGGTCTAAATCTATAGCCACTAAACAATGTAGAATGGAAGATTTAATCAACTTCATTGAGGAGAACATTTGTACTAGATTTGGAACTCTAGTCTCTATAGTGTGTGATAATGTGTCTGCATTTTCATCCAAAGAGATGACTGAATGGGCTTATCATAATGGTATATATCTAAAGTTTTCATCTAACCATTATCACTAAGGGAATGGATTTTTTTAGTCTACCAATAAAAATTTGATGAAAGCAATCAAGAAATCTACTGAAGACAAACCTAGGACTTGGCACAAGTTACTAAAGTATGCATTATGGGTAGATAGGATCAGGATTAAACAAGCATTGAAGGCATCACCTTTTCTATTGGTATATGGTTAGGAACCAATCTTCCCTATCACTCTTAAATTTCCCAAGTACAGATTCATGCAAGAATATATGGAAGAAGGTCAAAAATTAGAAAACTCAAGATTGTTAACCATAATTCAAATGGAAGATTCAAAGGAGAAATCCTTCACTAATTTTAATAGGAATCAAACCAAAATAAAAATATAGTTTGATAAAAGATCAAAAATTAAGGTGTTTAGATAAGGGGACCTAGTTTTCCTTTGGGATAAATCATCCAAGCCTAAGGGTAAACATGGTAAATTCACACCTTTATGGATTGGCCCCTATAAGATTGCAAAAACACTAGGGACCAACATGTTCAAGCTCAAATATCTATAAGCAGTAGATTTCACACTACCCACCAATGGATAGTACCTCAAGCACTACTTCTCTCCTGCTCCCCCTGAGGTCTTTATGGAGTAAACTATAAGATGGTTAGATTTAATGTAGGTAGGCTGGCTAGTCCCTTTCAAGTTCTTTCCTTCCTGTCCCTTATTTTTATATAAGCATATATATATATATATATATATATATATATATATATATATATATATATATATCCCTGAGGTCTTTATGGAGTAAACTATAAGATGGTTAGATTCAATGTAGATAGGCTAGCTAGTCCCTTTCAAGTTCTTTCCTTCCTATCCCTTATTTGTATATATATATATATATATATATATATATATATCCTTTGTTTTCTTGCTTCTTACTTTCTATTGTGTGTTGCCTTTTGTTTCCTTTTTCCTTGATCTAAATAAGTCCTTTTGAACAATCATGAGCTCAAAGTTAGGAAATTTGATTGAAAATGACTAAACTTCATAAATATAGATGGGTACCCCATACATGTAATGGTTATGGTTCTAAAATGTAAGCCTAATGTTGTAATTTGAAGAAATTGATAAAGACCAATGGAAGGAGCTAATCATTCCATAAGAACTTAAGCATTGTCTTGACCTCAAACTAGTTTTAAGAAGACTTGCAATTATAGGGTAAGATCTCAAATTATTAATGGATAACCATACTTGTACTTAATCAATATCCTTGCCTAAGATAATGGTTTTAGTAATAGGTGATTCTCTAAAAATGAAACACTTGACCAAATCATAAAAACATAGATATTCAAGTTTTCAACCTTGATAAAAGGATAAATATATTAAGAAAATACACAAAATGAAGAATTCAATGCAAAATCAAAAGATTTGTGACAATTAGTGATTCTAATAATATCTATCAGGGTTTTGGATGCCTAGCTGGTAGTGGATCAAGGCCGTGAGTGGACACCTAGATAGCAATAGAGTAATGCCTAAGCCTTTCTAAAGCTAAAAAACATGTTTCTTAATGAACATCTAAACATGTTATAATTTAGTGTTAGTGATTAAGGACATGAAACTTGGAAGTTATTTCTTAAACCACATGGAAAATAGTAATTGGAATCAAATCACACACACAATATGGCTATGTCTTGGTATTTGATCCTAATTCTACAAGTACAAGGTTTATTTCAACAATCATCTGATCTGGATAATGATATTGATCAAGTGGATCATATGACCTAATTATTTGTCTAAATCAAAGTCTCCAAGTTATAATATATTATTATGTTCCCCATGATTCATCATTTTTTGAGGCCATAATACCCCCATTTTTTTGAAAATTGGGACCCTTGAGAAACCCTAAAAATTTAACATGAAAATATGGCATTTTAAGATCATTTTTAGAGTTTGAAGATCATCCACTTTATCAAAATTTTGCTTAGTTATGTTTCATTTTACTTTTATGTAACATTGATAATAAATTATCTTCATGGATTTTAGTTGCAAGTTCCATGGCATATTTTCTTGAGAATTTCATGTTTTAAAACCCTATCAAAACCCTCAGTTTAAATTTGAATATGGGTAGGAACTAAATTGGCAAGATCCTTTTAAAAATCCATTTTTGACCTAAGTATAGAGTTCAATTTCAAAGCCTAGTTTTGTTTTTTAACACAAATAAAGCTTAGTCTAAAATGTTTGGTCCCATTTATTGTTTTCCCCTTTTAAATTCCTTGTGTGCCTAGCTAATATTTGCTTTTTATGGTCCTTTTAATATTTCCTAGAGTAGCCCCTTAGCCTTAATAACTTAGCCTACTATTTATATCCTAATTCACCATCATATTTATTAATACAAATGAGAATTTATCCTTAATACCTTTTCCTAAGTCTTTTTTTATCATCATAGGTCCTAACATAACTTCCTTACATCTTGTAGATCCTACGGTCCTCACTTTATTATGGAATTTTATCTAATGGAGCAAGAAAGACCCGAGATTAGACTAAAAAGGCATGCATATTAGAAGATATAACGATCTATTATTCATCATGGGAAAGGAATAATATGGTGTGAATTCCCCAATAGAGCAATGCCCTTAACCTTCATCCAATAGTTATTGCTTCATCATGAAGACCTAATTGGATGGAGTGAAGCACAGTTGAAAAGTTACAAAATTATGAAAGGCACATATGATCAACACATGGTGCCCTTACATTTGAGGATTAAAAGCAAAGGATCTTTCCTGAAAAAAATAACCAATCATGAGCTATCTCCCAAATCATGATCCTAAAACTCTCACATACTTGTAGGACCTCAAATCAAAGAAGTGAATTAAGCCCAAGATCCTAAGAAGCCCAATAGAGGTGCTAGGTGGCACTCTCACATTGGGTCATAAGAATTTTATGAGTTTAAATTTGATGTTTGTATGACCATCATTTGACATTAGTGAGGATGTATTTGACATCTACATGGCCACCAAATTTAAGCCCATTAAATTAAAATCTTCACTAGATTAAAATTGATGTTATCACGACCATCATTCGATGTTTACAAGGATGTATTTGATGTCCATAATAAAATAAAATTTAAGCTAATGAATTATTATACTCAAGATCAAAATATACTCTAGAATATTTCTAAAAATCTCATGAATTACTTTGCAGATGATTGGAATCCCTCAAAAGATACTCAAACACTAAAAATCTTCTATCTGTAAATATTGAAATGGTATTTTGGTCTAATTATATGAAAAATAAACTTAGTCTAAGTCTATAATTTAATTTCCCCATTGAATTTTGTTCAAGTACCATGAACCTTAAACTATAGACTTATACTAAGTCTTATTTTAAAAGAGTCTTTGTTACGTAGAACTTAGACCAATTATTTCTAACCAAAGGTTTTAGTGTGTTTATTAATGCAATAAAGCTATATTTGATATTAGACCATTATATCATTTTGAACCCCCCTTGAGCATATCTATGAAGCTTGGCATAAATATTTTATCTTGAAGTATACATTGTGTTTACTAAACACAACATAAACTTTGGCCTAAAAACACTTAGCCATGTTTCTCTTTGTATGAATTTAGAAAACTTAGGCATAGATTTCTTGAATTAAGGTTTATTTCATGTTTAATAAATATGAAAAAAACCTTATCCTAAATAATTTAAGCCTAAGTTATACTTTAATAATATTCTAACTTAAATCGTGGGCATCTTTTTAGATCAACAACTCATGCTTCATCACAGGAGGATGATCCAATGATGCAAATACCCCATGGTATTTTCAATGGAGTATTGAGAGCCTATAGGATTAATTCATGGTGAAATACCATTAAAATTATAACTAACAAATGATTAGATGGTCTATGCTTCACTACACTTTAGGATCTAATGGTGTAAAGGCATTGATGAACTTTCAAAGGCTCACGAGCTCACCACATGGCCAATGCTCATTTAAAAAATGAATAATTCAAGATATAGAGCATTGGAAGGTGTGTAAAGATGCCAAGTGTCACAACCATAAGGCTTGGAATAGAAAGGAGCTAATTATAAATAAAGACCTGAATCATGATTAGTGGTTCACGATCACTCATAGGATCCTCATCCAATGGTGTAACATAAAATAAGGCATTTTAAATGCCAATGGCTAGTTCTTAAAATACATTTATGAAAAATGCCATGAAAGGTCTAGATCATTGCCACATAAGCACCACATAAGTAGAAAAAGACAAAACAAGAGATCTTGTGGGCTAAAAAATGTGAAATTATAAAGGCAAAGGTCCAAATCAAATCCAAGGTATGTATAATATAGAGTCTAGATGCATCTTGCCATTAAATCTCCAAAACCCTAAACCTTGCATAAAAGTGAGCCAAGTGAACTCAATTGGTTACAATTCAATTTGAAGAAATCTTAAATTTTTTTTTGAGCATAAAAGAGCTACCATAGAGACCAATTTATAATCTAGGGTAAATAAATAAACAAGTTGAAGTCATGACAGCCTATAGATAACAACTGAAAGAGGAGACAAAACTCTACTTGTAAATAGATTACAAAGGTAGGATCTTCAAGGACATAGAATTTGATGTTACATCCCTGAATTCCCCAAGCATAAATAATTGGTTTGAAATCTTATTCACCATGGAAGAGATAAAACCCATCACTAAAGAGGAATAGATAATTTCTAGAGTGAGCATGAGGCACTATGACCTATTTGTATTCTATATGGTCATACTTCACTATGTTGTTGCCAAGCCTAAGGTACTTCATTATATTGATTTGCTTTATCCTATCTTTATAGATTATAGGGTTGATAATGATCGGATCATTCAAGAAGGGAATTCTAAAAGGGTAGCCTATATTTCCCTTGTGCCCTTTAAAAATTACTATAAGCTCCCAATCCCCCATGTTTACTTGTATAAAATTAAGGAGTGGGCCTCCAAGAATGACTTAGATACCATCCTTAGACCTTGGTTATACCAAAGAACCCATGTCTTCAAAGACCTTGAGGGTAAGATCCCATTATTCTAGTTTAGGGAAGGAATCAGGATGATAATGACCCTATTAAGTAGAGCATTAGGAGCCCTCTCAACCACCTATGTAAACAAGACTTGTGTCCCCTATGTGTATTTCATATTAGAAGAGAATCTCACCCCTCTAATTGGAGACTTGATCAGTGTCTTCTTAACCAGGTAGTTCACTGTAATCAGAAGGAAAACAAATAAATAATTCTATATGATGTCATATTTAATGGATGCCCTTCTTGCCTCCATTAGTTTCTTTGTCATTAAGAATTGGTATCCTGAGGGTAGAACCACCATTTCCCACCATTACTCCAAATTTCACATCTTTAAGTACAATAACCACATGCAATTTATTTTTGATTGTGTCTACCCAGCCATAATGAAGGCTATTACAAGTGTTCCCATGTCTATAATCCATCCAATGATCAATAAATATGTAGAGATGATGGGTGACATATGGTTCTATCTAAGCTACACAGTTATTTAGATTGAGAGAATCATGTCCTCACCATATAGGTTACCTGTGTATGTACTGAGTAAGCTAGCTAAGCAAGAAATTACTTCACAACTCATCAATAGAGTTGATATAATTTGTAAATAGAAGAGAAGGGTATTCTCCATCCCTTCCCTCTAATTATATGAATAATTATGCTATAATATTAGAAGTCAAAACCATGTCCAAACATAGGAACTCATTTGGTGTTCAACTTGAGGATCTAAAAATGTGGGACCTTACGAATATAGTAAGTAATCATGTGAAGGATAAGAAGCTACTAAAGCCTGAGTTTATGCATCAGCTCAGTGTTCATAACACCATTACATTAAGACCAATAACTATGAAGAAGTCTTGGCCAAGATCTAAGGGCACAACATCAAGATTGAGCACAAATTGACAAAATATGATAATCTAAGAGGAGAGGAATGCTAGATGCATCCTCTCCAATATCAATTATTAACTAAACCATCTAGGAAATCCTAATAACAACCTCAAGAGGAGAAGCCACAACCTAAAAGGAAAATTATTCAAAGGTAGATTGAAAAAGGGTGTGGAAAGGAAAAACTGAAAGAGAGACCTAGAGAGGGGCCCTCATTTTCAACACTTCCCTAAAGACCACATTCACCAATCAATTATTTGGACATTATTGTCTTAGGTTCATATGAGACACTTGAGGTTACCCTCAAGGAAATTGTAAAGGAATATGGAACTAATGGAAAAGAAGGACATATTGGAGAATCCCAAGTCTAATTAGAGGAGTCTAAAGAAGAGAAAGGGAAAGATCTTACTCTTGACATATTCCTGGTACCATCTAAAGATAAGAGGAAAGTAGAACTAGCATTGGTCCCTATTAGACCAAGGAAGAAGCAAATATTGACCCTCACTCACCCCACCAGTGAGGTTAACCCATTTAGTGATGAATCCCCTCTCTCTCCCACTCATGGGCATTGATAAAGGCTGGTGGCATTAAAGTGCATGATGACATTATGGATTAGGGATATTATGAAATAAGAGGAGGAAATAAGAGTTATGGTCACTCTAGGAGCTTAAGGAAGCACAGGTGTAGAGGTATTGAAGCCTCTAAAATTTACAAGTTCATCCACCACTATGTACTTTAATCTAGAGATAGCTAGATTGGAAAGAATAACCACCAGGAAAGCCATGGTGGGAGGTGATGAATTCACCTTCTAAAATGTTGATCCCTTTATAGGCCTAACCCTGGTAGGAGGACAATAACTTGGTAAAGATCTTATCCACAAGGAGGATGTTGAGAGCTTAATTGAGGTTCAATCAACTCAAGCTAAGGTTGGGATCTAAGGGATGAAACAAAGGATCCAAAATTTGGAAAGAGAAAAGGAGAACCTAAAAACATAGGCCACTTTTTTAGTGCCTGACACCATGATGGATATGTTTTAAGACTCATTCTTTGATATATTTAATTCTTTGAGTTCAATAAATCTAAGGCAAGTTGCCCTAAGCCAACAAGGTGAAGTAGCTAGGGGGTTAATAATAAAATGGAAAAAAGTAGGGACCCAAGTAAGGGATCTCATTAACATTTTAATTAGGAATAGGATTCTTAAGTTTAAAACTATCACCTTATCTCATTTAAATGACATATTAGGATTAATATTGGACAAGGTCCAAGGTCTAAGTTCTTGGAAAAAGAATATAAAAAGGCTTTTGATAGATAATAAAGGATTGATCATTAGAATTAAGCAGCTCCTAGGAACTATGTTGGTGAATCCTACCAAGACCACTACCCTTGGAATCATTAAGGAAGTTGAATACAAACACAAGGTCACTTTGGTAATGCAATCAATTAGGAGCAAGAGCCAAGGCTAGTCTGGTAGGAACAAAAAAATAATCTTGGACATGATCTTCATAGCCAAAGAGAAAACTTTAGAATTAAGGAGCATAAAGGAAGTTATGGCTAAAGATGATAGAGACTTGGATGACTTGGCTAATCAGGAAGAAGTATGCCTTGTGAAGCCATCTATGGACTTGGAGCTCATTAAAGACCAACATCAGAAAGCAATGGAGCTTCTAAGAAATCAATAAGGGTACCCTTCAACAATGGACCCACCCAGTAGATAATATCCTTTTATGAAAAGCATTGTAATATTTAGAATATGAATATTCTTTTGTAATATGTTAGTATGTTAGCACATTGCTCTGAGGATAGTCTAATTATGAAAGACAAGTGTATTTTAGAACTTTCTAAGGAAGGATAGTTGTCCTTATCTTTTATATACCTATATATTGTAATTGATTGATATACTATCTAACCTTTCTATAAAAGGCATGTATCACCATTTTTTATACTTGGAGCAACTAATATAATCAAGGAGTTTTGTAAATATTGACCATATTTGATATGTTAATTTCTATAATAGCTTTTATCTTAAGTGCGAGTTTTATGTCTTGAGTTTGAATAGCTTCTTTAAATTTTGCATTGCATTTTCTAATCACAAGGTTTTGAATTGGTGCATATGCTAGATTAGTTGAAGGATATTGGATTTGATTCACTTCATTTAGTTATATATTTAGATGTGCAAATGCTATTTGATTATAGTAGTAAATACTTAAAAAGTAAATTAGATTCTTACTTGTGATTCTTTACATTATCCTTCAAAGTTTGTCTAGTATGTAGTGAAATCTGAGCTTAAGATATATTGCATTATATATTGTTTTGAATGTATACTCAGTTGCAATTGATGTTTTATCTTAATATTTGATACTAAGTTAGGTAATCTCTCACTTTCTTTTTTGCCTTGCCCTTCTCTTTGGTTTTTTTTACACCAAATCACTTTAGTTTAAGATTCATTATAAATATGCATCTAGATTAGTTTATAGCTTAAGTATGGATCATAATTCACTGAGTTAACATATATCCTTCACAATTTATAAAGAATAGATCATGATGGCTTCCAACCATCACTTATTATGAATTTTGTCTAACACTCATAAATATCTATGCCATTATTTCACCATAGGTGACATCAAGTTGCCACAACCTTCTACTTGTGCTCTGAGTTTCTAGAATTCTAAAATGAGAAGTGTTATTTGAACAATAAGAAAATTTATGGTGCATTTAGAGATATTAAAAAACATTTACACTGGCACTAGAAGGAGGGCCTCCTTGTGAATTCATTGAATCTTTGCTAGTTTTAGCATGTTTTAATGTAAGATTAGTGTATCTTTTTGTTTCTAAGTGAATTCTTTACTTATAAGTGTAAATATAATTGATCTTTACAATCTTTGGCATATATTTATGCTTCCTTAGACATAAATCAAGATTATTTGAGATTGAATTCTTGGTTTTAGTAAATTTAACTTGATATTTGAAAGTCCACAACATTTGAGGTTAAGACAGATTTTGTAATCAAATATTGTAATATATTTCATAAATTTGAGTTCATTTGAGCTTAAACTAATAAATATAGATCATATTAGCAAAATTAGTTACATCTTTGAAATATTTTAGGCAAAGATCAATGTCCTTTAATGTTATTTACACAATCATCATAAAATGAGCTTAATGTGTAGGTTTAATCCTTTTTCCTTATAAATAATAGCTTGATACATCATATTTGAAATAGGATCTTCAACTTTCAAGCTATAATTGACAAATATTTGAAATAGATCACACTCAGAGATAAGGGAGCCTTTGGTTGAACTTAAGGTTCATAGAAAAACTAGGTGTGACAAAGGTAGATGTAGGAGATCCAAATATTTGAAAACTTCACCACTTCAAGGTGATTTCAACCTTCATCCATGTATGGATTCATTGGGAGAATATTGAATCAATGTGCTAGGTGTCATACATGATCTCCCACGTAACCTTGACAAATATTTGCCTACATTTAGTCTAACTGGTATTACAACTACTAAAGATCATGTTAAGTATTTTAAAGCTTCCTTAATATTTCTAAATGTTGTGCAAGAGGAAGTGAATTGAAGGTTATTCCCCTTTACCTTTAAATATGATACCTATGATTGGTTCTTAAACTTACCTAATAATTACATCACTAGTTGGGATGGTTTCATCAATGTTTCTATAGATCAATTTGGTAATATTATTAGTCATTGTGTTATTTACCATAAATTCACCACCATTATAAGGGATGAAAGTGAGCTTATTAGGTCCTTTAATGCTAGATTTAAAAAAAATTATAGTAGGACAATAGAACCCTATAAGCCTAATGATTTCTTAGATTTATAAATCTACAAGGATGTTGCAGATCCTATGACCTCTATATTCTTGAAGAAATCCATACCAGCTATAAATTCACTAGGTAGGACTTATTTTGAGGCAATAACATCAATGATCAGATGCAGCCCCAAGGGCAAGTGACATATTCTATTCTAAACATCAACCCATAAATGCCCATACTGAACTTATTCCCCAACAACAATCAAAATATCCCATCCTTAAATCAACTCCCAAACTTGAATCAATTGTCATTGAGTCATGTAGCTACCAATCAAAACATAGGATTTCTAAATCATCCTACTAATTTCTTCAATACAAATTATAAAAGAGCTTTAATACCATCTACTAAAAATAAATAGGTACATAATTTTGAAAACCCTAAAAATGAGAATGAATCTATCTAAAAAATGGTCCAAAAGTTGAGCACTAATTTTATTTAGTTACAAAAACAACCTGGAAACACTACTAAAAGATCAAGTAGGAAATGTTCATATTAAAGGTATAATAGGTCAAGTAATAAATTTTAGAACAATAATTTTCATAATAACAGGAATAATGAGCCATCTTCTAAAAATAAGACCATGGACATTAACCTTATTGATATTACATTAACTTATTATTATAGAGTACAGTGTACAACCAATAATGGTGACATTGACTGTATTGAATTTGGCAAAGCCTTTGAGGATTTCCAAGAGGAGTTGGATACATTTGAGGTAATCCATAAAAATGAAAGTAGTAAAGGTGATTTTATATCTAATTCATCTGATCAAGCCTTTATGGTAGATACTTTTGATTTCCCTTTGGAAGAATAAAATGAACCTGATGAGATCCTTGAGGACATCCAAGCCTTTCAATAGTTTTTAAATAAGACCTAACCCTTGAGGAATATAGAATAAAGGTATCGCTTGACTACCTCAATGCCTAAAAATAGCTTTAGAAATCCTCTAGAAACTTCTTCAAGAAACAATCCTAATCCACCTAAAGGGAATACTTCGAAACCTAACAATTATATTCTTAGTTCTTATGAAATTAGATATAACATTGTTGAGGATATCAATAATATTAAGGCTAATATTACATTGCATAAACTTACAAAAATTATAGAGCAAAGGGACCTCCTACTAAAATGTTGGGGATCAATCAAAAATATGATTACAATATGAAAGCAATAAACATGGAATTGAACTAGAATGATTAAGTAACTAGAAACTTGAAACAACAAAGAATTTGAGAGACAATACACAATTTTGTATTAAATATACTTCAAAAGAAAATACAATAAAGAAGATGCCACTTCTTCTTCCACCTCTAAGGCTTGCCACACCTCAAGGAATTCTTCCCTCTCTCTCTTGCTCAACCACAACTAACTCAACAACTTGAGCTGTTATCCCCTCCTTGATAGCTTCAGCTGATCTCCTTGACCTTACACCTTGCAGATCTCCTTGACCTTGCTTTCTTGCTTCAATGCTTTACTTGCCTTAATTACAATACATGCCTATGGGTCTCTTAAATAGGATCCCATGCCTACAATAATTAGACTTCTAATTACAATAATTAGAAACACAGACTCAAGACTTAAATTAGCCTTCAACATGCAAACACTCTCATACTACTTAAATTAGATGAGTCTAATTCTGGAAATGCATGCTAGAAAACACATGCAAGAGCATGCACACACACAGGTGACCGACGTCAGTTGCTATCAGTCTGCTTCTGACTGACGTCAGTAGATCCCTGGTCCCTGCCTGACTGACATTGGCCGTACTGTCAATGCCGGTTGTTGTCTACACTCAACAACCTCCTGATTAGCTTCTTGGTGAAGCTTTTAGCTCCATAACTTAATAATCTCCCACTTGGAGATAAACAGTTTCACCTGTACAGCATCCTCCACTAACCATCTTAGGCACCTCCATCTTCAAGCTCAAATCTGAAGACCATCCACCACACATCTTATGATGATAAACCTGTCAACCAAGTCCACTGCCACATCTAAACTTTCTAACAACTCCCACTACTTGGGAAAACTCAGGTCTACACTAGACCTTATGTGATTTCAAACACTTATTCAAGCTCAGCTTGAACTGTCCAACTTTTGGTGTGCTTACTGATTCTACATCCTGCACCTTGAACCTCACCAACACCTTCTTCACATCAGCTCCCACTTGAGACAAAACCAACCTGTGATCTTCCATGTCTCTTATGCCAAATAATTTTGCTGCTCCAAATTCTTCGTAACATACCTCTGAACTAACTTTACCTTTAGCTCAAAAAACTCCCTGTATATGTAACCCTGCAACAAGCAACACAATACAGTAATATAATAATGTTGCAATCATTATCCACCTGGTAAAGTAAAAAATAGAATGGTCACATTGACCTTGACTAAAGCCATGCTTAGTCATATCCCTGTCAAACCTCCATTGCCCTACAGCTTCTTCAAGACCATGTACCCTTGGCTTTCTGTCTCACCTATCCATTCCCACTCTTCATCATGAACATCCATTCATCTCTTAGAGTTTTCTTCCAGCTGACAACTCCACCAACAACTCCTATTTGGTTCTTCTTTAAGGAATCACATTCCTCATCCATGCTAAGCTCCCACTATTTCCTGGATCTACCTGTTCTACTTCTTTAATGACTTCCTGATTCTTGACCATCAGTGAGTAACAAGTAGTGTAAAGAAGGGAAATGATGAATTTAAGACTTACTTACCACTTCAATCCTTTAATGGGTGCTTGAGACTTCTTGATAGCTTGCTGTCTACCCAAAATCCATCTCAGTGACCGATGCTGGTCACATCTCAGTCTGCACCTGACCAACGCCATTTTCGTGTGACTGTCTCCTTGCTGATGTCAATTTTCCTTGGCCAACGCTATTTGTTATCTGCCTCGAGTCACTGATGTCAGTCTTCAAAGTGCCGACATCAGTCTCTGTCTAGCCGACGTCGATCCTAGTTGACTGACATCGGTGCCTATGTTTTTTTGTACTTGATGACCTTTTCACCCACGAGCCCATCTTGGATCAAAACCCTATCCATACTACCCTGCTTAGAATTAATCAGCCCCTGTGACTTATTTCTATCCATCATCTCCTCCATAAACACCAAGGCTTCCCTATTCGTGTCAAAAGCATCAAATTTCCTTTCCCTGCACTTAACTCGATCTATGCCCTCCGAATTTGAACTCATACCTTTTAACTCATGAACATGCATCTCCTTCTTATTCATGTGACCAAGCCTATTAAGCCACATCTCTGAATCTACAGCTGAAGTAGATAACCCAGAAGAAGAATTAGTAATACAAGCAGATAGGTAAAGAGTACCTACTTTCTTACCTCTTTCTAAAACTAGTGCACCCTTGGAAACCTTCCAAGAATCTGTTGTGAGGGTTATTGTGCATCCCTCATCACCCAACTTCCCTATAGAAACCAAAATCTGCTTCAAAACTGGGACATGCATAACCTCCTTCAACACCCATGTGTTGCCTGCCTGCAATTCCAGCTACACTTTCCCTTGGCCAACCATTTGACAAGGCGTACCATCCCCTAAATAAAGTACTCCAAAGTCTCCCTAGACATACTCATGGAACAAATCTCTATTTGGAGATGCATGAAAAGAAGAACTAGAATCTAAAATCCATGATTCTAACTGACTATCCAAAGAAAGTATGAGAGCATCTTGTGCCACAATACCTGAAACCGCTGCTTCATCCTTACCTTCATGTTGATTGTCTTTATCCCTCAACCAACACTCTTTCTTTGTGTGTCCTTTCTTTCCACAATACTAGCAGGTGATACTTTCACTTCTGGATTTGGATCCACTCTCCATCTTTGACCTTGATTTCCCCTGCTCGACCTTCTCTCTTTGCCTTCCTCTGCTTTTAGTGCTTAAAGTGTTCCCTAATGATGATTCACCTATGCTTTTCTTGTGAATATCTTCATTCAAGATTACACTAACCACATCATCAACTTTTAAGATTTTAGAAGCAGACGCAGTATTAGATACTGCCATTACCAAACTCTCCCAACTTTTAGGTAATGAGCATAAGATTAAGAGAGCTCTTATTTCATCATCAAAAATAATATTGACTAAATTTAATTGGTTTACCAAACCATGGAAATCACTAAGATGGGTGTATACCGATGCACCTTCCTGCATTTGCATAGTAAATAGCTACTTCATAAGAAATACCTTATTTGAAGCAGAGGGCTTTTCATATAGATTTGCCAAAGATTCCATCAACTCTACCATTGTCTTACACTATGATAAGTTGGAAATCACAAATGATGCAAGGCTTAACCTTATAGATCCTAGAGCCTTCTGATCAAGAACACTCCATTCTTCATCCTTCATGTCTGTGGGCTTGCTTACAACCCCACCCAATGATAAGTACTCATCTTTCTGATACAGATAATCTTCTATCTGCATCTGCCAATGTTGATAATTCTTGCTATTAAACTTCTCCATTCATAGTCTACTTTCATCTGCCATTGCTGTACTCACACTCAATCAGAAACCCCTAAGAGTGACCTATAATCAAACAATAACCTGCTCCCTGCAACCTTAGCTCTGATACCACTTGTTGGGGATCAATCAACAATATGATTACAATATGAAAGCAATAAACATGGAATTGAACCAGAATGATTAAGTAACTAGAAACTTGAAACAACAAAGAATTTGAGAGACAATACACAATCTTGTATTAAATATACTTCAGAAGAAAATACAATAAAGAAGATGCCACTTCTTCCACCTCTAAGGCTTGCCACACCTCAAGGACTTCTTCCCTCTCTCTCTTGCTCAACCACAACTAACTCAAAAACCTGAGCTGTTATCCCCTCCTTGATAGCTTTAGCTGATCTCCTTGACCTTAATTTCTTGATTCAATGCTTTACTTGCCTTAATTACAATACATGCCCATGGGTCTCTTAAATAGGATCCCATGCATACAATAATTAGACTTCTAATTACAATAATTAGAAACATAGACTAAAGACTTAAATTAGCCTTCAACATGCAAACACTCTCGGACTACTTAAATTAGATGAGTCTAATTCTGGAAACATGTGCTGGAAAACACATGCAAGAGCATGCACACACACAGGTGACCGACGTCGATTGCTGTCAGTCTACTTCTGACCGACGTTGGCTGATCCTTGGTCCCTGCCTGACTGATGTTGGCCATACTGCAAATGTCGGTTGCTGTTTGCACTCAGCAACCTCCTGATTAGCTTCTTGGTGAAGCTTTTAGCTCCACAACTTAACATAAAATCTTTGTTAAAGAAGTCCAACAAGCCACCTAAGGCTAACCATGCCAATGTGACTGTACACAAAGCCAAAGCCAAATCTACCAATATCATTCCTACAGGTATATGCAAATAGCTTGGATTAATACCTATAAATTTTTATAGGGTTTTCACCCAATTAGACAAATCTAGAGTTAAAGTTATTGGGGTAATTTTAAATGTTCATATGCAACTAGCTTCTGAACCTAGAGTGAAATAATTTTTTTCTATTCAAGTTGTTGATATGCCTGATGTTTAAGGAATCTTGTTGAGTAGGGAGTGGACAAAGGATTTGAATGTTTACATATCCATGGATTTCTCACATTTGTAGCTACCTTGGAAGGGAGTTCCTAATCAGATCAGGGTTGAGAGACAACCATAGATGAAACAACATGATAATGTAGTACAATGTTGTGAACATGAGGGTCAACATAATTGACTCAGACTTGGGGGTTTTCACCCTAGAGTTTGATAAGGTATGTGATCCCAAGAATTCTCATGTTGTTCCTAGACTATGGAAATTATATTTGTATGGTACTAGGTGCAACACTAGGTCTGAATTAGGTATTGTCCTTACTAACCCCTTTGGTAAGAAATAACATGCTTCCTATAGAATCCAATTCCCTTTTATTAACAATCTTGATGAATATGAATCCCTTATCTTAGGTTTATAATTTGTTATAAAAAAATAATGTTAAAGAACTACTAGTTTATGGGGATTCAGAACTAGTGGTCAACCAAGTAAGAAGCAATAACAATACAAGCTCTCTTATCTTAAGAGGTATAAATTTAGGTTTTGGGATTTGATTTATTCCTTTGATGATTGTAGCATTACCTCCATCCCAAAAGAAGAAAACTAGGTTTTTGATGAGTTGTCATCAGCTATAGCTAACCTTATGCCCAACCAAGATTCCCCCAATTTTAGCATTGAGTTGATCCCTTGTCCTTTAGTGCCTGATAATATTAACCATTTTTAAGTTTTTAGTGATAATAAATAGATATTAAATTTCATGACCAATTTTGGAGCATTTGATTCTCATGTTATTCTTGAATATAATGAAAATGCATCTAAAGAGGAAAAATTTAGTGTTAAATTCATTCACTTGAATGACAACAATATCCTGAAGGGGATGATCACTTTACAGAGACTATTAGTTCAGGACAAACTAGCTAAGATTTCTAAGATTCCCAAGGTAAATGGGAAGGACTATAACATTATTGATCTTGGACTCCAAGATTAATCCTAGTTAGTAAATGTTGGGAAAGCCTGTATAAACCTTGAGAATAAGAAAGCTAAAGAGCTCCTTACCCAATATATGGATGTCATAACATGGTTTTATGATGAATTAAATATCTCTGATCCAAGGGTCATCACTCACACCATCCCTCTTAAATAAAATTGTAAACCATTTAGGTAGAAATAGAGGCATTAAATCTTATCTTAGAGCCAATCATTTTTAAATAGGTTAAGAGATTATTATGTTAGGATAGTATTTCCCATCGGGCATTCTCCCTAGGTGGCTTATTTGGTGCTATTCAGTAAGAAGAATTGTGAGATTAAGCTTTGTATTGACTTCAAAAAATTAAAAAAAAACATCAAAAAAAGATAACTATCCTCTTTCTTCTCTTGACCAAGTTATACAAGTTGTTTTAGGTTTAGCCATGATGTATTTTTGTGATGGATTTTCAGGTTATAATTAGGTATTGGTTGAAAAAGAAGATAGGATGAAGACAAATTTCACCACCAATTAGGGAAATTTTGCTTATAAGAGGATGCCCTTTGGGCTAATTAATGTAGATGTTACTTTTCAAAGAGATATGAACCATGCCTTTCAGGACCTGGTAGGTAAATGCATCATTATTTATATGGATGATCTAAAAGTTTTTTTCTAAAAATAGGGAAGATCACTTCACTCATTTATGTCTAGTGTTTGAATGATGTAGAAGGCATGGGATTTCCTTAAACCCTAAGAAAATTATTTTCTATGTTACTTAAGGTAAACTATTGGGACATGTTATACCCAAGGATGGGATCTCCATAGATCCCAAAATTCAAGAGGCTATATCCAAAATAGAAGACCCAAATAGTAGGAAAGAGATAAATTCATTCTTTGGTTAGATAAACTATGTAAGGAAATTCATTTATGGATTTGCAGAGATTGTCAAACCATTAAATGACATGCTAAAGAAATATGCCAAGGTCTTATAAAATGAATAATCTAGAAAGGCATTTAATGACATTAAGGAGGCCATTAGCCAGGATCCAGTCCTAATAAGTCCTAAATTTTAAAAAGACTTCTACCTCTATTCATTTGCCTCTGATCATACCATGGCTATTGTATTGACTCAAAAAGTTGAAGGGTGTGATTACCCAATAGCTTTTATGAGCACTAATTTTAAAAATGTTAAGTTAAACTATTTATTGATTAATAAATAGGCATATGCATTATAAAAGAGAGTAAAGAAATTCAAGCATTATATCATTATAAATAAGGTGCATGCTATTCTACCTAACCCTATCATAAAGCTTATGTTAAGCCAGAATGAACTTGGAGAACATAGAGGTAAGTGGATGTCAGTTTTATAAGAGTATAACATAGAAATCAAAATAACAAAACTGGTTAGATGCCAAGGTCTAATCTAAATGATTGTTAATACAATTCCTAAGCTAAGTATTATGTAAATTGATCATTAGAAATTTCAAGCTAGTGAATGGTATGATTATATTATTCCTTTGATAATTAATGGTACCTATCCTATAGGACTAAAAAGGGAGAAAAATGAGGCTCTAAGGCTCAAAGTTGATCATTATCTGATTAAAAATGGAATCTTATACAAGAAAAAGTTTGAGGGAGTCTACCTCAGGTATGTTTCAAAAGAGGAAGCTTCTCAAATCATGAGTATCTTCCATGAGAAGCTTGGAAATGGACACCCATTAGGGAATACTACTACATATAATATTCTCAAAATTGGCTAATATTGGCTAACTATCTTCAAGGATGCTCACAAGCATGTGAGAGAATGCTACTCTTGCTATATTTCTAGTACTAAGGAGCCTAAGGCAGTAATGCCTCTAAAACCATTCATGGTTAACAACCCATTTGCATAATGGGGGTTGGAATTTGTAGGAGCAATCAACCCAAATTCATCTAAAGGTCATAAATTAATCCTATCTACCACAAATTATTGTACAAGATGGGTTAAATCTATAGCCACTAAACAATACAGAATAGAAGAAGTAATCAACTTCATGGAAGAGAATATTTGTACTAGATTTGGAACTCTGATCTCTCTAGTGTGTGAAAATGGGTTTGAATTTTCATTCACAGATATAAATGAATGGGTTTGTATATATATAAAGTTTTCATCTAACCATTATCCCCAAGGGAATGGAGTTTCTGAGTCTACTTACAAAAAATTGATGAAAGCAATCAAGATATCTACTAAACTTTAACCCAAGACTTGGCACAAGTTGCTCAAGTATGCATTGTGGGTAGATAGGATCATGATTAAGCAAGCATTGAAGAACATCACCTTTTATTTTGGTGTATTGAGAGGAACCAATCTTCCCTATCACTCTTAAGTTTCCCATGTACAGATTCATGCAGCAGTATATGGAAGAAGGTTAGGAATTAGAAAACTTAATATTATTGGACATAATTTAGATGGAAGATGCAAGGGAGAAAGACTTTGCTTATTTTAGTGGGCATCAAACCATAGTGAAAAGATGGTTTGATAAAAGATCAAAAATTAAGGTGTTCAAACAAGGGGACCTAGTTATCCTTTGGGACAAAGCTTTTAAGCCTAAGGGTAAACATGGTGAATTCACCCCTTTATGTATTGGTCCCTATCAGATTGCAAAAACACTAGGAACAACACCTTCAAGCTCAAATATCTACAAGGAATAAATTTCACACTATCCACCAATGGATAATACCTCAAGTACTACTTCTTTGTTTCTCCCCCTAAGGTCTTTATGTAGTAAAATATAAGATAGTTAGAGTCAGTGTAGGTAGGCTAGCTAGTCCCTTTCAAGTTCTTTCCTTCTTGTCCCTTATTTTTATATAAGCATGTATATATTTATTTGACTTTTTGCTTTCCTACTTTCTGTTGTGTATTCCCTTTTTTTCCTTGTTCCTTGATCCTAATAAGTCCTTTTGAACAATCTTGAGCTCATAATTAGGTATTTTTTTTGAAAATACCCAAAATTTAGAAATATAGGTGTGTATCTCGTACATGTGATGGATATGGTTCTAAAATGTAAGCCTAATCTTGTAATTTGAAGAAACTAATAAAGACAAATGGAAGGAGCCAATCATTCCATAAGAACTTAAGCATTGTCTTGACCTCAAAATGGTTTTAAGAAGACATGAACTTGTAAGGTGAGAGCTCAAAATATTAAAGGATAGCCATACTTACACTTAATCAACATCCTTACCTAGGATAATGGTTAAAGCTATAAGTGATTCTCTAAAATTAAACACTTGACCAAATCCAAAAAACTAGCTATTTTGGTACCCAACCTTGCTAAAAGCATAAATATATAAATAAAATAAAATAAAAAGAATTCAATGCAAAATAAAAAGCTTTATGAGAATTGGTGATTTTGGTAATCTCCACCAGGGCTATGGACATCTATATGGTAGTGGAGCAAGGCCTTGAGTGGAGCCAAAGACATATCTATTGGGCTTATAGATGCTTAGATGGCAACAAAGCAATGCCCAAGCCTTCCTTGAGCTAAAAAGCATGGTTCTTAATGAACATCTAAACATGTTATAAGTCAATGTTATTGATTAAGGACATGAAACCTGGAAGTTGTTTCATAAACCCCATGGCAAATAGAAAGTAGAATCAAAACACACACAATATGGCTATGTCTTTGTATTTGACCCTAATTATGCAAGTACAAGGTTTGTTTCAACCATCATCTGATATGGATAATGATATTGATCAAGTGGAGTGGATGGCTTAATTATTTATCTAAATTAGAGTCTTTAAGTTCTAACATATTTCTATGTTTCCCCCATGAGTCACCATTTATTGAGGCCAACATACCCCCAATTTTTTTGAAAATTGGGACCCTGTAGAAACCCTAAAAATTGAACATAAAAATATGGCATTTTAAGATCATTTTTATAATTTGAAGACCATCCAATTTATCAAAAGCAAGCTTACTTATGTTTTTCTTTAATTTTGTCTAACATTGCTAATAAATGATCTTCATGGCTTTTAGTTGTAAGTTCCATAGTGTATTTTCCTAAGAAGTTCATGTTTTAAAACCCTATCAAAACCCTCAATTAAAACTTGAATATTGGTGGGAACTAAATTAGTGGGAACCTTTTAAAATTCCATTTTGGATCTAACTATAAATTTCACATTCTAAACCTAGTCATGTCTTTTAACACAACTAAAGCTTAGTATAAAATGCTTGGTCCCCTTTATTGTTTTCCACTTTTAAATTCCTTATATTCCTAGTTGATATTTATTTTACAGGGTCCTTTTAATGTTTCCTAGAATGGACCCTTAGCCTTAATACTTTATACTAACATTTTAATCTTAAGGCCCCATCATATTTATTAATAGAAATGAGACCTTAGCCTTAATACCTTAGCTTAAGTATTTTATATGACCGCAGGTCCTAACATAACTTCTTTACATCTTATAGATCCTATTGTCCTTGCTTTATCTCAACATTTGATCCAATGGAGAAAGAAAGACTCAAGATTAGACATAAAAATAATACATCTTAAAAGATCTAAAAATCCATGCTTCATCATGAGAAAGGGATCCAATGGTGCGAAGGCCCCGACAGAGTGGTGCCCTTAACCTTAATTCAATGATTTTAATTTAATCATAAAGACCCAATTAGATGGAGTGAAGTATAAATGAAAAGTTAAATAATTATGAAAGGCCCATAGGATCAATATGTGTTCTCCTTACATTCTAGGATTCAAATCAAAGGGGCTCACCTAACAGATATAACCAATCATGAGCTAGCTCTTGGATCATGATCCTATGAGTTTCGCTTACTCAAATAACCTAGATCTAACAAAGTGAATTAAGCCCAAGATCCTAGGAAGCCCCATAGAGGTGTCAAGTATCACTTTTGCATCAGGTCATAAGAATTTGATGAGCTTAAATTTGATGCTCATGTGATATTCATTTGATGTCTACAAAGACATATTTGATATCCACACGATCGTCAACTTTAAGCTCATTAAATTAAAATCTTCACTAGCTTAAAATTGACATTATCATGACTATTATTAAACATTTTCAAGGATGTATTTGACATCCATGAGACTATAAAATTTAAGATAAGGAATTATTCTACTCATGATCAAAATATACTCTAGAATGTTGCTAAAAAGCTCATAAATTACTTTGTAGATAACTAGAATCCAGAAGATGATCAAACACTAGAAATTTTCAATCTACAAATATTGAAATGGTATTTTAGTCTAAATATATGTAAAATAAATTTAGTCTAAGTCTATACTTTAAGGTCCCCATTGTAATTTGTTCAAGTACCATGAATCTTAAACTATAGACTTATACTACGTCTTATTTTAAAAGAGTCTTTGTTACATAGGACTTAGACCAAGTGTTTCTAACCAAATTTTTTTGTTTGTTTATTAATGAAATAAATCTCTATTTGATATTAGACCATTTTATCATTTTGACCCTCCCTTGAACATATTTTATATTCTTGGCATAAATTTTTTATCCCAAAGTATACATTGTGTTTACTAACTATAATGTAAACTTTGGCCTACAAACACTTAGCCATGGTCCTCTTTGTATGAATTCAAAAAACTTAGGCATAAATTTCTTAGCCTAAAGTCTATTTCATGTTTAATAAACATGAAATAAACCTTAGCCTAAGGAATTTAAGCCTAAGTCCCACCTTAATAATATTCTAACTTGAAGTTAGGGCATCTTTGCAGATCAACAATTCATGCTTCATTGTGGAAGGATGATCTAATGATGTGAAGACCACACAAACTTTTTAATGGATTCTTGAGAGCCCATAGTCTTGATCCATGGTGAAAAACCATTCAAAGTAGAATTGATAGATGATTTGATGGTCCATGCTTCATAATATAATAGTGCAAAGGCATTGATGACTTTTCAAAGGCCTAAGAGCTCACCATGTGGCCAATGATCATTAAACAAATTACTAATGTAAGATATAGAGTATATGAAGGCATGCAAATATGCCAAGTGTCAAAACCATGAGGCATGGAATAGAAAGGATCCAATCAAAAATAAAGACTTGAATCATGATCAATAGTTCACAATCACTTGCATGATCCTAATCTAATGGAGAAAAATAAAAAAAGGCATTTTAAATTCCAATAACTAGTGCTCAAAAGGCATTTATAAAAAATTCCATAAAAGGTCTAAATCATTGCCACTTAAGCACCATAAAAGCATAAAAGGATAAAACAAGAGATCTTATGGGCTAAAAAATGTGAAAGTATAAAGGCAAAGGTCTAAATAAAATCTAAGGCACGTATAAGCAAGATTTTTTATGCATCCTACCATTAAATTTGTAAAACCCTAAACCTTGTATAAAAGTGATCCAAGTGAACTCAATTGGTTATAATTCAGTTTGAAGAAAGCTTGATTATGTTTTTGAACACAAAATAGTTACTACAAAGACCAATTTGAGATCTAGGGTAAATAAATTAGCAAGTTAAAGTCATGGCAACCCATAGATAGCAGTTGAAAGAGGAGATAAATCTCTACCTATCCAAAGATAATGAAGGTATGATATTCAAGCACATTAAATTAGATATTATGACCTTAAATTCCTAGGTCATCAAGAATTGATCCAAACTCTTCTTCATCATGGAGGAGCTAAAACCCATTACAAGGGAAGAGTAGATAATTGCCATGGTGAGCAAGAGGCACTATGACCTAGTTGCAGTCTAGATGGTTGGACTTCATTATGCTATTCCCAAGCCTAAGGTACTTCATTGTATTGATGTGTTTACTCCTATATTTATAGACTGTAGGGTTGATAATGATTGGATCATTAAACAAGGACTTATAAAATGGTAGCTTAGATTACCCATGTGGCCTTTAAAAAGTACTTTAAGCTTGAAATACCTCATGTTAACTTATTAAAAATCAAGGAGTGGACCTTCAAGCATGATCTAGACACTCTCCTTAGACCCTGGTTACACCAAGGAACCCAAGTCTTAAAAGAATTTGAGGGTAAGATCTCAAGAGTCTAGTTTAGGTAGGGTAACAAGGTGAGAATGACCCTATTAAACAAAGCATTAGGAACCCCCTCAACCACTTATGTAAAAAATACTTGGGTCCCCTATGTGTATTTCATTGTTGAAGAGAAGCTTACCCCTTTAATTGGAGACTTGACTAGTGTCTTCATAACCAAGTAGTTCACTACTATAAAAAGGAAAATAGCTAAGCAATTCTATATTATGTCATATTTATTGGATACCTTTCTTGCCTCCATCAATTTCCCTAGAATTAAGAGTTGATCTCCTAAGGGTCAAACCACCATTTCCCACCATTACTCAAAATTGCACATCTTTAAGTATAGGAACCACATGCAATTTATTTATGATTATGTCTACCCAGCCATAAGGGAGGCTATTATAGGTGTTCTCATGCCTAGAGTCCATCCACTAATCAAGAAATATGTAGAGATGATGGGTGACATATGGTTCTATCCAGACTATAATAGTTATCTGGATTGATGGAATCATGTCCTCACCATATAGGTTATCTATGTATGTATCGAGTAAGCTAGCTGAGTAAGAAATTGCTTCCAAAATCATTAATGGAGTTGATGGAATTTGTAAACATAAAAGGAAGGTTCTTCTCCATCCCTTTCCTCTAATTATTGGAAGAACTGTGCTACAATATTGGAATCAAATCAAAACCATGTCCAAACATAGGGACTAATTTGGGTTTCAACTTGATACTCAAACCATGGGACCCCAAAAATATAGTAAGTAATCATTTAAAGGAGAATAAGCTACCCAAGCCTGAGTATATGCATTAGGTTAGTGTTCCTAACACCATTTACATTAAGGCAAGAACTATGAAGAAGTTTTAGCCAAGATCAAAGGGCACAACATCAAGATTGAACATAGACTACCAAAATATGATAAGCTAGTAGGAGAGGTAAGGTAGATGCATCCTTTCCAATATCACTTATTGCCTAGACCATCTGGGACATCCCAATAACAAGCTCAAGAGGAGAAACCACAAACTCAATGGAAAATTATGCAAATGTAGATTAAAAAAGGGAATTGAAAGGAAAAGATGGAAGAGAGACCTGGAGAGGGGACCTCATCTTAAACACTACCCCAAAGACCACCTTCACTAATTGAGTATTTGGACATGATTGCCTTAAGGCCAAATGAGAAACTTGAGGGTGACCTCAAGGAACTTATAGAGGAAAATGACATTGATGAAGAAGAAGGATAGATTAGAGAAGCCCAAGTCCAAATAGAGGATTATAAGGAAGATAAAGGGAAAGAGATTGCTCTTGACATAGTCCTAGTGCCATCCCAAGAGAAGAGAAAAGAAAAATTGGCATTAGAACCTATTAGACCAATAAAGAAGCTAAGATTGACCCTCACTCACCCTACCAGTGAGGTAAATATATTCAATGATAAATTTTCTATCCATGGACCAATCATCCTTGATTGGTTCATCTATGGGAAATTGTAGAATATCCCCTCTCTCTCCCACTCATGGGCACTGACAAAACCTGGTGGCATTAAAGTGCATGCTGACATTAATCCATGGATTAGGGATATTATGAAGGAATATGTGGAAAGAATAATTGTGGTCATTATAAGATTAGAGGGAAAGAAAATAGATACTCTAAAAGCATCAGGTAGCATAGGTGTATAGGTCTCAGAGCCTCTAAAATTCATAGGGTCATCCACCATCGTGTGGTTTAATCTACAATAGTTGGATTGGAAAGAGTAACCACCAATAAATTCATGGTGGGATTTGAGAAGTTCACCTTCTTAAATGTTGAGCCCATTATAGGCCTAACCCAAATAGGAGGACAAAAACTTGGTGAATATCCTATCCATGAGGATGATGTTGAGATCTTGATTGAGGCTCAATCAACTCAAGCTAAGGCTAGGATCCAAAGGATGAAATAAAGGATCCAAAATTTGGAAAGAGAAAAGGAGAACCATGAAACATAATCTATTTTGTTAGTTCTTGACACCATGATGGATATGTTTGAAGACTCATTATTTGATATGTTTAATTCTTTGGGTTCAATAAAGTTAAGGCAAGATGCCCTAAGAAAAAAAATTGAAGTAGCCAGGGGGTTAATAATAGAATGGAAAAAAATAGAGACCCAAGTAAGGGATCTCATAGACATTTTAATTAGGAATAGGATTCCTAAGTTCAAAATTATCAACTTAGCTCATTTCAATGCCATATTGGGAGTAATAAGGGATAAGGACCAAGGTCTATGTACTTGGATAAAAAAAATTGAATAGGATTTTGATGGATGATAGAATATTGATTATTAGAATTGATAAATTCTTATGAACTATGTTGGTGAATCCTACCAAGACCACTACCCTTGGAATCATTGAGGAAGATGAATACAAACACATGGTCACTTTGGTAATGTAATCAATTAGGAGCAAGACCCAAGGCCAGACTTGTAGGGACAATAGAATAATCTTGGACATGATCTTCATAGCCAAAGAGAAAATTATAGAGGCAAGGAACATAAAGAAAATTATGGAAAGAGATGATAGAGAATTGGATGACTCAGCCCATCAGGAAGAAGTATGCTTCATGAAGCCATATATGGACCTAGAGATCATCAAATACCAACATCAAAAAGTAATGGAGCTTCTATAGAATCAACAAGGGGACCCTTCAACAATGGACCCACCTAGTAGACAATATTCCTTTTGTGAAATTTTTTGTAATATTTAGAATAGGAATATTCTTTTGTAAGGAATATGTTAGTCTATTATCATATTGGCCCTAGGTTAGTCTAACTATGAAAGACAAGTGTATTTTAGAGATTCCTAAGGAAGGACACCTTTCCTTATCTTTTATACACTTGTATATTGTAACTGATCAATATAATACCTAACCTTTCTATAAAAGGCATGTATCACTATCTTGTAAAGGGAGGGAATTTTGAGAAATTTTTTTATACTTAGAGCAATTAATATAATCAAGGAGTTCTGTAAAGATTGTCCATATTTGATATGTTAATTTATAACATATATTTTCTCTCAATTACAAGTTTTATGTCTTGAGTTTGAATAAATTCTTTGAATTATGGGTTGTATTTTCTAATCACAGGGTTTCTAATCTATGCATATGCTATATTAGTTGAAGGATCTTGGGTTTGCTTCACTTCATTTTGTTTTGTATTTAGATGTGAAAATGTTAATTGATTATAGTAGTTAATCCTTAAAAACTAAGCATGATTCTTACTTATGATTCTTTACATTATCCTTCAAAGTTTTCCTGGTATATAGTGAAATTTGATCTTAGGCTATATTGCATTATATATTGGTTTAAATGCATCCTCAATTGAAATTGATGCTTTGTCTTATTATTTGAGACTAAGCTAGGCAATCACTCACATTCTTTTCTACCTTACCCTTCTATTTGCTCCTTTTTTTACACCAAATCACTTTAGTTTAAGTTTCATTATAAATATTCACCTAGATTAGTTTGTAGCTTAAGTTTGGATCATAATTCATCAAGTTAACATATATCCTTCACAATTCACAAAGAACGGACCATGATGTCTCCCAACCATCACTTATTAAATTTTTTTATGGGACACTCATACATATCTCTGTCGCTATTTCACTATAGGTGACATCAATTTTCCACAATCTGCTACTCATGCTCTGAGTTCTTGGAATTATAAAATGAGAAGTGTTCTTTGAACACTAATAAACTCTATGGTGCATTTAGAGACATCAAAAATCATTTCTATTGGTGCTAAATGGAGGGCCTCTTTGTGAATTCTTTGAATCTTTGTTAGTTTTAGCATGTTTTGATCTAATATTAGTGTATATTTATGTTTTTGGGTGAATTATTTTCTTAAAAGTATAAATATCATTGATATTTGTGATATGTGGCATATATTTTTGCTTCCTTAAACAAAGATCAAGGTTCTTAGAGATTGGATGCTTGGTTTTAGCAAATTTAACTTGATATTTGAAAGTCCACAATATTTGAGGTTAGGATGGCTTATTTTGATCAAAGATTAGCATATCGTTCATAGACTTGAGTTCATTTGAGCTTAAATTGATAAAGACACATCATATTAGCATAATTGGATACATCTTTGAACAATTTTAGGAAAAGATCAATGTCCTTTATTATTCTTTAAGAAATCTTAACAAAATGAGCTTAATGTGTAGGTTTAATCCTTGTTCCTTATAAATATTAGCTTGATACATCATATTTTAAATAGGATCTTCAATTTTCAAGATATAATTGCCAAATATTTGAACTAGATCACACTCAGAGATAAGGGAGCCTTTGTTTGAACTTGAGGTTCATAGAAAATCTAGGTGTTACAAAGGTAGATGCAGGAAATCCAAATATTTGCCAAATTCACCCCTTCAAGGTATCTTTGATTTCAACCATCTAAGTATGGCTTGGTTTGGAAAATATTCAATCAATGTGCTAGGTGTGATACATGATCTCCCACATAACCCTGAGAAATATTTGCCTACATTTATTCCAACCAGTATTACAACTATTAAAGAGCACATTAAGTCTTTTAAAGTTGCCTTAAGATTATTAAATGTTGTGCATGAGGATGTGGCTTATAGGTTAATCCCATTTACCTTTAAAGATACTACCTATGAATGGATCTTGAACTTTCTTGATGATTATGTCACTAGTTGGGATGGTTTCAATAATGTTTTTATAGATCAATTTGGTAAGATTGTTATTCCTTATATTATTTAACATCAGTTCACCACCATTAGAAGGGATGAAAATGAGCCTATTAGGTCCTTTATGCTATATTTTTATAAATGTATAGTAGGACCATAGAACCCTATAAGCTTGATGATGTCTTAGCTTTAAAAATCTACAAGGATGCAGTGGATCCCATGACCTATGTATTCTTGAAGATATCCATGCCAACTATAAATTCACTAGCCAAGGCTTATTCTAAGGTAGTAACCACAAATGATCATATGAAACAGCAAGGGAAAATGGCATATTCTTTTTTGAACATCAAACCACAAATGCCCATACTAAACTTATTCCCCAATAATAATCAAAATATCCTAGAATTAAATCAACTCCCAAACTTGAATCAGTTGTCATTGAGTCATGTAGCTCCTAATCAAAACTTAGGATTCTTAAATCATCCTAATAATGGCTTCAATACAAATGATAAAAGGTATTTAATACCATCTACTAACAATAACCAAGTAAATAATTCTACAAACCGTAAAAATGAGAATGAATCTATCTTTAAAATGGTTAAAATGTTGAGTAATATTTTTCTAGCTAAAAAAACAACTTGGAAACACTACTAAAAGCTTAGGTAGGAACTTCTCATATCAAAGGTATAATAGGGAAAGTAACATATTTCAAAATGATATTTTTCATAATAATAGGAATAATGAGCCATCTTCTGAAAATAAGACTATGGACATTAACCTCACTAATATTACATTACCTAATTATTTTAGAGTAAATTGCATATCCAAGCATGGTAAAATTGACTATATTTTATTTTGTAAAGATTTTGAGGCTTTCCAAGAGGATTTAGATATATTTGAGGTAATCTTTAATAATGAAATATTGTGTGGCTGATTTTGGATCTAATTCATCTAATCAAACCTTTATGGTAATTACTTTTGATTTCCCTTTCTAAGAGGATAATGAACTTAATGAGATCCCTAAGGAGATCCAAACCTTTCAATAGTTTTTGAAAAAGACTACCCCTTAAGGAATAAAGAGTAGAGGAAGTCCCTACTACCTCAATGCCTCTAAATAACTTAAAAACTCCTCCAAACACTTCTTAAAGCAATAATCCTTAGCCACCTAAAGGTAATACTTCTAATCCTAACATTGATATTCCTAGTTCTTCTAAAATTGGATATAGCATTGTTGAGGATATGAATAAGATAAATGCTAATATTAAATTGCATGAACTTATGTATATTACAAAGAAAAGGGACCTCCTGCTAGAATCTCTATCAAAGAAGTCCAACAAGCCACCCAAGGCTGACCATGCCAATGTGACTGTACATAAAGCCAAAGCTAAATCTCCTCCTTTCTTGCTCACTATTAGGATGTTTGGTAAGAACTTACATAATTGCTTATTAGATTCATGTGCATTTACCAATATCATGCCTACAGGTATATGTAAATATCTTGGATTAACACCTAGAAAGTCTAATAGGGTTGTCACCTAATTAGACAAATCTATGGTTAAAGTTATTGGGAAACTTTTAAATGTTCATATACAACTAGCTTCTAAACCTAGAGTGTAGCAATTCATTGATATTCAAGTTGTTGATATACCTAATGTTTATGGAATATTTTTAAGAAAAGAGTAGACAAAGCCTCTGAATGGTTACATGTCCCTAGATTGTGCACATTTATGGCTACCTTGAAAGGGAGATCCTAATTAGATCAAAGTTGAGAGAGAACCAAGGATGAAACACATGATAATAGATTACAATGTTGTGAATGAGAGGGTCAACATAACTAACTCAGACTTAGGGGTTGTCGCCCTAGACATTGATAATATATGTGATCCCAAGAATGCTCATGTTTTTCCTAGACTATAGATATGTCATTTTGATGGTGTTAGGTGCAAGGTTATGTCTAGAGTAGGTATTATCCTTACTAACCCCATTGGTAAGAAATAACACAATTTATATAGAATCCAATTCCCTTGCACTAATAATCTTGCTAAATATGAAGCCCTTATCCTTGGTTTACAATTTTCTATGAAAAATAAGGTCAAAGAATTACTAGTTTATGGGGATTCAGAACTAGTGGTTAACCAAGTAAGAAACATATACTTATGCAAGATCTCATATATTAAGAGGTATAAGTTTAGGGTTTGATATTTGATTGAATCCTTTAATGCTTTTAGCATTACCTCTATCGCAAGAGAAGAAAACTAGGATACTGATGAGTTGGCATCTATTATAGCCAACCTCATGCCCAACCAAGATTCCTCTAATTTCATCATTGAGCTAATCCCTTATCCTTTAATGCCTGATAATGTTAACCATTTTCAATTTTTTAGTGATGATCAATAGATATTGAATTTCATCACCAATTATATACCATTTGATGCTCATATTATTGATGAGACTAATGAAAATTCATCCAAGGAAGACAAGTTTAGTGGTAAAGTAATTCAGTTGAATGACAAAATATTCCTAAGGGGATGATCACTTTAGAGAGACTATTTGATCGGGACAAACTAGCTAAGGTTTCTAAGATTCCCAAGGTAAGTGAGAGGGACTATAACACTATTGATCTTGGCCTCCAAGATCAACCCCAGTCAGTAAACATTAGGAAAGCTTGCACAAACATTTAGAACAAGAAATATAAAGAGTTCCTTACCCAACACAAGGATGTCATAACATGGTTTTATGATGACTTAAAGATATTTGATCCAAGGTTCATCACTCACACAATCCCTCTTAAAGAAAATTATAAACCATTCAATCATAAGCAGAGGCCTATAAATCCTATCTTAGAGCCAATGATTTTGAAAGAGGTTAAAAGACTACTGGATGCTAGGGTAGTCTTTCCCATTAGGCATTCTACCTAGGTGGCTAATTTGGTGCCAATTAGGAAGAATAATGGTGAGATTAGGATTTGTATTGACTTTAGAAACTTAAATAAAGCATCATAAAAGGAAAACTATCCTCTTCCTTAACTTGACCAGGTTATACAAGTTGTTTCAATTTCATCCATGATGTCTTTTCTTGATGGCTTTTCAAGATATAACCAAGTATTGGTTGACAAACAAGATAGGGTGAAGATAGTTTTCACCATCAAGTGGAGAACAATTACTTACAAGAGGATGCCCTTTGGGATAATTAATGTAGGAGATACTTTTCAAAGAGATATGGACCATGCCTTCCAAGGCCTGATAGGTAAATGCATCATTATTTATATGGATGACCTAATTTTTTTTCTAAAAATAAGGAATATCACTTCATGCATTTATAACAAGTGTTTGAAAGATGCAGAAGGTATGGGATTTCCTTAAACCCTAAAAAAATATTTTTTGTGTTACTGAAGGTAAACTATTGGGACATGTTATAACCAAGGATGGGATCTCCATATTCCTAGAAGGGTAGAGGCTATATCCAAAATAGAACCCCCAAATAGTAGGAAAGAGATAAAGTCATTCTTTGGTTAGATAAACTTTGTAAGGAAATTTATTTCTAGATTTACAAAGATTATCAAACTATTAAATGACATGTTGAAGAAGATTACAAGGTCTCATGTAATGAAGAATCTAGAAAGGCATTCAATGACATTAAGGAGGCCATTATCCTGGATCTAGTCTTGATATGTCCTAATTTTCAAACGACTTCTACCTCCATTCATTTGCCTTTGATCACACCATGGCTATTGTATTGACTCAAAAATTTGAAGGGTGTGATCATCCAATAGCTTTATGAGCACTAATTTAAATAATATTGATTTAAACTATTCATTGATTTATAAGAAGGCATATGTATTATTAAAATTAGTAAATAAATTCAAGCATAATATCCTTAGAAATAAGTTGCATGCTATTCTACCTGACCTTGTCATAAAGCTTATGTTAAGCCAAAATGAACTTGGAGAATGCAGAGTTAAGTGGATGTTATTTTTGTAGGATTATGACATAGAAATGAAAACAATAAAACTTGTAATATTCCTAGGTATGATTGAAATTATTGCTAATACTAGCCCTAAGCTAAGTATTATACAAGTTGATCAGTAGAACTTTCAAACTAGTGAATGGTATGATTATATTATTCATTTACTAATTAATGGTACTTATCTTGTAGGACTAAAAATGAATAAAAATAGGGATTTAAGGCTCAAAGATACTCTTTATCTTATTAAGAATGGAATTTTATACAAGAAAAAATTTGATGGAGTTTACCTTAGGTGTGTTTTAAAAACTGCTCATATCATGAGTACCTTTCTTGAGAAGTTTGGCAATGGACACCTATCAAGGAAGACTATTTCACATAAGATTCTTAGAATTGGATAATATTGTCCAAATATCTTTAAGGATTCTCACAAGCATGTGAGAGAATTCCACTCTTGCCATATTTTATCACTAAGGAATCTAAGGCAATAATGCCTCTACAACCAGTCATGGTTGACAAACCATTTACACAATGGGGGTTAGAATTTTTAGGAGTAATCAACATAAATTCATCTAAAAGTCACAAATTCATCCTAACTACCATATATTATTTTATAATATGATATGAATATGTATCCACTAAACAACACAGAATGGAGTAAACAATCACATTCATGGAGGAGAACATTTGTACTAGATTTGGATCTTTTGTCTCTCTAGTGTGTGATAATGGATCTAAATTTTTATCCATTGAGATGACTAAATTAACTTATGATAATTTTATTTTTCTAAAGTTTTCATCTAACCATTATGCCTAAGGGAATGGTGTTTCTGAATCTACCAACAAAAAAATGATGAAATCAATCATGAAATTTATTGAAGACAAACCCAGGACTTAGTACAAGTTGCTCAAGTATGTGTTATGGGAAAATATGACCAGGATTAAATAAGAATTGAATTCATCACCTTTTATATCGGTATATGTCTAGGGACCAATATTCACTATCACTCCTAAGTTACCCATGTACAAATTCATGCAAGAATATATGGAAGGTCAGGAATTAGCAAACTCAAGATTCCTGGACATAATTTAGATGGAAGATGCAAGGGAGAAAACCTTCACTAATTTTAGCAGGCATCAAACCATAGTGAAAATATGGTTTGATAAAATATCAAAAACTAAGGTGTTCAGACAAGGGGACCTAGTTCTCCTTTGGGACAAAGCATTTTAGACTAAGGATAAACATGGTAAATTCACACCTTTATTGATTGGCCCCTATCAATTGTAAAAACACTAGGGAACAACACATTCAAGCTCAAATATATATAAGGAGTAGAGTTCACAATACCCACCAATGGATAATACCTCAGGCATTACTTCTTTGATATTCCCCTTGAGGTCTTTATGGAGTAAACTACAAGATGGTTAGATTTAGTGTAGGTAGGCTAACTAGTCCCTTTCAAGTTCTTTCCTTCCTATCATTTTTTGTATATAAGCATGTAACTATTTATTTAATTTCCTTTGCTTTCTTTATTTCCTTATTTTTGTTGTGTGTTTCCTTTTGTTACCTTGTTCCTTGATCCTAATAAGTCCTTTTGAACAATCTTGATCTCAAAGTTAGGTAGTTTGCTTGAAAATGCCCAAAATTTAGAAATATAGGTGTGTAACCCATACATGTGATGGATATGGTTCTAAAATGTAAGCCTAATGTTTTAATTTGATGAAATTGATAAATAAAAATAGAAGGATCCAATCATTCCATAAGAACTTAAGCATTGTCTTGACCTCAAACTAGTTTTAATAAAACTTGCACTTATATGGTGAGAGCTCAAACTATTAAGGGATAGCCATACTTGCACTTAATCAACATCCTTATCTGCGATAATGGTTTTAGCCATAGGTGATTATATATAAATCAAACACTTAATCAAATCCTTAAAACCTAGCTATTATGGTTCCTAACCTTGTTAAAATCATAAAGATCTAAAGAAAATACAAAAAAAGAAGAATTCAGTGCACAATCAAAAGTTTTATGAGCATTAGTGATTCTAATAATCTCCACTAGGGCTATGGAAACCTAGTTGCTAGTGGAACAAGGCCTTGAGTGGATTTAAAGGCATCTATGTTGGGGATATGGCTGCTTGGATAGTAGCAGAGAAATGCCCAAGCCTTCCATGAGCTAAAAAGCATGGTTCTTAATGAACATCTAAACATGTTATAAGTCAGTGTTAGTGATTAAGAACATGAAACTAGAATTTGATTATTAAACCCTATGGCAAATAGTAAGTGGAATCAAATCACACACACAATATGGCTATGTCTTGGTATTTGACCCTAATTCTATAAGTACAAGGTTTGTTTCAACCATCATCTGATATGGATAATGATATTGATCAAGTGGAGTGGATGACCTAATTTTTTTCCTAAATCAAAGTCTCTAGGTTTTAACATATTGATATGTTTTCCCCATGAGTTACCATTTTTTAAGGCCAACATAACCCCATTTTTTTGAAAATTGGGACCCTTGAGAAACCCTAAAAATTGAATATGAAAATATGGCATTTTAAGATCATTTTTAGAATTTGAAGATCATCCACTATATCAAAATTAGGCTTACTTAGTTATGTTTTACTTTAATTTTGTCTAAAATTGATAATAAATGATCTTCATGGATTTTAATTGTAGGTCATATTGTGTATTTTCCTAAGAAGTTCATGTTATAAAACCCTAGGAAAACCCTCAGTTTAAATTTGAATATTGGTGGGAACTAAATAGGTGAGAACCTTTTAAAAATCTATTTTGTACCTAAGTATAAAGTTCACATTCTAATCCAAGTCATGTTTTTAACACAATAAAGGTTTAATCTGAAATGATTGGTCCCATTTGTTTTTTTTCCTTTTAAATTCCTTGTGTGCCTAGATAATATTTGTTTTGCAGGGTCCTTTTAATATTTCCTAACTGGGCCCCTTAGCCTTAATACCTTAGCGTAACATTTTAATCCTAAGGTACCATCATATTTATTAATACAAATGAGACCCTAGCCTTAATATCTTCACCTAAAATTTTAATCCTAAGGTACCATCATATTTATTAATATAAATGAGACCCTAGCCTTAATACCTTAGCCTAAGTCTTTTATATCACCGTAGGTCCTAACATAAATTCCTTGCATCTTAAAAATCCTATGGTCCTCACTTTATTATGCTATTTAATCCAATGGAGTGAGAAATACCTAATCTTAGACTTAAAAAACATGTATCTTAGAAGATATAACAATCCATGCTTCATCATAGGAAAGGAATATAATGGCATGAAGGCCTCAACAAAGTGATGCCCTTAACCTTCATCTAGTGGTTTTTTATTCATCATGAAGACCCGATCAGATGGAGTGAAGCACAATTAAAAAGTCAAAGAATTATGGAAGGCTCACATTATTGACATGTGTCACCTTTACATTAAAGGATTAAAAGCAAAGGGGATTACCTAACAAAAACAACCAATCATGAGCTAGCTCTTAGATCATGATCTTATAGCTCTCGCTTACTAGTAGGACCTTGATCTAATGAAGCAAATTAAGCCCAAGATCCTAGGAAGCACCATGGAGGTGCCAGGTGGCACTCTTGCATTGCATCATAAGAATTTTATAAGCTTAAATTTAATGCTTGTGTGACCATCATTTGACATCCATGAGGATGTATTTGATGTTTATGTGACTGTCAAATTTAAGCCCATTAAATTAAAAGCTTCACTAGCTTAAAATTGACATTCTCATGACCATCATTCGATGTTTTCAAGGTTGTATTTGATTTACACATGACCATTAAATTTAAGCTAATGAATTATTCTACTCAGGATCAAAATATAATCCAAAATGTTGTTAAAAAACTTATGAATTACTTTTCAGATGACTAGAATCCCTTAGAAGATGCTCAAACACTAGAAATCTTTAATCTGCAAATATTGAAATGGTCTTTTGGTCTAAATATATGCAAAATAAAATTAGTCTAAGTCTATACTTTAAGGTCCCTAATGCATTTTTCTCAAGTAATATGAACCTTAAACTATAGACTTATACTAAGTCTTATTTTAAAAGAGTCTTTGTTATGTAGAATTTAGACCAAGTGTTTATAACCAAAAGTTTTATTGTGTTTATTAATGCAATAAATATCTATTTGATATTAGACATTTATATCATTTTGATGCCACCTTGAGCATATTTTATAATCTTGGCATAAATATTTTATCCCAAAGTATACATTATGTTTACAAAACACAACATAAACTTTGGCCTAAAAACACTTAGCCATGGTCCTCGTTGTATGAATTCAATAAAGTTAGGCATAAATTTCTTAGCCTAAGGTTTATTTCATGTTTAATAAATAGGAATAAACCTTATCCTAAGGAATTTAAGCCTAAGTACCACCTTAATAATATGCTAACTTAAATCTTGGGCATCTTCATAGATCAATGGCTTGTGCTTCATCGTGGGAGGATGATCCAATAATGTGAAGACCCCATAGACTTTTCAATGGAGTCTGATGAGCCCATGGGTTTAACACATGGTGAAATACCATTCAAAGAAGAACTGATAGATTATCTGATGGTCCAAACTTCATCATACTTCATGATACAATAGTGTGAAGGCACCAATATCTTTTCAAAAGCTAGTGAGCTACCCACATGGCCAATACTCATTCAATGAATGACTGATGTAGGATATAGAACAAAAGAAGGAATGCAAATATGCTAAGTGTCACAACCATGAGGCTTAAAATAGAAATGATTCAATCACAAATATAGATGCAAATCATGATCAATGGTTCAAGGTCACTCATAGGATCCTCATCGAATGGTGTGAAGTAAAAGAAGGCATTTTAAATGCCAATGGCTAGTGCTCAAATGATATTTATGAAAAATGCTATTAAAGGTCCATATCATTACCACATAAGCACCATGCTAGTATAAAATGATAAAATAAGAGATATTATGGGCTCAAAAATGTGAAAGTACGAAGGCAAAGGTCCAAATCAAATCCAAGGCATGTATAGCCAGAGTCTGGATGCATCCTGCCATTAAAGCTCCAAAACCATAAACTTTGCATAAAATTGACCCAAGAAAACTCAATTGATTACAATTTGATTTTAAGAAAGCTTGATTATGTTTTTGAGTTTAAAATAGCTACCATAGAGACCAATTTTCAATCTAGGATCAATAAATTAGCAAGTTGAATTCATGGTAGCCTACAAATAGTGGCTAAAAGAGGAGATATAACTATATTAATCAATAAATAATAAATGTAGGATCTTCAAGGACATTGAATTAGACATTAAGGCCATAAATTCCCCATGCATCAAAAATTAGTATGAACTCTTCTTCATTGTAGAGGAGCTAAAACCCATCACCAAGGAGGAGTAGAGAATTTCCATAGTGAATAGGAGGTAATATGACCTAGTTACAGTCTAGATGGCTTAACTTCATTATGCTACTGCTAAGATTGAGGTACTTCATTGAATTGATGTGTTTGTTCCTATCTTTGTATACTATAGGGTTGATAATGATTAGATCATTCAATAAGGGAATTCTAAAAGGGTATCCTATATTTCCCCTGTGGCCTTTAAAAATTACTATAAGCTCCCAATCCCCTATGTTAACTTATCTGAAATCAAGGAGTGAACCTCCAAGCATGACCTAAACACTATCCTTGGACCCTAGTTATACCAAGGAACTGATGTCTTTAGAGACTTTGAGGGTAAGATCCTAATAGTCTAGTTTATGGAGGGTATTAGGGTGATAATGACCCTATTAAATAGAGCATTAGGATCCCTCTCAGCCACCTATGTAAATGAGACTTGGGTCCCCTATGTGTATTACATGGTTGAAGAGAAGCTCACCCCTCCAATTATAAACTTGATCAATGTCTTCTTAACTAGGCAATTCACTACTATCAAAATAAAAATAGATAAGTAATTATATATGATGTCATATTTAACAGATGCCCTTATTGCCTCAATCAGTTTACCTAGCATTAAGAATTGGTCTCTAGAGGGTTGAACCACCATTTCCCACCATTACTACAAATCATACCTCTTTAATTATAGGAACCACATGTATTTTATCTTTGATTATGTCTATCAACCATAGTGGAGGTTATTATAGGTGTTACCATGCCTAGATTCCATCCAATAATAAATAAATATATAGATATGATGGGTGACATATGGTTCTATCCAGACTACATAGTTATCTAGATTGATGAAATCATGTCCTCACCATATAGGTTACCTGTATATGTAAAGAGTAAGCTGGCTGAGAAAGAAATTGATTCCCAACTCATCAATAGAGTTGATGTAATTTTTAAAGAGAAGAGGAAGGGTCTTCTCCATCCTTTCCCTTTAATTATTAGAATAACCGTGCTGCAAGATTATAAGTAGGTCAAAACCATGTCCAAACATACTCAAAATGTGGGACCCAAGAATATAGTAAATAATAATTTGAAGGAGAATAATCTATCCAAGTCTAAGTATATGCATCAATTTGATGTTCATGACACCATTTATATTAATCCCAAGAACTGTGAAGAAGTGTTGGCTAGGATCAAAGGGTACAACATCAAACTTGACCATAGATTGACAAAATATGATAATCCAATATGAGAGGCATGATAGATACATCCTCTCCAATATCACTTATTGCCTGGGCCATCTGGGACATCCCAAGAATAACCTCAAGAGGAGAAGCCACAACCTTAAGGGTAAATTTTATAAAGGTAGATTGAAAAATGGCATGGAAAGGAAAAGTTGGAAGAGAGACCTAGATAAGGGCCCTCATATTCAACACTACCCCAAAGACCACCTTCACCAATCGATTAATTGAACATGATTACCTTGAGGCCAATGAAACACCTGAGGGTGCCCTTAATGAACTTGTAGAGGCATATGTCACTGATAGAGAAGAAGGATAGATTGGAGAAGTCCAAGTCCAAGTAGAGGAGTCTAAGGAAGAGAAAGGGAAAGATATTTCTCTTGACATAATCTTAGGGCCATCCCAAGAGAAGAGGAAAGTAGAACTAACATTGGTTCCTATTCGACCAAGAAAGAAGCCAAGATTGACCCTCACTCACCTCACCAGTGTGGTCAATATATTTACTAATTAATTCCCCATCCATGGACCAATCATCCCTGATTAGTTCATCTATGTCAAAATATATAAGATCCCCTCTCTCTCCCACTCATGGGCATTAACAAAATCTGGTTGTATTGAAGTGCATGATGACATTAAGCCATGGATTAGGGATATTATGAAGGAATATAAGGAAATAATAATTATGGTCACTCTAAGAATAGAGGGAAAGAAAATGGATACTCCAAGAACATCAGGAAGCATAGGTGTAGAGGTATTAGAGCCTCTAAAATTTAAAAGGTCATCCACCACTATGTGGTTTAATCTAGAGATAACTAGATTGGAATGTGTAACCACAAGGAAAGCCATGGTGGGAGATGAGGAATTAACCTTCCAAAAGGTTGAGCCCTTTATAGGCCTAACTCTAGTAGGAGGAAAATAACTTGGTGAATATCCTATCCATAAAGAGGATGTTGAGAGCTTGATTGAGACTCAATCAGCTCAAGTTAAGGCTAGGATCCAAGGGATGAAAAAAATGATCCAAAATTTATAAAGAGAAAAGGAGAACCTAGAAACAAAGGCCATTTTGTCAATGCCTGACACCATGATGGATATGTTTGAAGACCCATTCTTTGATATGTTTAATTATTTGAGTTCAATAAAGCTAAGGCAAGATGCCCTAAGCCAACAAGGTGAAGTAACTAGGGGGTTAATAACAAAATGGAAAAAATAAAAGACCCAAGTAAGGGATCTCATTGAAATTTTAATTAGGAATAGGATTCCTAAGTTCAAAACTATTAGCTTAGCTCATTTAAATGCCATATTGTGATTAATAGTGGACAAGGTCCAAGGTTTAAGTGCTTGGACAAAGAATTTGAATATTATTTTGATGGATAATAAATGATTGATCATTAGAATTGAGTAGTTCCTAGGAATTATGTTGGTGAATCCTACCTAAACCACTAATCTTGGAATCATTGAGGAAGTTAAAAATAAACACAAGGTCACTTTGGTAATGCAATCAATTAAGATCAAGAGCCAAGGCTAGTCTAGTAGGGATAACATAAGAATCTTGGACATGATCTTCATATTCAAAGAGAAAATTGTAGAGACAAGGAGCGTAAAGGAAACTATGGCAAGAGATGATAGAGACTTGGATGACTTGGCTGACCAGAAAGAAGTATGCCTCATGAAGTCAGTTGTAAACCTGGAGCTCATCAAAGACCAACATTAGAAAGTAATGGATCTTATACATAATCAAAAATGGGACCCTTCAGCAATGGGCCCACCTAGTAAATAATATTATTTTTTGTGAAAAACATTATAATATTTATATTCTTTTGTAAGACATATGCTAGTTTGTTAGCATATTTCCCCTAGGTCAGTCTAATTGTGAAAGACAAGTGTATTTTATAACTTTCTAAAGAATGATAGTTGTCTTCATATTTTTTACACCTATATATTGTAACTAATTGATATACTACCTAACCTTTCTATAAAAGTCATGTATCACCATCTTGTAAAGGGAGGGAATTTTGAGCAAATTTTGTATACTTGGATTAATTAATATAATAAAAGAGTTCTGCAAAGATTGTCCATATTTGATATGTTAATTGATAACATAGATTTTATCTCAATTACAAGTTTTATGTCTTGAGTTTGAATAACTTTTTTGAATCTTGGGTTGCATTTTCTAATCATAAGGTTTCTAATTTGTGCATATGCTAGATTAGTTGAAGGATATTGGGTTTGATTCACTTCATTTCATTATTTATTCAGATGTGTAATTTTTTTGGTTATAGTTGTAAATTCTTAAAAATTAAACTTGGATCTTACTATAGACACCTAAAACTGGTCACCAATAACCCCCAATCAGGGTTTTAACCAATTTCCACCAAAAATGCACAATTTGGACTAAAAAGACTAAAATGCATTAAATGATGTGAAACTAACATATTCAAATGCTGATTTTGGCTAGGGTATCTCTAAATGGGGAAATGCAATTTATTGGCCAGCTATCTTTGATAATATCATTCTGAGTCAAAATGACAAATTTGCACCTATGTACTTTGGACTGCTCTTTCCTATCAAATTTTCTGTACAAGATGTGTGGCTTTGTTATTTATTTTTGGGAACATTCTAAATGGGAATACATTTCCAATGCATATGATGTGGACTTCCAATTCCAATCTAGTCAAATTTAGGACCAATAACAAGGCATTCTGACCAATTTGAGTAATTTGTGCATAAAGTGCTTAGTCATGTTTAAGAGTTAATTAACCCAAATCAAGGCCTAATCAAGAATTCCTTGGAATCTTGTTGAATACTTTGTTTTGGAAATGAATATTGAATATTTGCATCATCAAGTGACTTTAATTCTTGGGAAGACATCCCTAAGGCCATAAATGCCACACATATTAAGATTCATGCCCTCCATGCCTCATCAATGCCTTCCATGATGTCCTCCATGCCTCTTAATTACCCCTTATTCCAATGTCATGATGAGGTTAATTAAAAATTTATTTCCAAAAATTGAATTAATCCTCAACCACACATCTCAATATTGAGATGGATGGTTGAGGTTGTTTTTGATCAAATCCAAAAATATATAAATAGGAGGCCTCACAACATCATTTAAAAAGCTTAATTTGTGCAAAGTTATAATGTAGGATTGGTTCCAAAAGCTTCAAGCAACTAGTGTTACCATGCCAAATTGATTCCAAGCCAAGCCAAGATACAAGCCAAAGGTGCTAAAGAGAGATGAAGGTAGCCAAGCTTCCATTGCTAAGGACTTCATGAGCACAAGCCGAACAAGCCACTACTACAAAGGCATTTGGAGCATCCAAGGAAGGTCTTGTGTTTGATTCCTTGATTTTTGGTTTTGTTTATCATTTGATTTTGTTAATTAATCTCTCCCTAGTGTCTAGACCTAGATATGTTATGTTATTAGTGTGTTTATTTCACTTTGTTTTCATTTTGGAATTAACACCATACTAACCATCCTTTCTTGAGTCAAATTCCTAGATCACATAATGGCATGCCCGATGGGACCAGACACATCTCACACCTAAAGGAGATCCTTTTGCAACTCTAAAATATTTATTTGACCTCTTAAAACTCTTGCAAATTGATTTTCTAATTTATTTTGTCATTTTTGGTTGCCACAATTTTTACACAATAATTGATGTAGGCAGAAATATCAACATCAGCTACCTGCTTAACCGACATCGGTCAACAAAATTGACATCAATTAGATTTTAGTTAGTTAGAGTAACTGACATCAGTGGTAATAACTGACATCGGTCACTGTGTTTTTCCAAAAACATAGACCTGAGATCTACTTTTTCAAAGTTCATTATTCTAAGTTAAAAAGAGCTTCAAAGCTAAAGGACATGCTAACAATTTTTTGTAGGACCAAGCCTAATATTTGCTCAAAACATGTTTAAATTACCTTTGCATGCTAAAAACTCAATTAGGAACCTTGTTTTGAGTGTTTAACAAAGAATTTAGATGTTTTTGGTGAATGTTTTCAAAGTTTGCAACTAAGACCAAGGGGTCAAAATGAACAATGCCAAATATTTCATTTGGGTATAAAATTGAACACACTTGTCAATTTTTGTTTGCAATAGTTGTTTAGTTAGATTTTGTTTGGAAAAGAGAGGAATGTTATGTGTATGCTCTTCCATTTATCCCCTATAGGGAACCCTTGGAATTAAAAGTGCCATTCCTGTTACAAATAATCTAGTCCAAGGCTTGGAAAGAAATTCATCAAAATCACTCCCCAAAAACTCATCAAAGTTTGGGTGACCTTGATAATGACTCTAAAGTCTTTCTATTTCATACTTAATTTATTTTTTATGCATCTTGGCTTATGAAGGGGACTTCATCACCTCCCACAAGTTCTTTAGGGAAGCTTTGACCTGGGGTTCATCTCCTAGAATTGACTTCATTTGGATCCTTTGGAATTGCACACGGGACGTAGTGGCACTTTAGATATCACACTACACTAAGCAAACATCAGGATGTAGTGGTTGTAAAAAGGACTAGACCTTTTTACAACAAGCCAAGTGATATGGACCCAAAATCTATGCTTTTATTTTGCATTATTTGGCATGAAATTCATTATGTAATTGATTCCCCTAGATCATTCAAAAACTTTTTAGATTTTAGACAAATACCCACTCACCATGGAAGTATTGTTGGTGCAAAGTGTGCCTCAAGGTCCATGTTGTAATACTGTCATTTGAGAGAAGGGGGGGTTTAAAAACCCTACTATATAATGCACATTTACTTTTTGATGAACACTTAAAATCCTCTTAAATGATGTATATTGATGGATTCCAACAATACCAAGCAACCTTGTCAGTTTAGGATCTAAGGGTGGTTAATTAGTTGGTCTTATCTTAGATTAAAGTCTTGTTTGGATTCAAAACATGGTGTAAACAAATAGTCCAAAACAAAACACATAGTCCAAATTCTCTTTTGAATAAAGAGGCATTATGCTTCCTGTGTAAGATCATCAATTTTCCTTGTTCAAAAGGTTCATCAAAATCTTGAAATTCATATCATCCACTTTGGCATAGTTATGCTGCCCAAATTGAGTCTAGACCTTTACCAAAGTTATTTAAGTCCTTCACTTATAATCTAGATTCAAAATTACACCTTTACAAGTTCATAGGGTTGATATGTTAAGTGGATTCACCATTTGCACTAAACTTGAGGGAACTTAGGTTTAATTTCCAATTTGGTTTGAAGGTCATTTAAGACTCATAATCATTATCATCACTTAATAGACTTAAGCCATTTTGTGCTAAACACTTGCACTTTAAGTCTATACACTACAACATTTTGAGTCAAGAAAGGTAGTGTTATGCTATCAAAATTATAGAAAAGTGTCTTTGCCTTACAGAGTCTTTGAAATAAACCTTTTTGTCACACCTTTTTGGGTAGCATAACATTGTTACACTGCCCAAAGCATTTTTAAAATTGTTTAATAGACCCTCTTACATAGAATCTTAAATTTGTTCTTACATTTTTAGGCCAATCCAAGTGTACTCTTGTGATCTTTTGTCTAAAATGGTTATACTATTTGCTTTTGTCTAGCTTGTTTGTCCAAAAGAACCCAATTTTATACCATTTTTTGTGAGAAAATAAGTATAGCTAAAGTGCCTTTTATTTCATACCTTATACCTAGTTAACCAAGTTTATATCCAAGAATCAAATGCCTAGTGTTTGTTATAAGTGTTTCAAATCCATTAGATTAAAACTTTCATCTATTTTCAAAGTATAGATTTTGACGTTGTTTGACCAAGAGTCCTAGCACATGCCTTGTTTGAGCCTATATTTTGATGCTACATTTGGCCAAAAGACCTAACAAATTTTAAATTCCTAGATTAGACTGATTTGAAACACTTTAATCTTAGAGTTTGGCATTTTGATTATTGGTCTATTTACTTGATTACCTTTGTGTGAATAGTGAAATGTTAGTTACTTCACTCTAGCTTATTTCCTCACAAACCTTTATATAAACCTATTGATCCTTTTGAGAAATCTAGACCAAGTTGGAACATCATCTGTTTTAGATATTGTCTTCTTTTTTAGAGTTTGTATAACTCATTGACCTTTTATCACAAAGCATTGACTATGGATCCCAACACGTATTCCTACACTCATAGTGGACTCATGTATAATTTGGGGATTAGTAATATGGTTGCATAGGAAGAAATGGTGTAAGACCCCTATGTGGATAATATTGCTTATGAGATGGATTATTATCCCTTTTATAATACTCAATCAGGGGTACAAAGCCAAGATCCATTGGCCAACTATCTCTTTAACACACCACCTTACACAGAATAGGACTAAGAACAAACCATGCAATAGATAGCTACAATACGCACAGTGGATGAGCTAGTTATTCAACAGTCATATTATACTAATACAACTTTCACGTATGATTCATTTTTTTAATTACATTTTTTAGAAAAAAAAGATGAGATTTTGGTTAGAGCCATAGAGGTAGGGGATAAATTTCTAGCAGACTTCCCCATGAAAATTTACCAAGTCTAGTAAGAGTGCCCCACAATATCATTTACGATTAGCAAGCTTCTTCTAACAATCCTATGGCTCTAGTCCAAACCATGTACCAAGATCATAATATATCTAATCGAAGAAAAAATATCATGGAAGAGCACTTTAACCAAATGCAAACATCATATCAAACCTACCTAAATATAGCACATGATTTCAATCAAATGAACATGTTAAGTATGCCTCTCATTAACCTAGTTCCTTTAATAGGAGTGATGATAGAGTTAACTAGACAAGAGAATCCAAGTTCTGACCCATTCATACAAATTGCCTCAATAGATAACTTGATGTATATGCCCATTATTAAAGAAGTGTCTTTGGACTTTATAAAAAATAGTTATCCAAATGTAGTAGATAATGTGCAGGCAAAGTTGAGTCCTAACCAAAGTGGTACTAATGTGCAAACAACTAGCCAATAACATGTGCCTATAGTTAATCTTATGAATAGGTCATCATACCAAGGAATAGGATTTTCTACACCCCAGCCTCAACCAACTACGTCCTCAACTATACAACCTATGAGGTTAGGTAATCAAATAATGACTAATGTCATACTTTGATAATAGAATGTGACAAATCCTACACCCCCTCAATAGGTAGCAAGTATTATTCCAAAACAATAATAAAAATATAGTGTATCAATGCAATAGAGGATAAATACATTACCGCCTCAATCAAGGGCAACAAATTTTCCACCTTACCAGGTAATGATGAGCATACCTCTTCAATCACAGACTAATATACCAATCCAAAACCAAGTAATGACTACTCAGCAACATACAAATATTGGTAAACAATAGATGTTGAATCTAAAACCTACTTTCACTTCCTCATAGGGATTCATAAAGCAAAGAGGTCCTTGTGTTTCTTAGGTACCTACTAGACAACCATTGGTTCAAAATGTGCCATACATCTAGAGACATGATCTTGGTCCATAAGTTCCCACTCAACAACAAGGTTTGATTAGTTGGTAGCATACCCCTTTTCAATGATAATAGGTAGAGTATAATTATATCCCTCCATCCCAACCATAAAATCCCCTAAGTCAAACCTTTATCATCAACCCAAACAAGAATATTACACAGTCAAATGTGTAATTTCAAGTACATCCCAATCCACGTATGTGTATTCTTGGTCCATTCCCCAACCAAACCAATATACCCTAACAGGTATCTCCATCATACTTTGGACAAAGTGTTCCACTTGTGACCTCCCAACCATCTATCCAAATGCAAAATTTCCCCATTTAGAGATACCCAAGCCAAAATTAGTATTATAATAGATATTCCATCTAGTTTCCTATCCCGAGAATTGCAAAAGATTAAGGATGCAATTGCTACCATTCAAGCTAGGAAGCAGACCAAAAATTTCAAATTAGATGACATATGTTCCTATCCATTCAACATGAAGTATTTGTAGATACCATTTCCTCCAAGATATGAACCACCAAAATTTGATAAATACAAAGGGAAAGGTGATCCTAAGACTCATTTGACCGAATTCTTTGTCACATGTCAACTAGTGACATATAGTGACATATACCTTTTGCTATTGTTTCCAAGGAACTTGGTTGGACAAGCCTTGGAGTGGTTTTTGAAGTTTTCTAAAAACTTAGTAATGAATTTTGATGATCTTTCTGATAAGTTTGTGTAGCACTTTTCCTATAATCTCAAACATGAGATTTCATTAGTGGACCAGACACAAGCAAAGAAAAATATGGGGAGAGTTTTGTGAGTTATGAGCCCTTACAATCCTTTTCACGCATAGTTTACCAGATAAATAATTAGCTACTATGTTTACCAAAAAATTGCATAGTGAGATAGCTTATCATCTGGAACTATAATGTGTGCATACATTCAAAGAGATCATTGATAAAGGTTTGTTGATTGAGAGAGCACTCATCAATAAATGAGTCATCAAGCTTAATTTAACTAATCAAAACTAAGGTACCAATCACAAAAATGACAAACATCCCATCCAAGTGTAATCATCACAACTGACACATGCCAATAACCATGAAAGACTAAAGTAATTTAATCGCAATAAGAATGTTGTGGGAAATGGAGTAACCAAATCTTGTCATGTCCAAACTATGAAGACATCATATACACCACCTTTTCAGCTTACTCCTAACAAAAAACCTTTCCAATGAATGCCACAATTGCAACAACCAAGACCTACACAACAAATACATTAGCCTTTACCATTATAAACCTCTCCTCCTAAAAGAACCTTCCCTACACGTTGTGTCTTTAGTGACCTAGGAGAACCTATTAGGTCTATGTTTTATAAGCTTTCTACTACTAATATGATTAGTTGGCCCATACCAAAACATTATCTACAAGGCATTCCTTATCCTGATTGGTACCATCAAAATTAATTTTATGACTATCATCAGGTCAATGGGAATAATCTATGAAGATGTGTCAAAATCAAGCATTTAATTGAGAATATATTAGAAAATGGGGAGATAAAATTGGATAATGGTGCTTCCACTTCCAATCAAACTCTTGGGATTTATCAAAACCCCTTTCCCTGACATAATAATCAATAGTAGCAAAATAATTAACAACAACAACAATGATCAGTGCAGTAGTAGAATCAATAGTATCAAAATCAAAGGCCAAACAAATAGAATTAACAAAATTAGTAGTAGAACCCACAATGATAGAACAATAGACAAAGCCAAGGTTAGAATGGTAACAACCAACAAACCTACCATGTAGTTTCACATGACTACAATAGGGTTGTAAATCATATTGTATGGGGTAGCATTAATACCGTCTCCATTAATCCTAGACCACACATTAATCAGCCTAGACCATTGCTAAACAATAGTATTCAACCAGATTACATGGATAATTTTTATTTGACCTGGGATTTTATACAAGCAAACTAGCAAACTAGGACTTCTCCTTTTAGATATTATAGTGACAACTCATTCTTACCATGTAACCACATGCAAGTGCACTAACAACCATGACTTGTCTTATCTAGTCCCACACCATTTTTGATAGTAGTTAGTAATAATGATCTAGTATTTAATCTTGATTATGAAATACAAACTCAGAAGTTGAAGATTACTATCCCAAGTCAATAACCATTTACCACTTTTCCTATCATCCAACCAACCATTTAGCCTTGGAATAAACCATTCACTACTGACCAAGACAAGAAGTTTGATATTGTTGAACAATTACAGAAGACACTAACACAAATTTATATTTTAGATTTGATATGGATGTCAATAATCCAAAAAAAATATTTAATGATTTTTTGACCTAATCCATTGTTTCTAGTGACATATCCCCTGATAAATTTTAAGATTTGGTTGGACACCTAGCTCCAGCCCAAAAAGTCACATTCAACTAAAGCGATATCTCTTCTCTTGGCCCACTCCATAATAATCCATTATACATAGAAGTTTATAAAGATGGCATAAAGTGAAACATGTCTTTATAGACAATGGATCTGGCCTCGACATAGTGTCTCTAAAGCTCATCAAGCTTCTTGGGTACACAATGATAAATCTCCAGCCAAAAATAATAACTATCAAAGCCTATGATAATTAGGAAAGATAATCAAAAAACACAATTAGTTTTCCAGTTATCATTAGGCCTTTTACCAATGATACACTTTGCCATGTGCTTTATCTTGAGTTATCATAAAATATAATTTTAGGTAGGCCTTAGTTACATGAGATTTGTGTAATCCTGTTAATGCTACACTAATGTATCAAGTTTTTCCACTTAGGAATGGAAGTGAATATTCTAAGAGATTTACACCCATATGAACACTGCAAGCATCTTGAGGTCAAATTTCAAAGCTATAATTATTAGTATGATATGAATCCAAGTTCTAAGTAGGATAAATAAAAGGCTATACTTATTAATCCTTCACCAGATAATTGCATAGATCCTAATACCTTAGATTCCCTTTCCCACATGACACCACCTGAAGCTTATAATCATTCACCATTTTAGATAATGGACCAGGAGAGTATGTGACCCATGATACATTTCATATTTCTAATCTTCCTCAAAATTTGAAAACCTTTGGGTGACATAAATTCACCCCAATTATACATTAGAAACAAAAGAACAAAGATAAGGGACATGTCACACTTATACCAACATTTGGCCTATAACCTAACCCTCTTGAAGGGGATGAATAATGGTTATACAATGACAACCAAGATGATTTTTATAAAAATTCAAAGTATACTATTCCCAATAGGATCATGGAGTGTCACAAATATGAAGGAAGAGGCCTCAGACTAAATCATCAAGGAACCATCAAGCCAATTTCCATGATTAAGTATGAAACACCTTATGGACTTAGATTTCATATTTCCAATCTTCCTCAGAATCTAAAAATATTTGGGTGACCTAAGGTCATCCCACATATGCACTAGAAATGAAATAAAAAAGATAAGGGACCTATCATATTTATACCAGCATCTAGCCTAGGACCTAACCCTCTTGAAGGGGATGAATCATGGTTATACAATAATGACCAAGCTTATTGTTATAAAAGTCAAAGTGTCCTATTCCTAATAGGATCATGGAGCATCACAATTATAAAGGAAGAGGCCTTGGACCAAATCACCAAGGAACCATTGAGAAAATTTCCATGACTAAGTATGAAAGACCTTATGCACTTGGATTTAAACTACTTGGGGGTGACCCCACATATCTTATTCAAAATCCATCAGTAGTGACTAGTGATGATGATGTTGATAGTGAAGTAAAGTCCCATCATAGACTTACCTTTGATAACCTAGCTAAAACCAACTTGTTTGGTAATAATGCCATTAGTACCATTACCCAAGCCATTCATCATAATCCATTGCCATTTTATTATTCCCAAATGATATATTAGGATCAATAAGAATCTAGTTTGGCAATTGATGAGTTCCAAAATGATGAGGCATTTTGTGATTTCTTATGCCTTAGAGATGATGTTTCATTGGGAGATCACAAATGAAGATTATCAATCACATTAGATCCTATAGCCTATTTTGGAGAGCGAGTGAACACCCTTAGCCAAAAACAAATAAATAAAAAATTGAGGTCCCAAAGTGAAAACCTCTTTGAGGCACCTTCTGACTAGGGAAAAAGTAAAGATAAAGGTTAGTCTAGTGGTGAAAACTTTTTTTAGGCGCCATTAGATGGGGGTGTTCATTCTTATTCGAATTTAGACTAGGAGAGCACCAACGATGAACTTGCCTAAGGATCAGAGTTTAGCTTTGAGCAGCAATAAGCATTTGATCAAATTATTGAAAAATTTTTGACTATTTTTGTTACATGGCCATATCTCCCATTAGAGGATTCATATTCATCATGTCTAGGAGAAGTTGAATATCAAGTCTTAACAGAGGACCCTGACATAGTCCAATATTTCAAGTCACTACCCACTATCTTAGAAGATGGTTCAACCCTTCTAGTTAAAGATACAATAGAGGTAAATATCAGGACTCCATTAGACCTAAAATGGATAAAATTAGGAACATCTCTCACTAAGGAGGAATGTGATGTCTTTACATCTCTATTGAGAGAGTTTGTGGATATTTTTGCATGGGCTTACTCTGAGATGCTAGGTTTAGACCTCACCTTGGTTTTGCACCACCTTGTGGTTAATCCTAATGCCAAACTAGTAAAAAAATATACATAAGATGCATCCTCACATTTATGTATTGGTAAAGAAAGAGTTGGAAAAACTCTTAGAACCAAGATGTATTCAATCCATTGATTACTTATAATAGATCTCTAATGTGGTACCTGTTAGCAAAAAGCCTAAAGGAATAAGAACTTGTACTGATTTCCAAGACATCAACAAAGCTTGTCCTAAAGATGATTTTCCATTGCCTAATATCATCATAATTATTGATTCCATAGTAGGTTATGAAATTATTTCATTCATGGATGTATTTTCAAGATATAATCATATCAAAATCACACCAAAAGATCAACATAAAATAACATTCACCACTCCATGGGGAACATTTTGTTATTAGGCAATGCCATTTAACCTTAAAAATATGGGAGATACATATAAAAGGGCCATGAATATCATATTCCATGATATGATGCATGATATTATTGAATACTATGTTGATGACATATTAAAAAAATCCAAGACTAGGGTAGACCATCCAGTAGTGTTGCATAAAATATTTGAAAGACTATGACAGTATAAAGTCAGACTCAATCCAAAGAAATGTGTGTTTAGTGTAACTTTAAGAAAATTACTTGGATTCATCATGTCTTGTAGAGGTATTGAAGTTTATCTGGTTAAAGTCCATGTTATAACCAATATGCCACCACCAACCAATTTAAACAACTCCATAGCTTGCAGGGTAAGATCCAGTCAATCAGATGCTTCATCTCTTAGTTAGAAGACAAGTGCCATCCATTTACACACCTTTTGAAGAAAGGAGTTACATTTTATTGGGATGATCACTATTAAGTAGCTTTTTAATAGCTCAAACACTATCTAGTCAATTTACCTATTTTATTACCTCCTATGCTAGGAAAGCCATTTTTATTATACCTATCAACTACTGATTAGGCCCTAGGGGCAATCTTGGGTCAACATGATGACAATGGAAAGGATCATGTTGTATACTACCTAAGTCATACCTTGGTTACATATGAACATAGCTACGCACCTATTGAAAAAGCTTATCTAGCCATGGTTTTTTTAGCTCAAAAACTATGCCATTACATATTGAATAATAAAACCATGGTTATTTTTAAAGTAGATCCACTCAAGTATTTAATATCTAAAATAGCTTTGAAAGGTATAATGGCTAAATGGATCATGCTTCTCAATGAAATTGACATAGAGTATATCACTCAGAAGGTAATCAAAGGACAAGTTCTTGTAGATCAACTTGTTGAAACACCTCTCAGAGAAACCCAACCACTCATGTTTCAATTTCCTAATGAATCCATCATGACCATCATGGACACAACCCTTGAGGAGTAGCCCTAGAAGCTATATTTTGATGGTTCATTTACTATGCATGGATCATGGGTAGGCCTATTGTTTATTACACCATAAGGGGATCTAATTGACACGCAGAACATATTGCAAGACTTTGACACGCAGTGCATTGGAATATATCTCATCTTCAATTTTATGGTGATTCTTAGTTAATCATCAATCAGGTCACAAATCATTTTTAGACTAAATATCACAAGATGGTTTCATATAAATCCATGGTTGACACCCTTAAAAATCAAATTGACAACATTCATTTTGAGCATATACCAAGGGATAGTAATAGAACTATAGATGCCATAGCTACTATTATCTCTCTAATTTGACAAATAGATAAAGCTAGAGAGTATCAGTTCCTCATCAAGAATTAGTCAGCACTAGCTCATGAACCTTTAATAATTTCCATGATTTATGATATTATTGGTATTAATTCTATTTAGTACTTAGACCTTTACAACTACCTTCATGACTAAGTTTTGCCACCTAACCTATCTCAAAAACAAACTAAATCCTTCAATCATCATTCCACTCACTATACTTTACTTGGATCCACTCTTTACCATCATAGTTTTGATGGAACTCTACTTCATTATTTAACTTTGGCAGAGTTTATGCTAACATTAAGAGAAGTTCACAAAGGAGTATGTAGAGCCCATTCTAATAGCTTAATCTTATCCAAAAATATCTTTCATACTGGTTATTATTGGCCCATAATAGACATAGATACAATTGCATATGTAAATGAATGTGACAAATGTCAATGACATGCTAATTTGATTTATGCCCCAACAAAAACTCTAAAAATAATGTTGACACCATGACCATTTTCTACATGGGGACTTGACCTCATTGGGAAGATTAACCCCACTTCATTTGATGGACATAAACATATCCTTACTGCCACTGAATATTTCACTAGGTGGGTTGAAGCTATACCCCTCACTTACGTGACTAGAAATAAAATTTCTAAATTCATCTTTAACCATCTCATCTACCACTATGGTATCCCCTCTAACATTATATCTGATAATGGAGGATCATTCAAGAACAAATATGTAGACTATTTATGTACTGAATACAACATCACCCAACATTTTTATACAATATATTACCCTCAAGGTAATGGCCAAGCTAAGGCATCCAACAAAACCATTGTCAACATTCTCAAAAATATTGTCGATGGTACCAGTTGTGATTGGCACCTCCAGATATTCACTACCCTTTGGCTAATCATATCGATCATCATACCCCTATAGGAGCCACTCCATACTCACTTGTTTATAGTACCAAAGCCATCCTTCCCATTAAGGTCGAGTTGCCTTCACTATGCATCTCTTTCAAACATGTCCTGAATGATCATGACTATTAAATAGCTTGTGTGTAAGAGCTAGATCTACTTAATGAAAAATGCATAGCCACACTCAAAAATATTCAAACATATCAGAATTGACTCAAAGGCCACTATAGTTGGTGTGTGAAGTATAAAACATTTAAAATTAGTGATCTTCTTCTTAAAGAAAACAAAAATAATACCATGGCTAAGAAGAAACATAAAGAGAAATTCAAACCAAACTAGATAGGACCTTTCATCATCACTATAGATTATGGATCAGGAGCATACAGAATTGCTACACTAAATGAAGAGGAACTTCTTGAGCTAATGAATATTATTCATCTCAAGTGGTACTATGCTTGAGTGTTAAGGTGTATTATCTATAAGGACCATTTTAGTTATTCCATTTTATCACTATTCTTTTATGTACACATACCACCCTTATTCATCTTCTTTCCCATATCTACTTTCCATTTCTAACCTATCGACCCAATGTGTTCTAAAGCCTATCCTATTTAACCTTGGTTTTTATCATTCATTGCATAGTTTTAGCATCAAGGTATTTGATTAGTTCATCAGTTAGTTCAAATATTTTAAATAGGGAGCATATCTTGGGATAGTGTGATAGAAGTTTTGATAGTTGCATCCTTCATTTGTTAGTCCTTTCTTACCACCAATCTTACTACTAATTATGACCACCTTTGAGAAAATTAGTACCATTGATCTATGTCATTGTGTCTTCGTTATAACTACCTATGGGAAAACTAAGGGAAACATTGATCTTTAACTTACCAACGTGCCACTTCCTATGCCATACTATGTCTTTTTACCAATTGTGCTTATTTTGTTTGAATTGCTACTGCACTGGTCAAATTCCTCCACTGTAAGGGTAGAACTTTAGTGACTTGAGGTCCTACTCTAAGACTATGTAGGAAGTGCTCAATACATTTTTAGGCTAGCTCAGTCAACCTAATCCATGATCTCACCATTTTATAAGCAATCTAATCCATGCTCTCACTAGTTTATGAGTAACCTAAGCCACGCTCTCGCCATTTTACGAGAAACCATAGTTGAATGATTTCACTATTTTTTGAGCTTGAACCATTTAGTGTCTCATCATTATTGATCAAGTTGAGATAATTCAAAAAATTCCAAAAACATTTGAAATTTTTTAGAAAAGAACAAAAATATTGACCACTTCCTTGCCTTAAGGATTCTGGGAACCCTTACTAAGTTATAAACAAATCACTTGTCATTTAGTTTCCCCATCCATTTGTCCTTTTTCTCTCATGCACTTGCAATTTTTCAAGACCATTCCTATTATTCTATCACATCCATTGTGTTTGTTTTCCTCAATTATCACATTCTTCCCATTCCTTGGGAGAACTACATTTGGCTTGAAGTTTTTTATTAGATATTACACCCATGGAACTATGTAGGTAGTGTCCACTTTCCTAGTGCATATGGAGATATCTCAAACACCCCCTTACTTTTCTTATATTCCCCCATTTTATTTGTTTGTTAAGTTATCACCTATTTTCTAGGGGCAATGTTTGTAGGGTTTTTATTGTGTTGTTTGTTTGTCTGTTTCCACTTATTTTATTTGTTTGTCTACTTATTTGTTTTCTTTTAGCACTGTTTCCTTGATTTAGTTTATGTGTGTTCATTCAGTGATTCTTGGTCCACACTTATACTCAAATCCATCCATATTCATATGTTTACATTGTCATCATGGTTTCTATCATTGGTGCATTATTTTCTATTGAGTATTGAATTATGAGAGTCAATCCTCATGCATATTTTGGCCAAGTATTTATGGTGTTCTATCATGAAGCCTACCATCACATGCTAAAACAAACCTCAAATTCAAGAATTCTATTTAGCAATGGTGGAATCTCTTCAACACTGGCATCCTAATTCACTCCCAATCATATCCCAAATAGAGTAATTAACCATAAAAGAATTTCAACCCTTATTAGTTTAAATGAGCATCTCCCTACTAGTAGGTTGTTCCAGTTTATCATTACCCTCTATTTTAAGTTATCATCATCCTTGGCCAAGTTTATCATGTTTTTCATAATCGGGGTCCAATGATTATCATTGCCTATGGGTAAATCATTGCACACCATCCCACCTACATTTATCAATGATTATAACCACCTTTGGGCAAATCATTATGCTATCACCAATTTACTTTTTTTGCCTATACAAGGGCATGTTGTTATCTTATTTGTTTGTCCTAACTAGGGTATCTCCATTTTATCAGTGATTATAACCACCTTTGGGCAAATCATTGTGTTATCATACCACATTGCCACTATCAGGGTATAATGCTTATAACCACCTTTGGGAAAACCATTGTACACCATCCCACTTGAATTTTCAATGATTTGACTAGTTTTTTCACTATCATTATGTTTTTACCCCATCATCTTTCCTTTCTTTGGTCCCCTCATTTCACTTCTTATCGAGGGACCATTTGTTGACCTACTTGTGCCAACCATTCCCTCGAGGGGGCATCATATAGTTAGTTTATAATCATTGTAGTTGTAGTCATATAGGAGCTTTTCATTCTTGGAGAAGACATTACTATGCTTATAACTTGTAACACCTTTCCAAAAAGGGGAAAACTTTAGACACCTAAAACTAGTCACTAATAACCCCCAATCACGGTTTTGACCAATTTCCACCCAAAATGAACAATTTGGCCTAAAAACACTAAAATGCATTAAATGATGTGAAACTAACATATTCAAATACTAATTTTTTCTAGGGTATATCTAAATGGGTCAATGCAATATATGGGCTAGCTAACTTTGATCAGATCATTTCAAGTCAAAATGACAAATTTGCACCTACATGCTCTATACTACTCTTTCCTATCAAATATTTTTCATAATATGCATGCATTTTTTATTTATTTTTTGTAACATTATAAATAGTAATATTGTTCCAACACATCTAACGTATACTTCCAATTCCAATCTAGTCAAATTTAGGACTAATAACAAGGCATTTTGATCAATTTGAGTAATTTTTGCATAAAGTGCTTAATCATGTTTAAGAGATAATTAACCCAAATCAAGGCCTAATAAAGAATCCCATGGAAACTTGTTGAATACTTTGTTTTGGAAATTAATATTGAATATCTACATCATCAAGTGACCACATTTATTGGGAAGACATCCTTAAGGCCATAAATGCCACAAATATCAAGATTCATGCCCTCCATGCCTCTTAGTTGTCCCTTCTTCCAATGTCATGATGAGTATAATTACAAACTTAATTCTAAAAATTGAATTAATCCTCAACCACACATCTCAATCTTGAGATGGATGGTTGAGGTTGATTATGATCAAATCCAAAAATATATAAATAGAAGGCCTCACAACATAATTTAATTTGTGCAAAGTTATAATGCAATATTGGTTCCAAAAGCTTGAAGAAACTAGTGTTACCATGTCAAATTGATTCTAATTCAAACCTATCTACAAGCCAAAGGTGTCAAGGAGAGATTGAGGTAGCCAAGCTTCCATTGCCAAGGACTTCATGAGCACAAGCCAAGCAAGCCACTACTACAAAGGCATTTGGAGCATCCAAGGAAGGTGAAGGAATTCTTGTGTTTGATTTCTTGATTTTTAGTTGTGTTTATCATTTGGTTTTGTTAACTAAGCTCTCCCTAGTGTCTAGGCCTAGAGATGTTATGTTATTAGTATGTTTATTTCACTTTATTTTCATTTGGGAACTAACACCATACTAACCATCCTCTCTTGAGTCTAATTCCTAGATCACACTTATGATTATTTACATTATCCTTTGAAGTTTGTATGGTATATAGTGAAATTTGAGTTTAGGCTATATTGAATTATATATTGGTTTGAATGCATACTCAGTTGCAATTGATGCTTTGTCTTAATATTTGAGACTAATATAGGTAATCACTCACTTTTTTTCCCTTACCCTTCTCTTTGCTCCTTTTTTACACCAAATCACTTTAGTTTAAGGTTCATTATAAATATACATCTAGATTAGTTTGTAGCTTCAGTGTGGATCATAATTCACTGAGTTAACATAGACCCTTCACAATTCATAAATAATAGACCATGATGGCTCCCAACCATCACTTATTATAAATTTTGTGAAAAATTCATACATATCTCTGTAGCTATTTCACCATAGGTGACATCAAGTTGCCACGACCTACTACTCATGTTATTAGCTATTAGAATTCTAAATTGAAAAGTGTTATTTGAACACTAAGAAACTCTGTGGTGCATTTAGAGACATCAACACCCCCCTTCAAGCTCAGGACATAAATGGATACTGACTGATATAGATTACTTTACTAGATAGATAAAAGCAATGGCATTAAAAGAAGCAAATGAGTCTATTGTTATAAATTTATATGAATGTTTGCTTAGTATATTTGGAGTCCCCTTAACCATTATTTATGATAATGTTATGGCCTTTGTGGGTTATATAATTTTCCAATGGGTAGTTCAACTTAGTGTCTTTCTCAACACTTCATCAAACTACTATCCTCAAGGTAATAGCCTTGCTGAGTCCACTAATAAGAACTTGGTGAATATTCTAAGAAGGAAAATTGAAGATAATCAGAGATCATGGCACCTTAAATTAAAGTCAGCTCAGTGGGATTATAGGACCATATATGAGAAGTCAATATCCAACTCCCCTTACAATCTAGTATATGGTAAGGAAGCAAAAATGCCTATTTCTTTTTAATTTCCTACCCTAGAACTAATGCATCAACTTGAGTTGCTGGAAAATGAACCTATGGAGATTATATACGTTGAGCTTATGGAGTTATTAGAGATAAGACATTAATCCATGTTATCCATGGAAATCCATCAAGAAAAAGTGAAGAGATCCTTTGACAAAGGAGCTTCTTCACAAAGTTTCAAAAAAGGAGATTTGGTGCTAAAGTGGGATGAGGATAGAGCTAAGCCAAGAAGGTATTAAAAGTTTGACTCCCTTTAGAGTGGTCCATAAACAATCTCCATTTGTAAATCCCATAATGTCTTCCAACTTGCAAGGATGGATGGTGAGGAGCTTCCTATCACAGTCAATGGGATACATCTGAAACATTGCTATTAAAGAAGCTAAGTCCCTTATACATAGTTAATTTGTTTTAGCTTTCCTCAAGTGTTTTCCTAACACATTAGTTTGTTTGATTTTGATTTTTTTAGTTAGTTTCCACATTTTGTTTGTTTCCTTCCTTATTTTGGTGAAATTCATTATCTTTAAAAGTCAAAAGGTTATTTAAAACCATGAATCAAATTTGTCATTATTCATGAGTCCAAGAGTCATGTAAATGGTTTGAGTTCTTAAGCATATCAGGTATGTTTCCTAGTTGAGTCACTAAAAATGTTGGCCAAATTTATCCTACATAAAAAACTTTTCTAGGTCTAGGATTGAAGCTAAGCAAGATCCCCTTAAAGAGTGATCCCATAGAAGAAGGAGCATATAGAATTCAAATGAAGAGCACAAGTTGTTTACAATATTTTGAAACACTTTAAGCAATCTTAAAGTGTGAATTTGGAAATCTCATGGGATTAGACCATCATGGCACATCCTATAGGAATAAGTAGAGAAAGATGGTCATGTATTTAATAATTACACTTGAGGAGTCTTCTAGAGTTGATGAATTTCATGAGCATGATGTACTTTATCCCTAGATCATTCCATTTAAGTTTGATGCCTTTGTGTAATTTATATCTATAGATATAAGCCTTAAAATAAAATAAAGTAGGTTAAGATGTCAATGGAGACATCAAAATTAAGCTAAAAAAACTAACCATTTAAATTCAAATATTCCAAGGTTGAATGCGGATCTGACAAGTGTCAAGATTGTGGAAGCATGGATCAAATCTAATGGCACACGAGTGAGGATAGTGTCAGTGGGTCCCAAATATCTAATGGTCCATGTTCAATTATACATCATAGATCAATGAGTGTAGGTCAACAAGTAAGAGGATCCCAAAATCAAATGAGAAGCTGACAAGTGTCTAAATCATGGAAGATGAGCTAAGATCCAATGATGAGTAGTGATATGACATAATTAGTGGGTCCATTTGGATCAACATTATGCATTTAATCATACTATGAAGATATAATAGTATGATCAAGGTCATCAAGTCAATAGATCTTAATATTAAATGTAATGGTACCAAGTGTCATTATTTTGGTCAGATAAATGATCAATAGTGCACATTTGATCTTGTTGATAAAGATCAATGACATACATTGAATAGTATAGATAATATCAATAATGCATAGGATAAGGATCTCAGATCAAATTCAAGGTTGCTACATGTTGTAAGCATAGGGGTAGATGAAACTAATAGTAGGATCCATAGAATGAATGAAGAGCTACCAAGTGGCAAAATTTTGGATCTTGGATTAAGATCGATGATCAAAATTAAAAGTTAAAAGCTAAGGGACTTCAATAGAAAGCAAATATGACCTAAAGTTGAACTAGAGTAAATATTTCAAAGGGTATGCCATGAAGGCAGACACATCAACTTTAGCATGATTATGACCCTTTTATGCACTTTTACACACTAATGATGAAACATTAGGGATCAATCCATGCTAGGACATGATCATAACATATTGATCCAACTATCATAACTAATTTGGCATTGGATTTGAGATTTCAAATAGCTTGATCCCACCATTGTAATCATAAGAAGCATCAATATAGGCTAAAAATAGATTGAAAGAGACTGATACAATTGTTATGGCTATTTCCTAGAAGTAGTCCTAAACATTATGATCTTTTCTAACTACATAAATGTTGGGAAAGATTGCAAGATTTTGGTCATTATGCTCCCTTCTCCAACTTTATACACATAATCTCCATCCATTTCATCTTATTCTACTATAAATATAGGCTTCTAAGCCTTAGAAAGTATCCCTCTCTTTGTCATGACTAGACTCTGCCAAGATTTATAATGTAACACCTATCTAATGCAATAAAAGACTAAATTCCTCCATTATACAAGTTGAGTTGAAGTGTGTCTTATGAATTGATTGACATGGTCAAGTGAATGTATGTTTTCCTTGCCTTTGTATGAGTTCTCTCACCTTAATGTAGTTTTTTGGTAGTTCTCAAAAGTCATTCTAAGTGCATATATAGTCTATTGGTCAGTGTAGAAGTTGATAATTGCCCTCCCATACTAGGTTGATAGTTATTCAATACCTTGTTGTGAAATGCTTATGTGAAAGCTGATCAAAGAGTGAATGAAGTGACATTTATCAGTCTCGAAAGTTTCTTATATTATGTCTTGTACAAATATAATTATCAAAACATTTGGTGCATCACCTCATATCTACATGCTTTTATGAATCGTTGCCAATGTCTCCAAGCAAGAGTTAGCTTAGGTTTAGTTTAGGTGATATATGTAAATGAAAGTTGGCATTCTCCAGAGGTCTAAACCAAGATAGGTGACCCAAAACCTAGGTTTAGTCCAATTTTAGACTAGGTTTGTGCAAGAGGACCTAAATAATTCTATTCTCATCTAGGGTGCAACTTAGGAAACCAACAGTTACCTAGAAGGAATGCTAGATAAGTGTTCTTAATTTTATAAGTATATTCATGTAATTTAAACTACCCTTATTTAATATTTAATGAGATTATTCATGGAATATTTGTGGTATTTTCCAAAAGTTATTATATAAAAACTATAGAGCCCATTTTCATAACTTTCAACTATTGTAAGGAACAGAGCAAGGACAAAGATAGAGAACATGAAAATAGAGTATGAAAATAAAGAAAGATAAATTTAACTTAAAGTTACAACTAAAAAATATATAGAATAAATTTATATAAAGCATAATATTAACTTAGAATTTTACCTCTCTACAGGTAAATGGTGTTGTCCTAACAGAGATAGATGTAGTAGTGGATGGCCTAGTAGCTAGATCTGAATATGTAAACAATGGCCATGAAAAATTAAATATTGTATAACAAACTATGATGATGAGGGAACCATCACCTCCTATGACATAAAATATGACATGTATATTATATTCAATTTATATGAAAATTAATTGTTAGTTAAATTAAATTTATAAATATATCTTAAATTTAACATGACATTTATATAAAATATACCTACATCTGTGTGGTGGATAATGTTTTCACACTAAATGTGTGTGATAAAAACTAATCACTCATAATAATATGATCTAATCTATCTAAACCATTGATGCCATCATTATCATCATAAGGTCTTATACACATAGCTCCATATGAACTGCAAGGGTGGGGTTAAGGTTTGGTAGGTGGCATATTTATAGAATCACTCTATGAAAGCCTACTCATATGTTGAATGAGTATATAAATGAGTGAAATAAGAGAATGGAGAGTGTCAATCTCCATAACCTAATAAAATGCAAAGGGGATTTTAGGTTCAATAGGCTTTTGGATATGGATCCATGCAAGCCAATTAGGTGCATGATATGCACCTAGTCAATCCTATATAGAGCCTTTTCCTTGGCCTTGAAAATCACTAAAATAAAAATAATTGGTAATCTCATTGAGGACAAACTCACAATAGGTTTTCCTCAAAAAATAGAATAGGACCTCATAGTTGTTACATGGTGGATAGTCAAATACCATCCACCATCAATCCTATAAATTTGTTGTGATTAAGTTATGTACACAATGATGGATAGGAAAATGGTTAGCTGATATGGTAAATGGGGCATTGGTGGTTGTGTTGATAAATAGGGCACAAATAGAGGATTTTGAAATTTATTTGTTCTTGACCTAAAGGGATGACAACTTGTAAGCATAATATGCCCTACAAGTATCCCTATATGAGGTCCATCGATCAAATTAGCTCATTATAGAGTTTATTTGACCTAATAAAGTATCTATAAAATTGAATAGTTGGGTACAGTGGGGGTTATTCAAAGTGGGATCCCTCATTCTATCAATTAATTCTTCAATTTCAAGTTTGTTTCCCATAATGTTGTCAATCAGAGCCTCTTAACTGCTAGGGGGTTTTGGGGAACTGTAGGAGGGGTAGGTGGAGGGATAGGAGGAACAAGAGAGATTTATGGAGGGTTATGAGGAGGAAAAACAAGAGGGTTATATGTAGGGTTAGTAGGATGGGATGTTAAAATAAAAATAACAATTAAAAACTAGGGTTAAAAAATGAAAATTACAAAAAATTAGGGTTAAATAAGGAATATTTCTATCACTTAGCTCTCTTCCATGTTGGCATCACTGATCATCAAGTTCATGGGATGAATTTGGTATCTTATTGGCACTCTATGGTGTATTTCATGTAAAATTCAATCATGGAAGCTAGGGGAGAGCAAGAAAACTTGAATACAAAATGAGGATTTTTCATTTGGGTTTTGCTTTTGTTTTTGACACATAGGTAATGTGATCATGTTATCAATGTGATTGTGTTATTGAAAATGATAATAACATGATCATGTTATGTCTCAATAATCACCAAGCCATATTTAAAATAACATGATAACATTATTAATTAACATGATCATGTCACCTATAATGTCCACAAAATTATCCCCCAACTCCATGCACTTACCCAATTCCAATAGAAACTAAATCCAACTGTAACATCCCAAGCTCATAAACTTTGAGAGTGTGATCTTGCTTAGGCAACAATTCCTACCAAATAATAATAAAATAATAGTATGCAGTGCTACATAAATATGAATAACCATTTAGTAGGTAAAAACCATGTGTAGATATATTTGTGTTCACTTGTCTATAAGGGGAAGATATAAAATACTATTTTAGTTGATCTTATTTGTAGAACTAGTGATAAGTGTGTTTGGCATGCCTATGAGTCATAATCAAGATCATAATTTCTCAAGGTAGAGAATTTTCTAGGTTACAACGGTCCAGGGTATGAAAAGAATATGATTCTAAGTAGAATGATCTAGGATAAGATGAGACAAAATAAATATGATCCATAAGAGGATGGTTTAGGTTGGGATAAAAAGGATCTAGTTGGAATATAAATGATCCAAAGTGCTAATGGTATATATTTTCAATGGTCTAGAGGCATAAAATAATATGGTTGTCATGAGAATAGGATAGGGTATACTAGTGGGATAAAATGACTTCAGCATCAATTTCCTCCAAGTAAGAGGTCTTGTAGACAATGGTTTAAAAACTATAAAGCATATAATTGATTGAGATGTATAATTTTCATGGGCTCTTGGATTTGTTTGCCACTTAGAGTAGCCAACTAGTATGCCCCTGATCCATAGTTTGTTGTGATGACATATGGGCCCAACCAATTGGTTTGGACCTTACCTTTCTTCTTGCATTTAACATTAGTGTTCTTCTAATGCTTTTTTAAGATCAAATCACCAATTTCAAACTCTTGAGAGAGAATATGATTGTTATAGATTCTATGTAATCTTTTATGATACGCTTGTAAGTTATCTAGGGTATCCAAATGCTTACCATCAAAAGGTTTTAGTTCTTACAATCTATAAATTCTATAATCTTCATCATCTTCAATAATCTCTAAACATACTCACAGTGAAGGCAGCTCGATCTCAATTGGGATAATAGATTTTGTGCCATAAACAAAGGAGAATGGAGTGTCTCCTATGGGGGTTCAATGAATAGTGTGATAATTCCAAAGGGTAGGAAAAATTTACAAGTGTCAATTACAACCAAAATCATTGACAATCTTCTTCAGTATGGAAACAATGGTTTTGTTTGACACCTTGTCTTGACCATTGCCTTGTAGGTTATATGGCATGGATTTCTTGTGCTTGAATTTGAATTTTTCACAAAGACCTTTAAAATCATAGTTTATATAAATGATCTACCATTATTGGATATAATATACATTGGGATATAATAATGTTAGATGATATGGTAATGTATGAACTTGGAAATCCGCTTCCTGGTGATGTAAGTGAGAGGAATGGCCTTAATCCACTTAGTAAAATACTCAATAGTAGTGAGAATATGTTTATGACCATCATAAGATGTTGGGTTAATTTTCTCGATAAGATCAAGGCCCCATGTAGAAAATGGCCATGGTGTAGTAATCAGTTATAGTGGTAATTAAGGTGCATGTATCAAATTACCATGTTATTGGTAAACAACACACTTTCTCACATAGTTAAAATCATCTATTTCTATCTTGGGACAAAATTAACCTATTCTAAAAATATTTTTGGCTAAGACTACACCATTGGTGTGGGCCCCACACATTCCTTCATAAACCTCCTTAAGCACTAACTTGGATTCTATCAATAATAAATAATGAATTAGCATTTCATCATAGCCTTTATGATAAATCATGTTTCCAAAGAGGACATAATGTGATATACAGTGAAGGAAATGTTTCTAAATATTATTATAAAGGTCAAGTGGAAATACTTAGTCATGAAAATAATTATAAATGTATTGAAACCAAGGCAATTCAGGTGGAGGATTGGGACCAGCAATGGCACATACCATTTCTAAATATGGAAAGACATGAACATGCCATAAAATATTTTCAATGAGAAACTAATACTTTTTATCACTACTATCAATTTGTATCATAGACCTAACTATTTCCATTGCATTGGTAGATCTGTTATTGGCTCATGGTACCTATTCAAACTATAAATATTTGAAATGAGTCTTGATATTATCCAAAATATTCTTATAGGTTACAAGCTTATCATATATAGTTTGATATTGATTTCTAGTTTGATTGATAACCAATTGGGAATCCCCATAGACCATTAAGTGTTGTATATCCCATTGCATTACAAGACTTTATCCTATAATAAGTTATTCATACTCAACCATATTATTGGTATAATGAAAATTAATATGAAACACCTTGAAAATCAGATCCCATTACGATGTAATAAAACACATGCCAACTTTAAATCCAAAAGAAGTGAAGGAACCATCAAAATATAACTTCCATTATTTAGGTTAATGTAGTACTTCTTCTATTGTCATAATAGAATCCCCTAGAAAATCAAATTTGAGTGGTTGAGTATCAATACTAGGGGCTTCTATAAGTTGATCGACAATAACCTACCCCTTGATAGGTTTTTGATTCTAGTACTAAATATCAAATTTTCTTAAGAGCATGACCCATTTGGCCATGCAGCTTGTGAGAGTTGCTTTGGATAATAAAAAATTGAGGGGGTCCACTTTAGCAATAACAATGGTCTTGTTATTCATCAGATAGTGTCATAACTTGTAAGATTGGAAAATAATATAATAGGTCTAGGGAATCACTTAGACTAGGGAATTAGAATGAATCCTAAACTCAAAGCAATTATATGAATCATTCATTCAATTGATGCAACAAAATAGTATTACATAAGGGGTATTTATAATAAATACCTCTCACCAACCCTGTATAGAATTATGACAATTTTCATGATCCTATAAGGTGAGACAATATTTCAAAACACCTACGTAAACCTAACTAATTAAAGTGTGAATAGAATCAACCAGTGAAACTAGTTTGGGAGATAAACCTATTCAGACCTGACGATGGAACTAGATAGAAAATAACCCTATTCACATCAACACCCCCCCTTAAATGTAAATCAAGGGTTTAATCAATCATGAAAAAAATACTAAATGGGTCTCAAAAATAAGGCCTAATGAGGTACCCATGTACACACTAATCCCCTCAACACATAAGAGACGGATAAAACCTATAGGAAAAAAATCCTCTCATGAGAAGATGATGAAAGAAGGTCAATTGACCCCACTAGAAGTAGTGTCTTTTACCCCTAAGAGAGTTTATAAGTGATTTAACTTACTCTTAGTGAGAGGTTTGGTGAATATATCTACAAATTACTTTACCATAGGACAATATTATAAATTAATGACTTTCTCTTGAATTAGCTCCTTGATATAGTACATATGGATCTTGATGTGTTTGGTCCTCTAATGATGAACTGGGTTTCTTAAAATCTAAATGGTAATTTTATTATCATAAATAATGATAGATGGCCATGTAATAGTGATTCCAAACTTAGTCAAAATATTTTGAAGCCAAATATCTTTAGTAGTGGCACTAACAGCCCCCTGATACTTAGCTTCAATCAAAGATAGAGCAACAACATGTTGATTCTTACTCTACTAGCTAATGTGGCTAGAATCAAGGTGAAATCTATAGCTGGGTGTGGGTTTATTATCCTCAAAATTACCAACCCAATTAAAGTCTATATATTTGACCAAGTCAAGACTAATCCTTATTGTATAGTGTATCCCATGTCGAGGAGTTTATTGGATTTAATGTAAGATGCATTTTGTTGATTCCCAATGAAATTCATGTGGCTCCTACATAAAGTGAGAGACCATTCCAACTTCCAAACAAACATCAAGTTGAGTGTGCATCAAATAGATGAGACTTCAAAAATATTAAACATACAAAGTGGCATCAAATAATGGAGTGGAACACTTAACCTCAAGTTTAACTTTAGATAGGAAGGGAGTTGGTGCAGGTTTATAATCAACCATATTAAATCAATCAAGTAGATCAAGAGCATACTTGGGCTATGTAAGAGTGATCCCAAAAGTAGACTAAGTGATATCAATCTAAAGAATGTAGTGCAAAAGGCCCAAGCCAATCATATCAAAGTGCTCATGTAAAGTACATTTGACTCTACCAATGATGGATAAATAACTCTTAGCAAGAATTAAGTCATCAATATAGAGGACTAGAAGTAAATAAGAGTTATTCTACCTCAAAATATAGATAATAAGATCCAAGTGATAACATGAGAATCCATTCAATAAAATAAATGAGTCCATCTTAGAATACCAAGCCCAAGGGGCCTATTTGATGCCATAGAGAGACTTTTGCAAGCAACAGACCAAAAAATAGCCCTTAATGTACCCTTGTGGCTACTCCATGTAGATTTATTATTGAATATCTCCATGAATAAATTCACTCTTCACATCCATTTGATGTATAACCCAACCATGATTTATAATAATAGTAAGATTCAAATGAATCAAGTTCATCTTAGCAATAAGTACAAAGGTCTCAATACAGTCAACACTAGGAACTTATGAGAAACCTTTGGTAACAAGGCATGCTTAACTTATCAATTGTTTCATATACTACATATTTGGTTTAGTATATCCACTTACAATAAACCATTTTACTTCCCTTTGGAAGGGAGACTAAATCCCAAGTGTTTTTCCTCATCAAGGAACTGTATTCTTCCTCCATTATTGAATCCCACTCACCATGACTAGATACTTTAGGAAATGATTATGAATCAAAAGAAAGTGTAATGGATAGTGGAAGATGATGATGTTGTGACTAAGTCATCTAAGTGTCTAAAATATCCCTAATAAATTTGCCTATTGACTAAAGAGTCTGTTGGATCCATTGAGGTAATGATGAAGATGGGGTTGCAGTGGTTACTGAAGATGGTCCTAGTGGAGGTGAAGATGCATCATGAGAATCAGTGTCATCTAATTACATAGTGGATGGAGATGGAGTGTTAGAGGCCAAGGGATAAATTATCTCCTCAAATTTAACACTCCTATAAATGAGAATCTCTTTTATCTTTGGATCCAAAAGTCAATATCCCTAGACACCATCAGGATAGCCCAAAATAAGGCAATTTTGACTCTATTGTTGAAGATCCTTATGTTTCTCTATAGGGATGTGTGCCAATGCAAGGGAACCAAAGACTCGAATATGTCTTACAATAGGTTTCCAACCACACTAAGTTTCAAAAGGAGTCACACCTTTCAATGCTTTATGAGGAATATGATTTTGAATGTGAGTGACACAATTAATAGCTTTGACCCAAATTTTTTTATCAAGAGAGTGATCATATATCATGAAAGTTGCAATTTCCTTCAAGGTTTGATTCTTTCATTTATCAACACCATTCTATTGAGGTGTGTAGATAACATAATTTTAAAGGTTGATCCATTTTAGTGTGCATAATTGCTTAAGGTGATGATTCACATATTCTCAACCATTATATGTGTGAAGAATTTTTAGATATTTTTTAGATTATTTTTTAGCATGAGCCTTGAAGTCTAGAAACTAGTTGAATACTTCACTCCTCTGATGAATGAAGTAGACCCAAGTAAACCATGAATAGTCATCAATGAAGGTGAGGACATAATAGGTTTTTCTAAAAGATAATATGGGAAATAGGCCCATAAGATTATTGTGAACCAATCCAAGGACTTTTGAAACCATCCAATATGACCCTTTATCAAACTTCTCCTCTAGATGCTTTTTGATTGTATATACTAAACATATGCCATTATAGAACTAAATGGGAGGGAGTCCTGGTACCATATCCTTTAAGCTAAGCTAATAAAGATAGCGATAGTTGAGATGGTGAAACCACTCATGTCATAGTTTACTCACCGAATCTATATGAGGAAGCAAAGCAATAGAAGGGGAATGAGGCACAAAAAGGATAATGCATATAGCCAAGACTCATGATCAGCTTTTCCCATTACAACTAATGCATTGTCCTCAATATCTTGAATTTTTATTAAATCATGCAAGAACTCAACTTTATTTCCATTCTTAAGATGTGCGATTTGGTAGACTGAGATAAGGTTGACACATAAATCTAGAACATAAATTACATCCAAAAAATTGCCTTATAACATTGTAACTTATCCTTTTCCAGTAACTTCCACTAGTGTATTATCTCCTATGAGAGTGTGAGGAATAGAAAAGGTTTTAATGAAGAAAAATATTCTCAATTAGAACCCATATGATGTCTGGCCCCAAATTCTATGGTGTTAGATTACAAAGAGGATTAGTTCAAACATTAGTCATAAAAACAAAAGAAAGCATAAGAACTAACAATCTAATCTAACCTATTCAACGAGGTTTGCAAATGATATTAAGAAGTAATTGAAAGAAAACACATATGCATATTACCTTCCCAAATTATTAGACCATCCAAAAGTGGCTCCAAACATGTTTTTACCCTTGATTTTATGTTTTTATCTTTGTCAACAATGGACGCCAAGCTCCTTCATCATCTCTAAATCACCATGCATAATCTAGGTTTAAAATAATAAATACATTCTATTCCTATTAAATGAAGTTATCCTATTGAAAATAAATCATTAATCAAAACACAAATGATTTTTAAACATAATCTTGCATTATAAATTTACACAATTTAACATTAAAAATGATGCTATATGCCCTTGTATTTATAGATTTTTCAAATGGGTTAGGATCAACCATGACTGTCCATCTCCAGATTGAGATATGTGGCCATGAATTAATATAATATTTCATAATAAATCCATAAATATCCTCATTAATATTTGGGAGGAAGAGGCATTAATTAGGCATGGGTGCCCATAAACTTGATATTTATTGCATTTATGGCTTATGAATGCCACCCCATTGACCATGTTATTAGGTGATACATATATTCAGAATCATTTTCCTATAAAGAAATATTCAATTTGCTTCATGGAATTCTTAGTTAAGCTCATAATTTGGTTTAATTTTCCTAAGTAAGATTAATCAATTTTACTAAAATTCTTTAGAAATCAGTGCACAATTAATCAAAATGGTTAGAAAGTCATATTATTAGGTCATAATTTGACTTGGGATGAATTGGAAGGCAATGTTAGATGTGTATGGACTATTATCCCATTTAGGATGTTATTGACACAAAATAACAAAGGTACATGATGTGTACTAAAGAATTAGAAGAAAAGAGTGATCCAGGGTACCAAAATGTGAAATCATCACTTTGACTTGAAATAAATTGAGAAAAGTTAGGAATCACATAAAATGCATTACCCTATTTAGGGATACATTATCCTAAATTGGTATGTGTGTATGAAAATATCAAACCATTTATCACATTTTTAGTGATTTTATCCTATTTTGTGCATTTGAGCAAATTCAAATAAGATTGACAATTTCAACATAAATGGTGTTAAGAATTGGATGTCTACATTTTACCCATATTTGAGAAGGCATAGTGAGACATTTGGGTGAAGAAAAATATTTTCAAACAAAAGAGTTGTCAATAATAAATTGGAAATGACCCATAATTCCCCCTTGAGAGGACATACTAGGATGAAAGAGAAGGATAAACTCTCAAAAAGAGAGAGAAAGTGAAATTAACATTTGGAATAGATTAAATCTAGATGAGCTAATGATTACACGTGTTGATTCTACTAGTGATCAAAATATAATTAGAATATAAATATGGGGAGAATAGGAAGGATAAAATTCAAAAATAGAAGCGACACACTTTAAACACACCCAAAATCTAGGGTGTAAGCTGCATGCTTTGGAATTGATAAATTTTGAGACAAGTTTCATACTAAAACATTTCCATCATGGGAAAAATTATAGAGATCTTGGAATTAGAAAAAAGGGAGAAAATGGCCTCCAAATATAGAATAAATAATAATTCACTCCATTAGAATAACTATGATTATGTGATAAATTATTTTACCCCAGTAGGGCTGATTTTGATCACTGATAAAGAATGGCTTACCCTTGTAGGGATGATTTGATTCTTATGGTAAGTTCAAATGTTGTACCATAGCATGGGTAAATTAGTAAGAAATATCTCAAGGAAATAACCTAATGCATATATTAAAGATGATCAGGTGCAAACATAGATGCAATGGTGGAATGGGTTTTGAAAAAGCCACAAAACCATGTATCCAAGAATGCATAAAGTGATTAAAGAGATGAAAATAAAAATGAATAATGGTCAAGCTGACCCAAGATATGTCATGTATCCAAGATCTGCCTACATAGTCTAAATACATCTCAAGCCAATGTAGTTCACCCAAGAGTGGAATAGAATGGAATGAAGGATGAAGAAAATTAACCAATGGATTTGATTAGACTCATGATGTATGCTAAGAGATTCATGTCTAAGCATAGATTTGAAGTGATAAACCTATTTATCCTAGTTTATGCATGTTGATCTTGAGATTTGTTTATTGAAACTGTGTTGATGTTGAGACTTGAATTCAAAGCATAAAGTGTTTGCTATAGCAAAATAAACTAGGCATCATAAGTATGAGTAACTTATGAGGATATTATAATTTAAATTAAATAGATTTGGTTCAAATGTGAATACCTAAAACTAAGGATAATGTTAAAAAATGACCAAGACTAGATTTACAATAATTTACATTTAAACAAAAAAAGAAAAAAGAAAAGAAAACATAAATGAACCTAATTTAAAATCAAGATATGAACAATCAAGACTTAAGTAGGAACAAAAATGTTTAAAATAAACTAAGAACAACTTAATAACATGAGATCAAGATATAAGTAATCAAGATATTTGTGGACCATCAAGATGTTCTTTGAAAAAGAAAACAAAGAAGCAAGACCAAATAGGAAAACAAAAGACCAAGGTGAGATAAGAAGTAATAAAAAGCAAAAAAAAAACCAAAGGAAAGAAGAAATAAATGAAGAGACAAGAAATCACAACAAAATATCAATAAAAACAACAAAATACCAATAAAACTCAAATAAACACACACAAATAAAAACCAAGTTAGTGTGGTTTAAAAATAGTTGTTTGTGCACATGTAGTAAAGGTGTTACTTTCTATAACAATATAACAAGAATAAGGACACAAATTTGCTCCTTAGTTAAAGAGGAAAAATGTATAATAACTAGGGGAAGAGAAGAAAAATAAGGCATTATTTGAGCTGACTCTAGATGTACAAGACAAGTGGATGTTACCTAAATAGCTTCATAGACGCATGTTTCAATATGAACTTTAGGCCAGATGTCATTCTCCTAGGAAGTGGGATAGAAGAAAAGGTGATGACTAGAAAACATGATAAATTTTGTATATGAAAAGGGACGAGATGGGATTGTAAAATGGAAAGAGCATACAAAATAGAATGGACTTGTAAAATATCAAGTGCATGGGATAATTACTTGAAAAATGGAAAGAGCATGAGGATCAGAATATACAAAAGCATAAGACAATGTTTATGTTCTTGTGTGGATCATTTTCTAATATTTTTGGTGTTTTTGGGATAAAATATGTATTAGGGTGAAACAACTAGTCAAGGAGATGCTTGTCTAAGAGTATAAGTTTTAATAAATATCTAAGTTAGGTGTAACCACACACGTGGATATAAAAATGACTTAGAGAAATAATTTAGAGCTCTAATAATAACTAAAGCTGGCTATAATAGCACATGTTCTCAAATCGGTAAGATTGAGGATCTTGATAAGGAAATAATACCTACCAAAAAATATAAAAATAATAAAATAATAAGTAGTAGTAGTAGATAAAATCTAAAGAACCATCTAGTACACAAAGATCTTGAGCTAAAAAGGTGTTCATGTTCACTTATCTATAGAAGAAGCTGCAAAATATTATCCATGATGATCTACTTTATAGAAATGGCATCAAATGTGATCATAATATAAATGATTCATAATCAAGTTCATAACTAATCAAGGGATAAATTATGTTTAGGTTATAACAACCTTGGGATATGAAAATAATGAGGTTCTCAAAGAGAATGGTCTAAAATATATGTGGTCCAAAAGAAGATGGTCCAGGGTGGGATAAAATATGTTCAGAATGCCAATGGTCCAAAATCATTCACTATCTAGAGTTATAAATTAGTAAGGTTCTTTAAAGAATGGTCCAAGGTAGGTCAAAAGTATATGGTCCATGAGAGGATGTTCTAGGATAAAGTGGTAAAATATTTCAGCACGAGTTTCCCCCAAGTAAGGGGTCATGTAGACAATGGTTCAAAGTTGTCAAACATAGAACCTCTTCAGGTGCACAATGTTCATGGGATTTATAAGTTCTTCACCATTTGTTCTAGCCAATCAATATGCACCTAATCCATAGTTTTCCATGATAACATATGGTCCCAACCAATTAGGTTAGAACTTACCTTTTTTTGTGCTTAATGTTTGTGTTCTTTTGGTTCTCTTTCAAGACCAAATCACCAATCTCAAACTCTTGAGGGAGAATGTGCTTAATTTAGATTCTCTATAATCTATTCTAATAGGCTTACAAAAATTTTAGGGTATCCAAATGCTTACCATCAAGAAGTTCTAGCTCTTGCAACCTTAAAAATATGTACTCTTCATCATCTTCAATATGCTCCAAATAAACTCTCAATGAAGGCAACTCAATCTCAATATGGATAATAGCTTCTATGGAGGTTTGATGACTATTTCTGTAAACCCATAGGGTAGGAAATATTTACAAGTAACAATTATGGACAACATCATTGCCAATATTATTTAAAATGGCTATAATGATCTTGTTTGACATTGTAGCTTGTCTATTTCCTTGTAGGTTATATGGTGTGGATTTATTATGCTTGACTTTGAATTTTACACAAAGGTCTTTTACATATCTATTTACAAAGGATCTTCCATTATCAGATATAATGTGTCTTGGGATGCCTTATTGATAGATGATATGGTAATGAGTGAATTTCATAATCTACTTCTTGGTGATGTGAGAAGAATGGCCTCAATCCACTTAGTAAAGTACTCATTAGCTGTTAAAATGTGTTTATGGTCATATGAAGATGTTGGGTTTATTTTTCCAATGAGATCAAGGCCCTAACTAGAGAATTTCCATGTTGTTGTGATTGGATATAGTGGTAAAGAAGGAACATGTATCAAATATCCATATTGTTAACAAGCAACACACTTCCTCACATAATTTCAAGCATCTGTCTCCATCTTTGGACAATAATAGCCTATTTTGAGGAGCTTCTTAGCTAAGACTACATTATTGGTATGGCCCCCACACATTCCTTCATGAACCTCCTTCAAATCTATCTTTTATTATCCTAAATATAAATAATGAAGTACCATTCCATCATAGCTTTTAAGACAAAGCATGTTTCTAAGAAGTGTATAATGGGCTAGGTGGTGCCGGAATTATTTCTATTGGTTATTGGATAGGTCAAGTGGAAAAACATAATCATGGAAATAATTATAAAAGGATTGATACCATGGTAATTCATGTGGGGGATTGGGACTAACATTGGTGTATACCCTTTCTAAATCTAGCATAATATGTATAATCTATAGAAGATTCTCAATCAAAAACTGATACTCTTTAGCTCTACCATCAATCTGTATCATTGACCCAATCATTGTCATTACATCAACATATCTGTTATTGGCATTTGGTACTTATTCAAACTATAGAGATTTAAAATAAACCTTGAGATTATCAACAATTTGCTTGTAAGGAACAAGTTTGTCAACTTTAGTTTGATACTGATTAGTGGTCTGATTGATGATCGATTAGGAATCACCATAAACCATTAAGTTTTAAATATCCCATTGAATTGCAAGATGTAGTCTTACAATAAATGCCCCATACTTAGACATATTGTTTATATAATGAAATTTAATGTAAAATGATTTAGGAATAAAATCCCCTTATAGTGTAGTCACTAATATGTTGGATCCAGACCTAGGAGAAGTGAAGGAACCATCAAAATAAAGACTACATAGCTTAGGTTCATGCTGCACTTCTTCCACTATCATGATAGAATCATTTAGAAAGATGAATCTGAGTGGTTGAATGTCTATAATATGGTAATTTACAAGTCGATCAATAATAACCTACCCCTTGATAGATTTTTGATTATGATACTCAACATCAAATTCACTTAGGAGCATAACCCGTTTAGCCATACACCCTATGAGAGTTGCTTTGGATAATAAAAACTTGAGAGGATCCACCTTAGTGATGACAATTATTTTATTATTCAACATATAATGTCATAGATTTTAAGAAGTGAACACCATAGTTAAACATTCCTTCTTAATAGACATATAATTTTGTTCATAAGCCACTAGTGTGTGGCTTAAATAATAGACTACATGTTCTTTACCTTGATCATCATGTTGGGATAAAAGTGTCCCTAGTGCATTCTCAGTTGCTGATATATAAATAAGCAATGGTTTTTTTGGGTGTTGGTGGTCTCAAAATTGGTAAGTTGGCCAAATATGTCTTGAGTTTCACAAATGCCAATGCATAAGATTCATACCATTTAAATATTACCCCTTTTTTCAAAATATGGGTAAATGGGTGGCACTTATCTACCAAAAATGAACTTACAAATAGACTAAATCTTTCCTTGTAGGCTTTAGAGATGTCTAATATTTGAAGGTGGAGGTATTTCAACAATGGCCTTAACCTTATCAAGGTCAACTTTGATCCTTCTTTATGATATAATGAAACCTAAAAATTTCCCTGAAGTGACTCTAAAAACCCACTTCTTAGGATTCAGGTGGACCTTATATTCATGAAGCCTCTCAAAGGTTCTTCATAGAATAAAAGGATGTCCAACACCTGTTCTTGATTTTGATAGTATGTCATCAACATAGTCCTTAACACTGTCATGCATTATGCTATAGAAGATGATAGTAATGGCATGTTGATATGTGGCTCCAACATTATTCAAGCCAAATGGCATGACTTGGTAATATAATGTTCCCCATGGAGTGGTAAGCATAGTTTTCTATTGATCTTCTTAGTCTATCTTGATCTAATTTTATACAAAAAATCCATCCATGAGGGACAACATCTCATACACAACAGTAGAATTGATGATCATGTCGATGTTGGGTAGAGGAAAATCATATTTTAGGCATTCTTTGTTGATGTTTCTAAAATCTATACAAATATGTATTCCCTATGGCTTCTTACTAACTAGAACTATGTTAGATATCCATTCAGAATAGTTTAGCAATTTGATGAAGCTTGATCATGATAATTTCTCTAATTTAAATTTTACCAAGAAGGTGATGTGTAGATGTAACTTTCTTAATTTATATTTAACTAGTTTGGCATCTAGATGAACAATAAGGCTATGCACTACCAAGTGTGGGTCTAAGCCCAACATGTCTGAATATGCCCACGCAAAAATATTCTCTAAAATCCATCAAAATAGACATAGTGTGCTCATGTTCTACTTTAGTAAGGGAAGCTCTAAGACAAATATTTTTGGGATAATCATATGTTCCTAAGTTTACTTCAAATGTATTCTCTATAAGAAGTGTGGATCCATCTTTAATAATAGTAGGAAAGGTTTGATCATGATTATATTCTTCTACTATAGATTCTTGATTTTCCTCCCAGAGCTCTAGATAATGTGAGGAATCTTAATATGTCATCTCAGGTAAGGCCCAAGTAGAAAAATCCTCTAGAACTCAATAACTAGATGCTCAATTTTTTTTGTTGTTTTAAAGAAATTTTTATAATGGATATGGAGTTAGGACTTGATGGACCTTCTGCATCTTGAGGGGATGAGCAAACTTTCCTAGCTAAGAGTGCTTAAAATAGGTTTTCACTCAAGGGCTTATCTTTATCTTTGATTTTTCCCTGATCAAAATGTGACTCAAAGATCTTGATGTTTTATTTTTATTATGAAAAATAATTTTTTCCTTCTCTCTAAAGTAGGTAGAAGGATCCAATGAAAAATCAAGACCTTGTTTGTGATCACCAATGGGCAATCCATCTCTTAGGCTTATGCATTCTAAAATTGATTCTTCATTTTAAAACTCATCAAGGCATATGATCAAATTTTATTAGTCCCAATCAATGAGTTTGGAATGTCAAAGGCATAGAAAACAATGAGGTCCTAATTTAGTAATGGAATATCCAATAGTGTAATGGGTTTTTGATTTAGGATAAGAAGCTCCAATAGGATAAATAGGTGTGATGGTCATGATAGTGTTTTGGTCAAATAAATATAAGTCAATAAACTCATAAAAAAGGATATAATGGGATGTTATGTTGCTTCCAAGATTCTCATCACTAGTTGATTTAGAAGAATCACTATCAAAAGTCATGAGGTCACCCCTATGCAATATAAATTTGAGACCATGATTTAGATTAGGTACTCCAACGGATAAAGGTTATAGGATCCTTAGGATCATATGCCAAGGATACTTCTTGTATAATAAAAATGATCTATGAGCTGATTAGGGATAGGATATTTTGGATTTTGAAAGTAATCAATAAATCCTTCAAAATATAACCAAACTCTTATGAAATCCACTTGGTCCTTCTTTGGTGAAGTAACAAGTACAAATACCACATGTGGTTTATATTATTCTTTCTTTAGCTGCCAGATCAAGGTGGGTATGCTTGGGATCTTGGATGGTTTGGGTTTACCAAATGTTTTTAGAGACTTTGGCAATGCCCACATATTTAATAACAACCTATTTTATAATTTTTGTAGGAAATAGATCAGCCAAAGTGTATGCAAGGTCACTAGGGTTGATATAATTGGATGGAGGTAGATATGAAACTATCTACTTATTCTTCTTTGAAAAAAATTTAGAACTAGGATAATAGTTATAATTATGATACTCAGCCTCAAGATGTTTGTAATAATAACAAGGTTATTGATTGGTGGGGATAGTAACCTTAATCCCATCATGGGGAAACTTAAGGCACTAGTTTAGGGTGAATGGAATAACTTGTAATTCATGAATCTAAGGATGACCAAGAAGTATGTTGTAAGGCATTTCAATGTCCAAAATATGAAGTAATGTGCAGTGGGAAACAAACCCAACAATGATCAATAACCAAATAGTGCTAAAAGACTCTCTCTTAGCATTTTTGTAAGCCTTTATTATGATCATCTCTAGTTGGATGTCCTTTATAGTGTAGCCCAATCTCTAATAGGTTAGGGGACACACTATTCAACCCCAAACCATTTTATATAATAACCCATTTTATCTTATGATTTTCAATAATAATATCAATATACAATGAGTTGTTATGGCTTGAACCTAGGGTGGACATATCTTTTTGATCAAACATGAGCTGACAAAATGAAGACAAATGTCTAACTAATGTTTGTAACTATTCAGGATTTATATATTTGGGAAAAGTTGATTCTTGTAAAATGTTGTTCAAAATATTTATAGACTTCATATGTATGCAAGAGATCCAGAATGGAAATTAGTTTATGGTTTTACTTAGTTGGTCCAATAGAATATAATTTTTCTCAACATTGGGATAAGATGGCTTGCCCTTGGCTGGCATAGTATTAGGATTCAAAACTAAAGGCACAATGTTCACATTGGGTCCTATGGAAGAAGAGGCTAAAGGGCCCTCGAGATTAGCTCGTGAGCATCTAGTTGTGACTGCATAACCTATAGGTGGAAAGGAGCTAATATTATTTGAAATGAAGGTGAAAGGCCTTGAAGGGTGAATCATGGGAATCTGGTTGCATTAATACAATTTTGAGTCAATGAGGATCCATTGTAATTAGAATAAGGGTGTTGTCTAGAAAAAGTAACCAATGAAAATAGACTTACAATAGGATTGCACAAACTTGTTATGGTATTACTAGGGGAGAGGATGTGGACCTATAATAATGGGTCCCATATTCTAAGGAGCATGAGATAGTTCACAATATTTGATACTAATGGTGGAAATGTGGGTTGTATAAGTGCATCCCATAGTGTTTTTATAGTCATAAATCATATTTTTATAACCTAATTTGTTAGCATGGGTATTATGACCCTAATTATGATCATGTTGATTATGATTTTGACCCTAATTTTGGTTCTAATTCTACCTCTAGTTATGTCCTTGGTTTTACCCTTATTTTTTTGGGTTGTTCCTTATTGATGGTTTATTGTGTTGAGGAAATGGATCTTGGTAGATTCCCATATCTTGATTAGTGCCTTGTGGGACCAATTTGATCTCGACTTCACTACTCTCAATCAGATATTCAATAAGGTACCATAATTAGATGTACCAATACACACCATGTCTAACAACATGATGGAAATTTCACCATTCATTTTCCTTCTACCAATCCAATTTTGGTTGATCTTGAAGAAATGGCCATGGTATTAGCCATAAAATCAGGTTAGTTAATATGAGCTTTTTAAATGTTGTCTCAATTGATTCTCCCAGTTTGTTGAAAACTATATTGATTAGGAAATGCCCTCTTTGGAGGTTGTCTTTAAAAATTGGGTGGTGGATTAGGTGGATTTAATTGTGCATTTGGGGCTAGTAGGGCCTACACCATTTGTACATGTCTTGTTTCAGTCACACCATTTCCAGCCATGTTCTTATTCTTTTTAAATCCCTTAGGCTTTTCTTGTGTAACTATTTGACTAGAAGACGGGGTCTGATTTGACACTTAATCTTGCATGAAAATCTTGACAAGGCCCTTGGAAATAATATCCTTCTCAATCTAGACACCCTTATCCATGATTTATTCAAAAGTGTTTTTGCAAGAAAGTTGTATGTTATGCATAACCTCAAGGTGTAGGTTATGTGAAAATATATTTGCCAACTATTTGTCTCAAAAATTATATTGAAAATTATTTGCTAATGCTCTCCACCTCTGTAGATATGCAACAAAGCTTTCTCCATCATGTTATTTATCTTTGCACAAGTCAAAAATGATCAATTCATGCTCAATGTTGTACAAGAAATGGTTGATTAACTTTTTAGATAAGTCATTCTAATCCATAATTGATCCCTTAGGTAACTTGAGTAACCAATCTAAAGTTTGTCCTACTAAACTTCCTAGAAATAATCAAAGTAAAAACATGCTACTATAAACAACCTCTTTCCTTAATATAAAAAATTATTGAATGTGTTCATGTGGATCACCCTTTCCTTTGTATTTTTCAAATGTAGGTGCCTCAAAATGATGTGGAAAGTGGACTTGGAGAATGCTCAAATCAAATGGATATGGGCATATCTCATTGAATTTGTACTTTTTGATCTTTCCAGTCTCCAAACATGACACAATCTCTTCCATGGAGTTTTACTCTTGCATGTTTGCTGCATTCATGGGTAGAACATAATTCTATTGGGGTGGTATGTGCCCCTACTACTACTATTAGGGTAGAATGTGACCCTGTTACTATTGTTGGGGTGGTATTTTCCCTTATTGTTGTGTGTATTTGGTATGGATGTACACCCTACAATGCTTGACTTGGTTTTGGTTCACTCCTTGATTTGAGTAGGTTATTGGTCAGTTCTTAGGAATCTATTACCTAAAATTAACCATGTTTTGTTGATTTTGAGTAATTATTTGTCTATTCACCATTGTATGTGTTGGTTAAGATGAAATAGCCAAAAAAATTATATAATTTTTTTTAATGCGTATATCATGTTTGTGTCTTTGAATTTTTAAAATAACAAGAGGTTCTTGGTGATTTAAAAATGTGTGTTCCATGTCTAGTGGAGTGTGTTGCAGAGCCTCTTGAGATTTGGGTTATTATATTGAGACATCTTGATCCATCACGATTGTCTCAACTAGATTTTGTGTTGTTTCAACCACATTTCCTTTTAAGCATCATTGTGGATTGACGTAGCTACTAAAGAGTATTTTAGGTTTATGATAAGTTGGTATGCATATCATTGACTTGTTTTATTACTCTTGTTAACAAGATCTTGATCAATTGGTTTTGAATCTATAAGTATTACCTTACCTTTGTTAGAATAAGGGATGTTTGTTTGCACAATGTTTACAAAACATTGTTCTTGATGTTGATCTCCTTCTCTAACTAAGGTATGTAATTATTATATGGGAAAATTTGAGGGTAGTCTAACACCAAATTCTATCAACCTTAAAAGGGATTCATCTTTATCCTCTTGGGGTTGATATTATACATAATATTCTTCAAATCCTATTATTTTTATAATGTCCTAAAATACCACTAAAATATGTTAACCATCATAATAATGATCTTCCTCATAGTTAGGGCCATAATGGACCCCATTACAAGTGTAACTTTGAGTCATGTATAAAATAGGATGGTCTCGACATTTGACTAGATTTGGAAATGTTTTGAAAATGTTTGAACAAGATATGTGTTTTGATCCTTTATAAACAACGTGACTAGGTACCAAAGAGATTATAATAGGGAGGGTGACATAGTACCACACACAATTAAAAGAATGATGTTCATGAATTTACTCAACCTTGGGTAAAGTTGAAATCATATGAATTATAAGAGGGTATGATAACTCAACAATCTAAAGGTAAACAAGTACACAAAAGCCTTGATTTAGAGATACTTCAATACTATAAAAACTAGTTCAACTTCAATGAGGTGCTACTAGGAAACTAGAAAAAATCCCTTCAGATTAGGAAGGAGACAATGTGAACCAAGAAACTCAAGATGTGGAAACATTCAAGAATTCCTAGGTATAAAACTAGAACCAAATGGGTAGCACAACATCACCACATGGTAATAGGAATGGTAGTATAAAATATGTTCTATAATTAATGGTGAGAGATATTCTTGATGACCCAAGTTCACAAGGGTGAGATGGATGATGAGTCTAAAAATGGTCTTCAATCTAAAATGGAAATTGAACCCAAGTTCCCTCAAGTTATGTGTACATGGAAAACCCAATTAACACATCAAATTTATGAACTTAAAAAGGTGAAATTTTGAATTTGAACTATCAATGAAGGACTTAAAGATAATTGTCCAAGTGGTTTAAACTCAAATAAGAAGCATAACTGTACTAATTAGATGATATGACACAATGTTTAAAATGACAAATTTGAACAAGGAAAAGATTGATTTTCACTTAGACAGTGTAACGCCTCCTTGTTCAAGAAATTGTGGACAATTTGTTGGTTATGAAATTTGTTTACAAGAAAGTTTTGACTCAATTAAAGGACTAAGTAATCTAAGACCAAAAGACAAATCCAAATAAGTAATCATCCAAATCCCTAAACTAACAATGTTTTCTTTGTGTTATTTAATTCCATATATATATGTACACTTAGAAGTAAATTAAGTGTTCATCCAAAATAAAAGTGCATTATATAGTAGGGTATTTTACACCCCACCTTCTTCCAAGTGATAATATGGAGATATGGACCTTTGGGCACACCCTGCATCAATAATACTCTATGGTAAGTGGGGATTTCTAAAACTTATAAGTTACAAATGTCTAGATGGTCCCAAGTGTGGCTAACATAAGGGATGTAATACATCAATTGGATCTACATCAAATGTATTATTGTGAAAAGGTCTAGTATTTTTTAAAACCACTACATCTGTTAATTTCTTAGTGTCGTGTAATGTCCTAAATGATCATAGTTATAGGCCCACTTGCCACTATAGAGATGATTTAACTGCTCAAACCGCTCTCCCAATAGGGTGATCCAAATTTGTATATCCCTTCATGAAGAGGGGTTTAAAATAATTCTAAGATATGAAGCCCTAGGTCAAAGCTTCCCTATAGAAATTGTGGGAGGTAATGACATCTCCCTCATAAGCTAAAAGACATGAAATAAAATCTAAGTAAAAAGGCTTTAGGGTTATTTTAGATCACCCAAACCATATGGGTTTTGAGGAGAGCCTAGACAAATTCCTTTTTACACCTTGGACAAAGGCACAATTGTAATGAAAAGGTACTTTTGATCACCTCAAGTTCCCTATAGGGGATGGGGGAGATCATACACGTGTAATTTTTTTTGTTCAAATAATATAATCAATCGAGAGATGATTTGCATAAACTAAACACACTTTTTTAAAATTATTATGATTTTGAAGTGAGTTTGGTTTTAAACACTAAAAATGAAGTGTTTGGTGGTGTTCTTATCCCTTTGGCTTTAGTTTGTAAAAACTTTGAAAAACATCCACTTAAAAAATCAAATAAACCATCTAATTTATTTTAAACACCAAAGGAAAGGTTCCTAATTCATTTTAAAACACTAAAATAAAATGTGAAAAGACTTAATTATGCTTAAATGAACACTTTTCCTTGTAGGCCCTGCATAAAAATTTACACAATCTTGTTTAGCTGTTAAGCACTTTTTCTTTTGAAATAAACAACCTTGGATTTGTTGCTCTTAGGGCTATGTTTTTTTGAAAACACAAAGATCAACACCAATCACTGTTGACTAGTGTTGATTCCTAAAAGATAGTCATCGATTGTACACCAACCATTATTGGTAAAAAATGATTGATAATGGTCACCTATGAACCTAAAGGCATAATTTTTTTTGGCAAAAATCTTGTTAGGATAAAATATCCAAAAGATAATCTTATGGATAAATATTATGTTTAGACCAGAGACTTATAAAACTCAAATTATTAGAAACAAATTTGAATAAAGCTCTAAAAATTGAAATTTTTGGCCATATTTCCCCTGTAACCCAATCGACCATGATTAGCCCTAACTGATGTTGGTCTCTTAGAACCATTATCGATCACTATGTGACCTATGTGTGCATAAAAAATATTAGGAACATGGGAAAATGAACATAAAAATTATTGTTAAAGGAATTTTTAATGACTTTAATGGAAATCTTAGATTGCCAAGATGTCTTCCTTGCTTGAATGGATGTTATAGTACCACTGAGTGTGCCAAAATGTAGTGTTGGATTATAAATAAGATTAGTTCAAAAATTTGATTTGTAATCAAAATAAAACAAATGTAATAATAGAAAAAACATACTTGTAAAGGATCATAACCTTAATATAACAATTTAATAAAAATTAACATTTTAAGTGATTACAGAATTAAAATTAGCTTTAAAATATCTGAATATATTAAATTTCAAGAGTGAAATAAATAAAGAGACCAATTCAACAGAAAATAACACACGATTTGATAATGGAGTTTGGCTATGAGCCTACATCTTTCGATCTACTCCAAAGGGAGGATCGCTCCTTATTATAAAGTTGTAAAATAGCTTACAATATAAAGAAGTCTTCAAAATTATCTTAATGGGCTTTATGTCTATCCAAAGATACTCTCAAACTAGAATATTTATCATGAGGCTTTAACAAAATCTCTAAGTCTCTCTATACCACTCTAAACCCTATTCTTAACCTTGTCTTCATGTCCAAAAACATTTCCTTCAAATAAAAACTCATCTGCTTTATATAATGCTCAGGATTTATGGTGCAGTAGTCAAGCCCTTATCATTTTATCATAAGTAACAAGGTTTGAATCCCACTTCCAATGCTTTTGGTGGTTTAAATAAATCTTATATCCCACATTTGAGAGGTGGGAGGGCATTTTGGTTTTAAATACCATGAAGTTCATGGTAGAAAATTCCAAATGATTGGCATTAACATATGTTTCAGTGGGCTTTGTGGCACTAAAACATGGCATGTGGAAACCATATGGAATGTGTGGGATGGAACACGAGTATTTGTGGCATAGAACTGGTTATGACATGGATATCACATGAAAGGTGGTATAAATGACATTCACAAGGCATGGAATGTGGGATTTGGTAGTTAATAATAATATTAATTAAAATTGGACCATAATAAATGGTGACAAGCCATGTGGTGGCTTGAGGACCCACCATGTGGACCAATCTCCACTTACCACTTGTCATCCACTTGCTAATTGTCGATGCCAACTAGATGTTACACCAAACCAATTTTTTTTACTATCCTGATTCAATCTTCATTGTGTGATAACTTGTGCATATGGGTTCCATTTTGTGAATCATGAAATGCACCAAAAATATCTTAATGAGCCCTTTACCATGGCAATGGTCAGCCTACAATTTGATGAATTCTTTTTCATAGAAAAATATGGATCCTCCTATATCAATCCTCCCCATTAGGAGCTTTTAGACCTTCAAAAGTTGATTAAGTGGTAAAGAGGTGAGGGTATTTCTCCCTCACTCTTTTGGCTTCCATCCATTTGGCCTTGTTTGGGTGCATCCCTTTGAGACTAACATGAAGATACTCAACATATATCCTTCATGAAGTTTGAACCTTATTTTCAATTATTGTATCTTCCTATAGTTGTGTTAGATAGTGAGGAGCAAATTCATCAACAGAAGGAATATATACACTCTCATCATGATCTACAATCATTGGAGGCTCATACAATTTCAGATTTTCCACATTCACAATTGAATAAATCTGCATATAAGATGGAAAATCTAATCAAAAAGCATTTTTAACAATCTTTTCCATAATCCAAAAAGGACCATATCAGATTGGTTTCAAATTTTTACCTTCACCTGTCAGCCTTTCCTTACTAATGTGAATCCATACCAAACCACCTAAAATAAATTGGTGATCAACACAATGCTTATCATGTCTTACTTTATATTTTTTTGACTTTTATCCAATTGATCTTGGATAGTATGATGTACCTATTATATTTTTCAATGAACTTATTGGCTTTAACAACATCATTAGATTCATCAACAGCTGAATCCTATCCATAATAAACATCTAGAGGAGATTTAGGTAAATATCCATAACAAACTTCAAAAAGGAGATTTCATAGTATAAGAATGAAGTGCATGGTTGTAAACATGTTGTATATAACATAAATGTTCATCCCACAACTTGGGATGTTTACTGTAATAACCCCTAAATAAATGTACCACTGTGCAATTCACAACATATGTTTGACCATTGATATGTGGATGAAATGCAGTGCTCTTATTCAACTTAGTGTCCATCAATTCTAATAGTGTTGACCAAAATTCCCTAATAAATTGAAAATCTTGATCAAAGACAATAAAAGTGGGAAAATCAAAATGAAACCATACACGTTAAAATAACAAGTGTGTCAAATGCCCTTTGTTGCTTGCCTCCTCACTGAAAAACATGTTTTGTACTAGTCAAAGAATGTAAGAGTGATGCAATAAGTAAAAAATTAGCAATGAATTTTCTCTAATATTTCATTACACCAAGAAAAATTCTAACCTCAGTTAAATTTTTGGGTTTAGGCCATTTAACTATAATCTCCACCTTTCTAGGATCAATTTTCAATTCACCATGTCCTACAATATAACCAAAGTAAACCAAAGAGGTATTTTCGAATTCACATTTAGATAATTTCAAACAAATTTTCTCTCTTCTCAATGCATCCATGAATTTCCTAATATGAATCACATGATCTTCCCATGGCTGACTGAAGATCAACATTAGTCATAAAAACACAAAAAATGCATAAGAAATTAAAATCTAATCCAACCTATTCAATGGGGTTGTCAAATGACAATAAGAATCAATTGAAAGAAATAACATATGAATATTACCTTCCCAAGTGATTCTACCATACAAAATCAGCTCCAAACATGTTTATTCCCTTGATTTGGTGTTCTTGTCTTTGTAAAAAATGGATGCCAAGCTCCTCCATCATCTCAAGATCACCATGCATAATCTAGGCTTAAGATAATAAATCTATTTTATACCTATCAAATGAAGCTATCCTATTGTAAATAAAGCATTAATAAAAACACAAATGATTTGTGGAGATAAAATTGCATTTTAAGGTTACACAATTTAAGCTTAAAAATAATGCTTTATGCCCTTCTATTTATAGATTTTTCAAATGGGTTAGGATCAACCATGACCATCTATCTCAAGGTTGAGATGTGTGGCCATGAATTAATATAATATTGCATAACAAATACATAAATATTTGGGAGGAAGAGGTGTTAATTAGGCATGGATGCCCATAAACCTAATATTTGTTACATTTATGGCTTAAAGATGCCACCCCATTGATCATGCCATTAGGTGATGTAGATATTCAGAATCATTTTCTAATAAAGAAATATTCAATTTTCTCCATGAAATTCTTACTTAATCTCCTAATTTGGCTTAATTTTCCTAAATAAGATTAATCAATTTTAGTTAAATTCTTTTAAAATTGATGCATAATTAATCAAAATGGTCAAAAATTCATATTAATGGGTTATAATTTGAATCAGGAGGAATTGGAAGGTGATGTTAGATGCATATAGATCGTTATCCCATTTAGGATGTTAGCAACATAAAATAACAAAGGTATGTAATGTGTACAAACAAATTATAAGAAAAGAGTGATCTAAGGCACCAAAATGTGAAATCATAAATTTGACTTAAAATGACTTGAGAAAATTTAGGAATCACATAAAATGCATTGCCCCATTTAGGGATACATTATCCTAAATCCGCACTTGTGTATAATAAGCTCAAACAATTTAGTGCATTTTTAGTGATTTTGGATTATTTATGAATTTGAGAAAATTCAAGTAAGATTGATAATTTCAACACAAATGGTATCAGGAATTGGATGTCTACAAATTCTAGTATCCATTATTGAGAAGACTTGCTAGCTATGACAAGTTCTTGACTTTTTCCTTTCTTGGATTGTGAAGAATTAGAAGGAGAGGACTCCTTTATATAAGATGAAGGAAATTTGTTGTTATTATTGATAAAATGATTCAATTCATCAAGTTTATTAGTATGACATTGATTCTCATCATGACCATATTTATTGTAGTATGAACAAGGTGGTCATCCCTTCTTCTGAAAATCCTTTTACTTCTTGTAGGATGTTGATGCTACTAGTGTTGGATGTGAAGACTATGGAGGTGCTTTCTATGGCTTTGGAATTTGTTGTTTCTACTACTTAGGACCTTTTGAATTTTGAGGAGGTCCTATTATCAATGCTTCCAACTTGGATGTGAAGACTATGGAGGTGCTTTCTGTGGCTTGGGCATTTTTTGTTTCTACTACATAGGACTTTTTGAATGTTGAGGAGGTCATATGATTAATGCCTCCAACTTAGAGGGATTGAGAAGACCCATAGTTATTAACATAGTTTTCTCAAGCATTAGCATTTCAGTAAATGACTCAAATGTGGACATAACATAGGCCTAACCCATTTTCAGCTAATGAGTATGAAAGATAGATACAAATATAACATATTCATTAAGAATTTTGCCAAGCACATTGAAAATTAATGTAACATTATTTTTATCAAGTCCACATTCTTTGAGTTGTGCACGGAGTACATTTACCTTAGTGACATAGTCCTAAATGTTGTCAAAATAATATGGATCAAGATTAGAGAGTTCATTATCAATTTGATACCATCTAACCTTATCTATTTTACCATATAGTTTCTTAAGGATGTCACATGACTGCTTAGGCACTTTACATTGATCGATGTGAAACCATATATCTAGGAAAATGAATGTGCATAGATAGCCAAGAGTTTTAGTGTGTTAAATTAACCATGTAGTATTTTCCTTAGAATCAGTGGGGTTTGGAAATGTACCCTCAGTTTAGTACATGTATCCTTTCCCAATTAGTGCACCCCATGCATGCAATTTCCATGTATGGAGTTAGCAAAGGAAAAGTGGGATTACCCATGGTAAAATAAATGCAAACACACACACATATAATGTGGAGACCAAAACACCAACATAACCCCCCTAAAATCCACTAAATTAAGAATCCCCCAAGCAAAAATAATTTAGCACTTTATATTCAGTGTGATTACAGTTTCCACCAACAAGAAATGTAAAGTGGACTTGACTTCAATGTTTTAAAAATTATCATGAAATGAGCATATAATTAAAGTACAATTTTGGTAGAAAACCAAGTGAAATTATCAGCGCCACTAATAAGTATACAAAAAATCATTTACTTTCAAAAAATTAAGTGCCCCGATCCGAGGTCGTATACAAAAGTTATGCAACTTGGAAGCTCCCAAACTGAGAACCAAGTAGTGACACCTCTGATAATCTAACTTTTTTATAAAAAAGTAGATATTAAAATTATAAATCATCCACTCTAGATCAAAGAACATGAAAAATTAAACCAAATAAAAAAAATTCTCAAAAAATGGAGGTTTTATGATCAAGATATGTCCTTTTGAAGTTGAATTATAATTTCAATAATGCCAATGAAGTTGGGGTCCATCCACAAGTCTGCTAAATTTAGTGAAAATTTCACCAATTTTATAAATCCACTAAATATAAAGGAACTACTTCCATATTTTTTGAAGCCTCTAGATGTATCAAGCCACAAAATTTAGAAGTCCTCCAAAGTTAGATGAAGCTACCAGATTTGACCTTTTTTTTTCTAAATACATGTTTCATGTGGGAAAATTAGAAAACTAGTCAAATTTGAAATCTCAACCAAAATTGACTCCTCCATCTAGATCGGACCAAGATATAATCATGGAAAATATGTGATTTTTGTTTTTATTTCCCATCAAACCTGAATTTGGCCCAAAAAACCAATAATTTAAGGATTTTTTTGATGTTTTTGGTGATCAAGCACAACCCAAATTTGCAGAAACAACAAATGGAAATCTAAATTTGGCAAAACACTGGTAGTTTTAGTGTAATTTCTGATTTCTTTAATGAAAAAAATTTAAAAATATATTTTTTTGTTTTTTTTTGTTAGGCATCAAAAGGTGGAGGTTGATCCTCACACCAAAGCTGTTGGCTTTAGTATTGGGGAGAAGCCCCACAAAGGACTTATAGCCTTTACCAAAGTTCTTGGCCTTGGAGTAGGTTTGTGGCCTACATTTAGGCTCCTTGGCCTGCATAGGCTATATGACCTGTGTTCATTTTTTTATTTAAAAAAAATTGATTTCTCTTTTTTTTCAATTTGTTTGATATTTAAAAGAAAATATATTTATTTTTTATTTTTCTAAATATAAAAAAAAATTGGTTTTTTTTGGTGTATAAAAAAGTGGAAATAAAATTAGTTTCATTTTTGACAATACATTTATTTTTTTGTGTCAAAAAAATAAATTTTTTAACAAAGAACCAGTAAGACCAAATTTTTGAGAATTATAATTGGAGGATTTTTTTTTCAAAAATCTAAAATTTATAGGAAAGAAGAACATAATTTTAGAGAAAACCTTAAAATATTTCTCTTTCAATCTATCATATGCATGCAGAACTACTGTACAAACCACCTGATGATGGATCCTTTAATGCTCAACTGGAATAATTTGGGTGTGTTACTAAGATATATGAATATGATGGTGAGCTTTGATATGATTTTAATAATGCCAAAAATAACTTGTAATTGAAACACTCAATAGAATCTCCCCCCCATAATCTAGCTATTCCTCTCACATCTTTTTGATTCTCAGGACCATCCTATGGATCCAAGAGAAGAGCATAATTGATAGTGGGAGAAATTCATCGATTGATTAACCCACTAGGCTACCCTAGGTACCTAACCATCTATGGTACCATGTAAGATTGGTCAATAATATAATAGGCCTAGGGAAGAACTTAGACTAGGGGTTGATGATGATTTTAAAACTCAAATCAAATGCATGAATCATTCATTCAATTGATGTAACAAAATAAGCTTACATAAGGGGTATTTATACTAAATACCTCTCACCAACCCTACATAGGATTATGATAAGTGTCATGATCCTATAAGGTGAGATAATATTTCAAAACACCTAAGTAAACCTAACTAATTAAGGTGTGAATGGAATCAATCAATGGAACCAGTTTGGGTAGCACTTATCTGCCTGTTGTGAAATGAACCTGCAAATAGATTAGATCTTTTCTTGCAGGATACAGAGCTATTTGAGATTGGAAGGTGTAGGAATTTATAAAATTTCCTTGACCTTAGCAAGATTCAATTCAATACCTCTTTTGGATATAATAAACCTTACCAATTTTCTTGAAGTGATGTCGAAGACACACATCTTGGGATTCAAATGGACCTTATACTCATGAAGTCTTTCATATATTCTTTGTAGAACATCAAGATATCTGGCATATATTTTTTATTTAACTAGGATGTCATCAACATAGTATTCAACAATGTCATGCATCATGTCATGGAAGATGATATTCAGATGATGTTGATAAGTAGCTCCAGTGTTCTTCAAGATAAATGACATTACTTGATAATAGAATTTTCCCCATAATGTGGTAAATGTAGTTTTATGTTGGTCTTCTTTGGATATCGTGATCTGATTATGTACATAAAATACATCCATGAGGGACATCATCTCATACCCACTATTATAGGTGACAATCATGTTGACGTTGGGTAGAGGAAAATTTTCTTTGGAGCACATCTTATTGATATCTCTAAAATTAGTAAAAAGATGTATACCCTGTGGCTTTTTATTAATTGGGACTATGTTTGATATCCATTCAAAATATTCCAATTTATGATAATTATTAGAAAGGTTAGGTGGAAAATCTTATTTATGAAAATAATTATAAATGTCTTAAAACCAAGGTAGTTTAGGTGGGGGATTAAGACCAGTAATGGTGCATACCCTTTCTAAATTTGGTAAGACATGAGCAAGGTGTAGAAAATTTTCAATGAGAAATTGACACTCTTTAGCACTACTATCAATATGTATCATGGACCCAATTATTTCCATTGCATCAGGAGATTTGTTATTGTCATGTTGTACCTATTCAAATTGTAAATATTTGAAATGAGTCTTGAGATTATCCACAATATGCATGTATGTTAAAATCTTATAATATTTACTTTAATACTAATATGGGTTCTAATTGATAATCAATTGGAAATCCCCATAGACCATTAAGTGTTGGATATCCCACTGCACTGCAAGATGAAGTCTTGAAATAAGTGCTTCATACTCAACCATATTATTGGTATAATGAAAATTAAAATGAAATTCCTTTGGAATCAGATCCCTTTGTAGTGTAATCAACAAAATGTCAACCTAAAATCTATGATAAGTGAAGAAACCATCAAAATATAGCTTCCATTATTCAATTTCATGTAATACTTCTTCTATTGTCATAATAGAATCATCTATAAAATCAAATCTGAGTGGTTGAGTATCAATAATAGGGGCTTCTGCAAGTTGATCAGTAATAACCTACCCCTTGATAGCTTTTTTTATTCTGGTACTCAACATTGAATTCACTTAAAAACATGACCCATTTGGCCATGCAGCATATGAGAACTTCTTTGGCTAATAAAAATTTGAGGGGGTCCACTTTAGCAATAAAAATGGTTTTGTTATTCAACATATAGTGTCATAACTTTTGGGACACAAACACCATAGCTAAATATGTCTTCTCAATAGGTGTATAATTATTCTTTTAAACCACAAGTGTGTGACTCAAATTATAAAATTTATGTTCATTTCCTTGATCATCATGCTAGGCCAAGATTTTCCCTAGTGCATGTTTAGTCGCTGAAATGTAAAGAAGCAATGGTTATCTAGGGGTTGGTAGTCTCAAAACTAGTGGGGTGGCCAAGTATGTGATGAGATTTACAAATGTTTATTGACACTCCTTATCCCTTTGAAAAGTAACTACTTTCTTCAAGAGGTGTGTAAATGGTTGGCACTTATCTGGTAGTTTTGAAATGAACCCTGTAAATAGATTAGATCTTTCCTTGTAGGCTATAGATTTGTTTGAGATTGGAAGGTGGAGGCATTTCTACAATGACCTTGACCTTAGAAAGATCCACTTCAATACCTCTTTGGGATATAATAAACCCTATCAATTTATTAAAGTTACACCAAAGACACACTTCTTGGGATTCACTTAAACCTTATAATCATGAAGCCTCTCAAATATTCTCCATAGAACATTAGGATGTTTGGTAGGTGTTCTTGATTTAGCTAGGATGACATTAACATAGTCTTCAATAATATCATGGATCATGTCATGGAATATGACAGTCATCACATATTGATAAGTAACTCCAATGTTCTTCAAGACAAATGACATGACTTGATAACAAAATGTTCCCCACAGTGTGGTAAATGCAGTTTTGTGTTGGTCTTCTTGGGCTATCTTGATCTGATTTATCCATAAAATCCATCCATGAAAGACAAGATCTCATGCATAGTAGTAAAGTTGAGAATTACATTGATGTTGGGTCGAGGAAAATCATCTTTGGGGTATTCATTATTTATATCTCTGAAATTAGTACAAAGAAGTATACCATATGGATTTATGTTGACTGGGAATATGTTTGATATCCATTAAAAATAGTCCAGTGGTCTGATGAAGAATGTTCCTAATAATTTCTCTAGTTTTGATTTTACCAAAAGAGTGATGTGTGGATGCATTTTCCTCAATTTTTATTTGAATGGATTAACATTTAGATGGACAACAAGTCAATGCCCAAGCAAGGCAAGGTCTAATCCTAACATGTTAGAGTAAGCCCATGCAAAAATATCAATAAAATATTTCAAAAGTATGATAATGTGGTCATGTTCATCATCAATGAGGGAGGCTCTAAGATAAATAATTTTAGGACTATCATATGTTCCCAGGTTCACTTTAGTAGTGTTTTCTACAAGGAGTGTAGAACTATATTCTAGAATAGTAGGTAGTATTTGATCATGATCTTATTCCTCTAATTCATCCTTTGGTTGTTTGTCCCAAAGATCTAGATAATGTGATGAATCTGAATCCACCATTTTAGGTAATGACCAACTAGCAAATATTTTTATAAATTCAAGAGCAAGCTGCTCAAAATGAAATTATTATTATGATGTGATTATGGTACTGGCTATAGAATTAGGACTTGATGGACCTTGTGCTTCTTTGGGGGATGAGAAAACTTTCCCATCCAAGAGCACCTGAAACATGTTTTCACTAAAGGGATTATATTTTTATTTACTATTTACATGACTAATGAGCACTTCAAAGAGGTTTTCACCTGAAGATTTCGATGTTTTATCTTTTTCATGACCAAGAAAGTTTACCTACTCTCCAAATTTGGAAGAAGGATCCAAAGATAAATCAAAGTGTTTCTTATGATCACTAATTGGCAATCCATCTCTAAGGCCCATGTACTCAGTAATAGATTCATCATTCTACAATTCATTAAGGTGTATGACAAAATTTTGCTAATACAAATCAATGAGTTTAGAATGTTAAAGGCAAAGGGAATAATTAGATGTAATATTCATGATAGATCTTGAATCATCTCTATGTCAATGAGCTCATCAAAAATAATATAATGGGATGCTAAATAACTACCAAGAGTCTCATTGCTAGTCAATTCAAAATAATCATTATCAAAAGCCATGAGGTCATACCTAGGAGGTACAGATCTAAGACCTTGATTTAGGTTAGGTATACCAGCTAATAAAGGGTCTAAGATTCCTTTCTCTCATAACATGAGGCCTTTTCTTATAAAATAAAATTTATCCATAATTTGATTAGAGATAGGATATTTGGGATTCTAAAAATAATCAGCAATTTTGTTATAATATAACTAGTCTCCTTTAATGAAATCTTTTAAATCTTGATTTGGTGAAGTAACAGGTATAAATACCATCGATGGTTTATGTGTATCTCTCTTATTTTTCTAAATCATGTTGGGTATTCAAGTGATTTTGGAAGGTTTGGGTTTAACAAAATATTTAAGAGACTTAGGAAACCTAACAATATGGAAGGCATCTTTTAGATGATACATGTAAATGCCTACATCTTCTATAGTGACCTATTGTGCAAGGGTTACAGGAAATGAATCAGTAAAAGTGGAAACAAGGTCAACAGGGTTGATATATTTGGATTTGGGTGGATGTGTAACTATTTCCTTATTCTTTACAACAAATTTAGAACCAAGATAATAGCTATAATTAAAAAATTTAGCCTCTAATTGTTTGCAATACAGGTAGGGCTACATATCGATAAGAATGGTGACTTTAATCCCATCATGGGAGAAATTGAGGCATTGATACAAAGTGGATGGGATGACCTGTAATTCATGGATCTAAGGATGACCACAAAGTATGTTATAGAACAAATCAATATACACAATATGTAACAAGGTATGATGGGACATAGACCCAACAATGATTAGCAAATAGATAGTACTGAAAGATTCACTTTCAGCATTATCGTATGCCTTGATTGAAATTATCTCTAGCTAAATGTCCTTTTCCATATAACCCAATCATTTTACTATCTTGAGGGACACTATGTTCAGCTCTGAACCATTTTCTATAAGAACCCACTTAATTTTATGGTTTTCAATGATGACCTCAATAGATATGGGGTTATTATGGCTAGGACCAAGAGTGGACATGTCTCTTTAATCAAATGTAACCTATTAAAATGAATACAAATTCCCTATAAGTGTTTGGAATTATTGAGGGTTAGTGTCTTTGGGAATAGTGGATTGTTGATGGTCATTCAAAATAGTTATGTGGAATTTAGATGTACACAAAAGATATAAAATAGAAATTTTCATAGGGGTTTTACTTAATTGGTCTGAGATACTATATGGCTTTTAAATAGTAACATGATAAGGTTTAGCCTTGTTGGTATAGTGTTCAACTTTGGATCTGAAGGCACAATGTTCATGTTATCTCTTTGATCAAATGTAACTTGTTAAAATCAATACAAATTACCTACAAGTGTTTGGAATTATAGAGGGTTAATGTCTTTGGGAATAGTGGATTATTGAAGGTCATTCAAAATAGTTCTATGGACTTCATACGTACACAAAAGATATAAAATAGAAATTTTCATAGGTGTTTTACTTAATTAGTCTGAGATAATATATGGCTTCTCAACAATAACATGAGAAGGTTTAGCCTTGGTTGGTATAGTGTTCAACTTTGGATCCGAAGGCACAATGTTCATGTTGGGTCTAGTGTTAGAAGAGGGCAAAGGGCCTTGAAGGGTAATTCATGAGGGTCTAGTTATTATTGCATAATCTAAATGTGGAAAGGAGCCATCATAATTATAAGATAAAGGCAAAGAGATTTGGAGGGTGACTTGTGGGCATCTAGTTGCATTTATGTAATTTTGATTTGGCAAAGAGTCATTATAATTAGAAGAAGGGGGTCCAAAAATAGTAACTTAAAAAATTGAGGCACAATGAAATTGATTGTACCTGACATGATGTTACTTAAAGGGGAGGGTGTTGACTCTATAATGAGGGGTCTAGTACTTTGAGAGGCACTAAATGGTTCCTGATATTTGACAATGATGGTGGTAATGTGGTTTGCATAAATACACCCCATAGTGTTATTGTAATAATAAGAAATGTTGTTATAACCTAAGTTATTAACTTGGGTATTATGATCCTAATTATGATCATGCTAATTATGATTATGACCTTGGGGTTGTTGCCATTGATTTTATCCTTGGTTATAATTGTTTATTATCAATTTTTTATTGTGCCTAGGACATGGATCTTTGTAAATGCCCATATCCTCATTAGTGTTTTGTAAGGCAAGTTTGATTTCAAATTTTTCGCTTTCAATCAAATATTCAATAAGATGTTGCAATTGAACACATTGATAAGAACCATGGTCAATAACATGATAGAAGTTGTAAAAATCATCTGCCTGATACCAATTGGGTTTGGGTTGATCTTTAATAAATGGACTTAGTATAGGCCACACAATCAGATTAGATTTTATGAGCTTTTGAAACATAGCCTCAATAAGATCTCCCAACTTGCTAAAGATTATGTATTTATTGAATTCCCTTCATGGAGGGACCCTTTTCAAAGTAGTTGGTAGATTAGGTGGAACTAATTACCCATTTCAAGCTAGTAGAACCTGTAGCATTTGTACATGCCTAAATTTAGTCACTCTATTTCTTACCATGTTCTTATTTTTGTTAAATCACTTGGGTTTCTCTATTACACCATCTTGAATAGGTGATTGGGTCTAATTAGAAATTTGACCCTATGAATAAATCTTGGCAAGGCCCTTAATTATAAACACCTTCTTAATCTACATACCTTTGTCTATAATTTCTTTCAATGTGTTTGCACAAGCGAGTCATGGATTATGTGCCACCTCAAGGTGTAGGTTCTGTGCAAAAATATTGACTAGTTATTTGTATGGAAAATTATGTTGAAAGCATCCATCTAATACTATCCACTAATGTAGATATGTTGTGAAGCTTTCTCCATCTCCTTGTTTGTATTTATGTAAGTGGACCATAGTCAAATCATGTTCAATATTTCAAGATAAATGGCTGAATTTTTTTTCATATAAATCATTCCAATTTGTCATTGATCCCTTAGGTAGCTTGAGTCAATGTTAGACCCAAAATTTTGGCTAAATGTTTTGATGTTTTGGCATGAAACTGGCATGGTGTGAAAGAAACATAGCATATAAATATTATGGCATGGAACTAGACTAGTAAAGAATCGCTATGGAATAGAACCAATAGGGCATGAAAAGACAAAGGCACAGAGGTACCAACATGAGAGGAACCATTTAAAGAGGAGAATTAACCATGAAGAACATGAGGGCATAGGACTCAAAATAATATCAAAAGACTTGGGGAGTGCATGAAAAGTGGGAGATGGTTAAGGATAAATTATAAAGGGTCACCAAGACCTTATCCATTAGGAGTTTTGCACTATCTCGCAAGGAGATAAACACATGGTTACAAGGATCTAATAAAGAATGAGTATATAGGGGTGTAAAGTCCTAGGTCCTTAAGAGACACTAGTTAATAGACCACCATGACTCTTAGTTCATAGATATTTCATTGTCCAATTAATTCTATAATTAATGTTGTAAATACTTGGTCAAGAAAAAACAAGTATAAATACCCCTATATATAATCATTGTACGTGATAGATTTTGGATATCATTTGTTAAAACATAATATAAGAGTTTTGGATATTATAATCAATATGATGTTCATGTTTTACTTAAGTTTATAGTTTTGTATCTATGTTAAGTTTGAGTTGAGCACTTGTTTTTGGAATCTAATATGAAATCCATGAACTTTTACTTTTTATAAGTAATTATCTCTGAGCTTCATGGCACTTCTTTGCATAATTATGGTTATTGAGCATAATGATACTAGGATCAAAGTCATATATCTATTTTTATATGTAACTTATAATAAAATATTTTTGTTAACCTAAAGAATATGATTGATATGTTACTGCACAACATAACCATGGGATTTGGTCTCTGGCTACACGTTTTAGGTGAGTGTGCAAGACCACAATCTTATATGAAATGCTAGTGCACTAAATCATTAGGGGGACACTTCAATGCCTAAAACATTATTAAGAATAAAAAAACATTTTGGTTTCATTTCCTAGACTCGTAGTGCTTGTTACATAGTAATGGAAGATGCTTGAACATATCACCCTTGAAAATATTAAGCAATGGATTATTGAGGTTGAGGATAATTTTATGGTTCCTTACCTTGAACCAGGACTTTCCACATGTCAATGGGTATAAAAAAATATCTATAGTTCATTATATGGAACTTTTTTCATTGAAATCTTGATTTATTTGCGTACTTGGCTATCTACATATGCTCAAGGATGATCATGAAACTTTTGGAGAATATAGTCTTAGATGTTAGAACAAAAAATAACATTAGCATGACTCAGAACACTGTGGACATGAGTTATTGACATTTGTTGGAGAGGAGTGTTGAATAGATGCATTCTAGAGTATGTTGTAACTACCTATTCTTGTCCTAAAGAAGCCAAGTTCTAGTTCATTAAAGAATTTCATGGTAGATATATTAGACATTTCTCAATAGAAATCAAGAAGTTGTTCATAAATTTTAGACTTGAAACTATGCCAATGGAGAAATAAATCCCTTTTTTTAGGAGATGCACCTTTGGTATGGGAGTAGAGAAGAGTTGGTAAAGGATTTCAGGTTCAAAATGGTAGCTAGTTAGTGGGCATTGTTGAAGTGGAAATATGATGAAGCTCAATAGAGGATCATAAGAGTAAGCAATGTAAGAAGGGACCATGAGAATTCAAGAAGTGTTGTAAGGATCCATAGGGAATAAAAAACATACAAAGAGGACCTCATCACTTTTAGACCACACCCCATGCCACTTTTATCATATGAAGAAGAAATTAGCCAGATAATATAATATGAAGAACCAAGTTTCCCAACCATAATGTGTGCTCATGATTTTGAATCAGATGAATTATGTATACATAATTGAGATAGAGATAACATGGAATCAAAAAATAATCCTATAAGGGATATTGTAATTGAGCCAATTATAACTCATACAAAATTAACACTTTCTTTCCCTCTTCAAGGGAACTTAATGGCTCAACTTGGAATGCTTGGAGGAGTTGGCATTCAAAGTTGATAGAGTATGGGCCCAAATATTATTAATCAAATAGATAACATACCCCATGGAATAGGTGTTGTTTGTGGAGGTGGATTAGGAGGTGGCATGAGAGGAAGTGGTGAACTCCATCCTCAAGGGATAGGATCTAGGGGTTCTCAACAACCATCAATGCAAGCACCTCAAATACCAATAATGTATTATGAAATGATGCTTCATATACTTAAATATCTAGGCATGGATAATGTTGTAGAACATGTCCATAAGTGAAAACTTATTTATAGGGAATGAAGCATCACTTCTTTTGAGCAAAAGGCCACCCAATTCACAACTACACTTTTGGAGCAAGTGCATAAATTGTATAGAAAATTTGACCCTCAACAAGCAATGGTTGATTATGATCAACTCAAAATGGCATTCCTTCAAGAATTTGATATTACCAAATTTGAAAAATAAAGTATTGTCATGCTGAAGGATATGAAGTAGGAACTTATTAAAAGTGTATGGGAGTATGATACAAGGTTCAAAAAACTTTTGTTAAATATATCATTTGAAATCAATGTTGCTCATCATACCCAGTGGTTTTTGGGAGGTTTGTTACTTCCATTTTGATGAACACTATCCAAGAAGACCATCATTAGCCTACACAAATCTTTAGAAGCCACCCTTCGTATCGAAATAGTTGGTAGTATTGACACTGGCATTAGTCCTTTCATGGAAGACCAAATGGATTCAATGGCATCATAGCTTAAAAAACTAACTTTCAAAAATGTGTATGATACACATAATGGTCTTTAATGATTATATTATGAATCTAAAGGATATAACTGAATCAACTACCTATGTAAAAACATCCCCACTGTAACGAAGCAGTCATGTGAAATCTACCATGAAGAGCATGATGTATGATCATATCCTCTTTTGTAGCAAGATAAATATTAGAAGGTGTTTAAATATTGTAAAATATGTGATTTATAATCCCATGAGATAAATTATTATTAGTTGATTAGTGGTATCCATGAATCACACACATGTAGTACATGTTAAACCTCTATGTCCAACAATCAGGATAATGGTAACTATCAGATCTAAGGTAGAGGATGAGGATGAGGAGGTGGTCATTTACCATCAAGAACAAGATATAAGTTTGGATCCCCTAACTAATACCAAAGAGATTGTCCATTTTATCCTACATGTGCTTTTTGTAAAAAGGACCATCGGTTAGAAGAGTATCCTAACTTGTACATGGCCATCCCTAAGGAGAGAAATGAAAAAGTGTAGGTATGATTCACATTGAGAAATCACATCGGTGATCTCATTCAAGGACCTAAATAACTCAACAAGTGAATATCACTATGTGTAGTGGAGGATAATCTCAATCTATATCTACTCCTATTGAGAAGGTACAACATGAAGAACCTCAGATGAGGAAGTATTTTGATGCCCAACAACAAAAACATGTGCTCCAAGACACTATGAATTTGGTATAAGAACTAAAAGGAGAAATACAATTTTTTAAAGACCAATAAGAAACATAATGTGATGATATGCATAAGGAAATAGAACCTCAAAACATGGTATGAGATGATTACCAAGAGCTTTTCAAGTGTATGTTGGATGAAAACATTATCCCACAACTAAGTGTTTGGCTTAAAAATTAGGTATAATCACCAATAGATACTCAATCTCAAATGACTCAATAGAATGAGGGTCATCATTTGAACCATGCTTGATGGCAAGATACCCCTATTCCTCAAACCCCTCTAGAAGATAAAAAATACTCATGAATGCTATAATTGATGGTTGGGTAATTTAGTACATCTTAGTTGACACCGACAATAAAGTTAACCTCCTCACTAAGGATGCCTGATGCATAATGATTGGCCCAACATTACAACCATCACCACACATATTTTTTATGGCTAATAAAAATTGTGTTATACCAATTGGTGAGAAACATGATTTTATTCTTAATGGAATCCTCTGATGGATGAACACTTAGTCCCTTTTTCATACTACAAGTAATGCTTGTAATTGTTGGGTGTATGGTGACTATGACCTCATTGGAAGAGTGTCTAGTGTTATTTGTAGTTAGGAGAACATTCTACACCAGTACCAAAAATACCATAGGTTCATTCACCTTCTTACCTATCAAGTCTTGAGGGTAAAAATCATAGATGCCCCTCTATAAATACTTGATGCATACCTCAGTTTCATGAACAAATATAAGTATGTGACTTTGTCCAGTTCCTTGAAGAATTTTATAGCTCTGAAAATGATCATATACAATCCTTGGTTCACCTCTTTGATGGTACATATAAAAGATGGTGGTGAACCCATCATGATAAAATTCTCTAATGGGATCAAGTATGCTCTACCTTACATCACCAATTCCATCAATATAATTGAGTTAGAGGAATAATTAGTTATAGTGGAGTACAAGCACCTAAACCCGATATAGAGGCATGTGAGTCAATATGGATAGATGAATAATCTTACTTACTAGATTACTTGGTACATGCATTCTATGAAACTTTATGAACTTGGGAATGAGCATGGTATGTTCATGAATATTGACATATGGGCATTGATGAGCTAAAAATATGGCTCATTATTGACATGTTATTTCCCTTAATTCATCTCTCAAAGGATATTATCTTATGCAAATCTCAAATTGTTAGATAGTTATTACATGGAAAATAGATATTTGTCTTGTTTATATTGAACCAAAGACAAACTTTAATTTGTCATTAATGTCTAATACATAGCATGTTTTAGTGATTTTTGTTGTGAAGAATGCTCAGGAAAAGACACAAGTGAAGTATAGTGAACATACAATCTTGATCTTCATCTAGAAGAACTACAAACTCTGCAGGCTTATTTCTATATACCTGTAAGCTTATTTCTATGGACTCTACAGGCTTCTTTCTATGGACTCTACATGATTGTTTCTATGAACTCTATAGGCTTGTTTCTACAGACCCCATAGGCTCATTTCTATAGACTCCATAGGCTCATTTCTACAAACTCTGTAGGTTCATTCCTCTCAACTTTGTAGGGTCAATTCCAAGAATTCTATAAGGATGAAGCTATAAATGGGGAAGCTAACAACCAAATAGGATAAGAGAGAATCATTCCAGCTAGAATCAAATAAGGAAAATAACTGACTACTATTTTGAAGGACTTGCTTTTGATAAAATTGTATGTAATTAAATTTTAAGACTATTATAGGATAGTATATTATCTCATCAGAATAATTAGATCTCTTGGAAATCCAATCTCCTATCTTTGGATGAATGGATTGACCAAAGAATCCTATTTATTTGCATCCTATTTTGAGTTGATTGTATTAGTATAAAGTATAATACTTTCATCATTGAAAGAGATCAGATATTATATAAAAGATTAGATAATAGAGAATAAAGAGAAGATTTGTACAAGCATATAGGTTTCATCCAGATTGTAATCATTTCAATTTTTATGAATTAATACTTCAATTTCTAGCATTGATTAATTTTTTTTCCTGAGTCTAAGAGGAGCAAAAGCCCATCTCCTTGGAACTAGGAATTGTGTATGGTATTTATGTTATATTTTATTATTTTTTTGTTATAAATAATTAGAATCTTGTTACTATTTATATTTATTCATAAAAATATCAAAACAAATTCAAATTTTAAAAAGCATTTTCTTATTTCATTTCTTTTCTAAACAAAGTGTGTTTTAGTTTACAATAGTCGTGTGAAGAAAATTTTCTTTTGTTAGTTAGGAGTGTGAATTTACTTTTCAAGTAAGCAGGAGTGTGATTTTTACTTTCAAGTAAAAGAGGGAATTGATTTGATTTATTTCTTTTTTATAAAAAGTGTGAATCAAGTAGTTTAGGACACATTTCCTTCTTTAGTCAAAATTAAAATAGGATAATCAAACACCTCCATAAGCAGCCTTCTAGATCTACCATCTTATACCTTACTGCAGATAGCTTTGGACACCAGCCCTGGTTGATAAGACATCAATGGAATATTGATTAAATGAGGAGTTAAACAACACTCGTCATTTTTGGCACCATTGCCAGGGAAAATAAGGTGTTAGTAAGGTAATAATTATTGGTCTAGAGTAAAATATAGAAAAACCATAAAATCCCATAACAATTCAATAAATTGATGTACCATCCTAGAGATTCTAAAGGATGATTTATCCCAAAATTTCCACCAAGAACACAAGTGGACACTCCTTCAACATCTCTAAGTAGTGAACCAGAAGTTGCAAGTGAAACCTATTCATAAGAATCTTCTGAAACTTAGATAGAAACCAAGCCATTGCCACAAGTAAGCCTCATAGGACAAATTCCTCATGATCAATATCTTATAGGAAGACATTATTTAGAGATTGTCAAAGACTTAGAAGAATCATTTCAAAAATATGTAACTAAATAAAATTTTGAAAATTTTGAACAACCCATAACCAATACTACAAATATTTAGTGGGAAGATCATCCCAGATTGGAAACATCATCAGAAGAAGAAATGGATCTCTAACAAAATCAACAACTTGCACAACCAGGAAGGAATTTTTCCTTTCCTATTGTTATAGATCCTAATGATCAAACCCCCATGAAAAATATTTTACCAACTAATCTACCAAGTTTATGGGGATGATCTATAGAATATCTTGATCAATTCCTGTTTGAGTTTAAGGTGCTATGTCAAACCTATGATTATACAATAGATAGCCAGAAATTAAAACTATTTCCCTCTACACTTAAATATGTAGCTATGAGATGGTTCATGGGTTTATTTGGTAATTCTATTAGAATATGGAATGACATGGAAAAAAAATTCTTGAACAAATACCCAGATTACTACTGAGAATGAGAAAGAAACGAGGATTTCTTCAAAATCAAACAGAATGAGGAATCTTTAGAGGATTATTTAGATAGATTCATGTTCACTCATAAAATAATCAATTATCCATTCATTGAAGATGTTCATAAATTGGTTTTATTAAAAGGTTTGGATGAAGATACTAGAGATGCCTTAAATATGATGGGAGGAGGAAATATAAATAAGTTGGCTTTCGATTAGATTTTTGACCTTTATACCAACTACACTTGAATGCAACCTAAAATTAGGAAATAAAAGTTTAGGAAATATAATGAAGTAGGTAATCTAATGGAATAATCTGCTAATCTAAAGATAGATATCTTGGTTACACTAAATAGTACTTTGGATGGCCTTCAAGTTAAGGCAAATGCAATAGAACCCTTAGCAATCTACTGTCCTAAGTACAGATAGAAACATGCCCTTAGAGACTACCCCCTAGATATAGAACCAATGTTTCATCATGTGGGATATATGATGCAATAGATCATGATACCAAACATTGCACCCTTCTACCTATTTTAAAGAATCAAATGAAAGCACAAGTCTAGTCCACTGAAGAAGTAAATTATATTCAAAGACAAAACTTTGCCCCACAAAACCAGTCTCAAGGATAGTTTAATGCAATAAATCCAATTAATATATGGATGGCACCATGGAATGTTTTAGTTTCTTCACCTTTTTTGAATCAACCCCAAATTCCATCAATCCAAAATCCATAGGCATGATAAGATTGGATGCCAACACCCCCATGGATGGTGCCACACCCATAGCAATAATAGGTACCATAGTAGCAATAGATGCCACAACCATATCAATAATAGAATCAGTAGTGGAACCCACAACCACAATTCACCCAACCAAGAAGACTACTTCAGCAACAAACTATTATGCCACCTCCAGTTATTCAGCAATAAGGATAAATCAATCAACCCTCAATGCCTACACAACCAATAGTAAATCCAAAAAATAAACAACTAACACTTGTTTATGTTAATGAAAATAAAGATACAATCAATGTTAGAGCTATTGAGTGTTCAGACATACACTTGAGATCAGGGAAAACCATATAAAAACCTCTAATTCCCATTTCTGAGATACTTGCTAAAAATGAAAAAATAGATTCATCTTAATTAAACACTAGAGAAGCCAAAATCACAATGAGCCCTAAAGCAAACAAATAAAACACTACTACACTAGTAGTTTATTTTCCTAAAAGATTAAGATAAATTGATATTAAACTATAATCAAACTTGGTCCATGAGTTGCAAAAGATCAATATTGAGGTACCCCTTCTACAAGCTATTAGGGTTATACCTGAATTAAATAAGATCATCAAAAACCTTTGTATTAAGACACTTGGGAGGAAATAAAAATATCCAAGAACCATTCATGTTGATGGAAAAGTTGCTAATTTATTATCAAAAAAACTATTAGTTCTAAAATATGTAGATCTGGGAAGCCCAGTGATTATAGTCACAATCATAGGTAAAGAAGTTCCTAACGTCTTGGAAGATTTTGGAGAAATAATCAATGTTATGATAACTGATACTCTCCATGCATTATCTCTTATGAAAATGCAACCCACAACTACCATTATTCAAATGGTGGACCAGTCTATAACTAAACTAGAAGGGACTATAGAAAATGTTGAAGTGTTAATAGAGTCTTAGGAAAATCTAGTAGATTTCATGGTCTTGCAACCTAAAACAAAGAATCTAGGATATCCCATAATCCTAGATAGACCATGGTTGGCTACTGTAGTAGCATTAATTTATTTTAGGGGAAGATACATGACCATCTCTAATGGGATAAAGTCTAAATGCATCTCTTTGTATCCTCTTGCAAAACTATCAATAAATTGCATATAAGAACTTTGGGTGGATGAATCAAACAACACATTAAAAAAAAATTCCTCATTAGCCATGATCATAATTAAAAAACACTTGGAAGAATTGAATGGAGATATATACCCAGAATCTATAGACTCTGCCAGTCTAGAAGCTACAGACTTTGCCAATCTGAAAGCTATAGATGTAGCCAGTCCAGAAACTATGAACTACCTTAGTTTAGGATTATTGGGTCAAATAGAAAATTTTGAAACATTAAATTCTAGTTATTCTAGTTCTTATTCATCATATGATCATGGATTGATTTATAAAAGTGTGTGGAAATTGGTAGAATAGTAGCAAACTCATTTTTTAGATGCATTCCATTGTTCTTTAGCAAGACTGATTGCTCCTAGAAAAGAGTTTGTTGATAATGTAACCATGTTTTATAAGCTACTTCCTCATCCATGTCCTCTAAATTCATTTATTAGTGAATTCAAGCAAATATAATCCAACTACCTAGGTACAAAACTAATCATTGTATTACCTAGAAAGATTTTGAACAACAATAGTTGGTTAATAAATGAAGAGGAAGATCAACTCTTTGAAGTACTAGAAAGACATACCAAGGCTTTTTCTTGGGATTATACCAACATGAAGGGACTTGAACCTAATATATGCACTCGTCACATTTACATAGAATCTATCAAACCATTCAGATAACCACAAAGAAGAATAAACCTAGCATTAAAAGAAATAGTCAAAATAGAAATCCAAAAGTTGTTGGAAGTTGGGTTTATTTACCCTATCTTAGACAGCCAGTGGGTTTCACCTTTGGTAATTATGCCCAAGAAAAATGGAAAATTAATGGTATGTGTAGATTATCAAGAACTGAATAAAGCAACATTAAGAGATTACTTTCATTTACCTTTCATTAATCAAGTTTTTGACAACTTCGCAGGAAAGAAATATTTTTATTTCCTAGATGGGTTTAGTGAGTATAACCAGATAACGGTAGTAGCTGAAGATCAATATGAAACCACATTTACCTACCCTTAGGGAACTTTTACTTATTGAGTACTTCCATTTAGACTCTGTAATTCTCCAACCACCTTCCAAAGAGTAGTTCTAGAAATATTCTCTGACCTTACAAATGATTATGTTGAGGTATATATGGATGATTTCACCATTTATGATGGAACTATTGAAGAGGCTCTTACCAAGTTGGAAAGAGTACTAATAAGATGTGAGGAACATCAATTATCTTTGAGCCATGAGAAATATTTTTTGATGATGGATGAAGGGATAGTGCTTAGACACCATATTTCTACAAAAGGAATTCAAGTTGATCCAAATAAAGTTGAAATAATTTCCAACTTACCCATTCCACAAACATAAACTAAAGTTAAGAGTTTTTTGGGACATGCTAGTTACTACAAATTCTTCATAGATAATTTTAGCCAAATAGATGCCCCTATATTTTCTTTGCTTACAAAAGATAGTATATTCAAATGGAGAGATAGTTGCCAGCAAGCCTTTGAGACCATTAAAGCTAAACTTATTACTGCTCCAGTATTGAGAGGATCAGATTGGACTAAGCCATTCCATAAATATACAGATGCTTCCAATACAGCATGAGGAGTAGTCCTTAGACAAAATGATGAAGAGGGTAGCATGTATGATATATATTATATTATCAAAAACACGACACCTAATAAAATAAATTACACCACAACTGAGAGGGAATTCCTAGCTATAGTCTATGAAATTAACAAATTTAAAAACTAGATAATAAGCTACAAGGTGTTTGTCTATACAGACCATTCATCTATTAGATATCTTAATAATAAACTAATTGGGGAGGTAGGATTATTAGATGGTTGTTGCTCTTATAATAATTTAATGTTACTATTATAGATAAACTAGAGAAGTCTAATGTGGTTTCTAATTTCTTGTCAAGAATGAACACTACAGGTGAAGAAGAACCAGAAGAAGATGAATTTCTAGATGAAAAACTATTTTCTATTTCATCAAAATCTTTGTGGTTTGCTGATATAGCCAATTACCTCACCACAAGGAAGTTTCCTCTACAATTTTCACAAAAAGAAAAGAAATGTTTAATCAAAGAAAGTTCTTTTAAATGGATTAATGGAATGTTATTTAAACTTGGACCTGACGATGTGTTTCATAGGTGTGTGACAAATGGTGAAGCTTATGATATCATCAGAGCTTGTCATGATGAACCAGGAGGAGGTCATTACTCAGCTCAAAGAATCATACATAAAATCTTGGGAGCAGGATACTATTGGCCTCATATTTATTAGCAAGTAAAAAGATATGTCAGACACTATGATGCTTGTTAGAGAATTGGACAACCTACTCTTTCAATAGAGATGCCTCTACACCCTCATCCTCAATTGGTTTTAGAAGCATTTGAGAAATGGGGATATGATTCTATAGGTCTTGTAGATCCTCCTTCTAGAAGAAAAGAATATCTTCTAGGATGTATAAACTACATGACCAAGTGGGCAGAAGTGGGAGCATTAACTCATACTAGAGAGCAGATGGTAGCAAGTTTATTATATTTCAAAATCATGTAAAGATCTGGTGCTCCAAAAGAGATAGTCTCATATTAAGGACCGTAGTTCATGTCAAACATGATAAATCACTTCATGCAAGTATATTAAAATCAACATAGAAAAACATCTCCATACCATCCATAGGCTAATGGACAAGTTCAAGTCACCAATAGAGAATTGGAAACCATTTTAACCAAGGTTGTTAATTCCAATAGAAAAAATTGGGTAGATAAGGTACTAGAAGCTGTTTGGGCCTATAATACTACTTGGAAAATAATAACTAGATTTTCACCTTATGAATTGGTGTATGGTAAGAATCCTTTATTATCTATTGAATTTGAATTACAAACTTTGAAAATAGCTATAGAAGTAACAATTGAATCAGAAGAAATACAAAAAGAAAGACTCCTATAGCTTAATCAACTTGATGAGGTGATGATGAAAGCACTACAAAGAACTGAATTGGTACAACATCAAAGAATAGTTTGGCATGATTCATAGATCAAGCAATGTAATTTTGAGAAAGGATATTGGGCACTATTGTTTGATTCAAAATTTCAAAAGTTTAAAAGAAAACTACAAATGAGGTGGTTGGGACCTTATCAGATTGAGGAGGTCTATGAAAATAGTTATGTTAAACTAATAAATATTGATGACAATAGAAGATCTCTATTAGTCAATGGACATAGATTAAAGCTCTATCAAAAACCTCTCAATAAAGAAGAACTTATTCAAAAATTAAAGGATCAAGTAGCTCTTCTAGAGAGCTTTGCTTATTCTATCAAACCTATTCTTTGATAATCTAGCAATATTTTGATTTAAAAAAAAAATCAATAGTGAAAATTCTTCCAGGGACACTACTAACAATGCAAACCCAAAAAACTAGCTTGCTGGCTGGCTATGCATTACAAAAAAGGGCTTTGGCTAGAAAACTAGCAATGACTAGCCAAAGGGAAAAAACAAAATTTATAAGAAAAAAAAGAATCACATCATGTCACTATTATTGGTCGTCTCCATGCAATAAACTAATCCATGAAAACTTATTTGTGTAGGACACATGGCAAATAGAGGATACATCTAAGGTCAAAGTAAGTAAGACATATTTTATTTATCTATGATTAGTTAACTAATTATCTTTGATTTAATTAAGACACTATTGTATGGAGATGACCCAAATTTAAATCTTATAAAATGAAATAACATGACACATGCCATAATGAAAAAGTATGGAACTGAGCTACCAAAGGTGTATGGATAAGTGTGCAGCTCTGATATAATCAATTGAGTCATCAATTATGATAATGATGAGGCATCATAAAAAGGGGTTTTAAATGAAGTAATGAATCACTATCACCATCAAAGTGACACATCGTCATTTCACCCAATTTCTAATAATGGACAAAATGGTTGACACACTTTTTAGAAATGTGTAGCACTTCACTATATCAAGTCATCATACCAAATTACAGACTCATGTAGCTATAGTGTTTCATATGAACCATTTCATTTCTATAGATTTCAATAGAATCTAGTCTATAAATCCTTAATGACTATTGCCTATTGACTTCAACAAAAGACTAGTCTAAACCCTAATTAGAGTTAAAAGAATAGAGTTATCTGTAAATCCACATAGAAATGGGATATAAGATGAGATCAGAGCTAAAGAATGCAACAAAGTTTCAATGGGACAAATCTTCTGTAGCAGTGTTTAAAGCCAATGGCTAGCTACCTTTCATTGAAAAGTTCTTGGGTTTTGATGAAATAATGGTAAGTGAATTCATTACTAATCTCACCCCTAAATTTTTAATTGTGAAAGGCATTGTTATTCCTGTTACAACTCAAGTTATAAGCCAAATTATACAAGTTTCAAAAGAGGGAATGAGAGCTATAGGAAATATTTCATTTAGTAATTTAATTAGTCAGTTTATTGGTAATGAGTAGACTGGGACTTCATATCTAGTATATTCCAAGTGAAAATAAAAAGGGATTAGTAAAAATTCACTTCTTGAACCCTAGAAATCTATAGCCAAGAGGTTACTCAAGTATATCATTTGTGAGGGGAAACATAGTCTTTTAGGGGGAGATGCCATGAAAATCTTAATACATCTTAAGCATGGGAGACAAAACCCTTAGTACAAAATTAACCTCCCATATTTCTTATATGGTGCTCTGCAAGTTATGTCTACAACCCCTAATGCTACTCTTAGGCATCATGGCCTTATTCATCTAATTATCTAATATCATTTTCTTTAGCAAGGACAAGAGGTCTGAGAGGAATTTTAGAATAGTATAACACAACAAATTCCAAATCTATCTATACAAGAAACCTCAAATTCACCATAGAAACATTCATCTCCACCTGTTGCATCAGTTGAGTAAACAACTCCAAAGAATAAATCTCAGACTGTAGTCTCCATAGAAATCCCTTCTTCTTCTTCTTCAAGAAGAATCACAAGGTCTCAAAACCTTGAAGTTTTAAGGTCCCCATAAGAACCTCATGAATCTATAGTGCAACCAATTCCCTTGTCAGGAAGAATAAAATTAAGATGGAAGGTTGCTACAAAACTTGAAAAGACTAAGGGTTTGGTGGTAGAGAAGGAAAGACAACCAAGTGTAGCTTGAAGAGTAACTAAAAGAAGGAGAAGGCTCATTTTAATAGAAGAATATGAACAAGAAGCTACAGATATTTTAAATAGTCTTAAAGTGGTGTCTCATTCCCCCATACATTAGAATTGTCAGGAATCTAGAACAACAAACATGCTCTGATCCCACTTGTCAGGATGCAAAACCAGAAGCATACAATTGATTACCAAATACCAAGCAACTATAATATGCGGAAATAACCAGATTCACCAAGTAACTAGAATTCAGAATAACACAGCATATGAGAGACAATACACAACTTGTATTAACACTTTATATAGAAAAGAATACAATAAAGAAGATGCCACTTCTTCTCCACCACCTTACAGAGGTTTCCCACACCTCAAGTGAATAGTAATTCTTCTCCCCAAAGATCTCCCTCTCATAGGTCCCAACACCCAACTCAAATACAGATTTGGTGTTCACCTCCCGTGCTCCACGCACAACACAAGTGCTCCACGCACTCCACAAGCACTCCACGTGCTCCACAAGTACTCAAGGTACTTCAAGTAGATCTCCCATGAACCTGCAATAACCTGCAATTCAATAGACCATACTTATGGAAGGAACTCCTTTGCCTTCCTCTTGCTCTATCCGAGTACACACCTGTACTCTAAGTAGATCCTGCCTGATACTGCTCCCTGTTGTGTTGCTGTCTATATGACCTTGCACACCTGCAAATCAAACAATGGTTCTGCTCACCTGTGAACCTCGACCTTGCACACACATACACCTGCAGATCAATGATCTTACTTACCATGTAGATCTCCTATATAGGCCATGCAACTGTGACCAAGATCCTACACTCCTGAAGAATCCAGCTGACTCTCCAAACCAGCACCAACACACCTGGTACTGCTGTGGAACTAGGAGGAACCCACTTGCTCACCTCACACACAGAAGGAGCAAACTTTGCTCAACTCAAACTAGCCCACTTTTCCAATACAACCATGAGTCTATTATATAGATCTCATCAAACAATAATTAGACATCTAATTACAATAATTAGATCCGTAGCTCTCAGTCTAAAAATAGATCTCTTCATGCAAACACTTGGTTCGTTAGCTAACTTCCCGTAACAAGCACAGTCTGAACCACACAGGCGACCGACGTCGGTCCCTGTCTGCCTAGAGGTGACCGACATCGGCCGATATATGACCGATGTCGGTTGCTTCTCAATGCTATCCTACCAACGTCGGCTGATCAGACTGACCTCAACTTCTCTACAACTCAGCAACCTTCAACAACCTCCTCTCCTGTTTGCATCAGTGAAGCTTTTAGCTCCACAATCCTAACAATCTCCCACTTGGAGATAAACAGCTGCACTGTACCTGTACCTGTACTCCATCTAATATGTTTCCTGGTTTGTATCCCTCTTCAAGCTCCCACCTAAAGACAACCCACCACACATCCTGTGGTGTATCCCCTGTCATCCGAGTACCCTGCCACATCCAAACCTACAACACCTGTAGTGAAGTCCTGACCCTGCATAGCAACACCTGCTACCGGTCCCTCTCAGAAAACCTGAGAACCCACTTCCCCGAATTGGTTCCTAACTCTGACAGCTCCCACTGCATGGGAATACTCAGGTCTATACCAGACCTCATGTGATTTTGGACACTGTACTTGTCCAGCCCTTAGTGTGCTCCAGCTTTGCATCCCAAACCTCACCAACACCTGATTCACATCAGCTCCCACTCGAGACAAAATCAACCTGTGATCTCCATGCCTCCCATGTCAAAGAATTTCGCTGCTCCAAACTCCTCATGACATGCCACTAAACTAATCTTACCCTTAGCTCAGTAAAACCCTATATGTACACCCCTGCTAGCTAGCATACTATCCACATATAGCAACAGAATGATGTCGCGACTCATCATCCATCTGGTAAGGCAAACCACAGTAGTTACCTGACACTGACTAAAGCCATGCTTCGTCCTCCACCTGTCAAACCTGGTACCACTGTCCTGTAGCTCCTCAAGACCATATGACCTGGTCTTCCGTCTCACGTATCCGTTCTCTCTATTCTTCTACTAAGGAATCCATTCGTCTCTGTGCTTTCATCCAGCTGGCAAACCTACCAAATCTCCCGCTTGGTTCTGCATTATAATCCTGCCTAGCTCACACCTGTTTCCTGGATCCTTCCTGCTATACAATCAACAACATGTATAAAGAAGAGGAACACAAATTTGAGGGCCTACTTACGCCTTCAGTCCTCTGTATGGGTGTTTGAGACTCCTTGACAGCATGTTGTCCACCCAAAATTCGTTACAGTGACCGACCTCGACCACCCCACAGTCTGCATCTGACCGACATCGGTTCCATGCGTCTATACCTGACTACCAACCTGCCAGTGCTGGTGTCCCTTCTGCCGACGTCGGTCCTTCTGATCGACATCAGTCTTACATACTGCCGACGTCGGTCTTATGACCGACGTCGGTCTTACCCTGCCCGACATCGCCGGCTTCGGTCTGCACATGACCGACATCGGCACCTGTCTGTTCGACGCCGGTTCTTCCTGACCGATGCCGGTACCTGTGTTCGCCTGTGAGTGATGACTTTTTACCCACGAGCTCCTTTGAATCAATCTCCATGTCCAAACTGCCCTGCTCAGAAGTATCTAGCCTCATCCACTGGGTTCTATCCGCCATCTCCTCCAAGAACACCAAGGCTTTCCAGTTCTTAAGCCTGTCAAATATATCTGTCTTTCGCTTAAGAACATGCATCTCCTTCCTGCTCATGTGACCAAGCCTATGAAGCCACGTCTCTGCAACAAAAGAAAAATCAGTAATATAAACAAGTAGATAAAGTATACCTGTTTTCTTACCACCAGCTAATTCAAGTGCTACCACTGTGAGAGTTCTTGTGCATCTCTCATCACCCAATCTTTCTGAAGAAATTAGCCATATCTCCAAACCTGGGACCTGCATGACCTTCATCAACAACTGTGTGTTGGTCGCCTGCAATTTCAGCTTCACTTCCCCTTTGCCAATTCTTTGGCAAGGCTTACTAGCTCCTCTACCTGGGGCTGCATGGAAAGAGGCAACCGAATCTTTTATCCAAGATTCAACTTTATCCAAGAAACCTGCAAACACATCCTGTGCAACAACACCTGCTACATCTGTATCTTCAGTTTCTTCATGCTGATCTGCTACCAACCAATAATGTTCTTTTACCTGCTCTTTCTTTCCATAGGACCGTGAGTAACCATCTATGCTTTTCAACTCCTCCATTCTTAGCTTACTTTGATCTACCGTTGCTCTACTCCCACTCAATCAGAAACCCCTGAGAGTGCCCTGTAACCAAAACACAACCCTGCTTCCTGCAACCTTAGCTCTGATACCACTTGTCAGGAATCTAGAGCAACAAACATGCTTTGATCCCACTTGTCAGGATGCAAAACTGGAAGCATATAATTGATTACCAAATACCAAGCAACTATAATATGCGAAAATAACCAGATTCACCAAGTAACTAGAATTTAGAATAACACAGCATATGAGAGACAATACACAACTTGTATTAACACTTTATACAGAAAAGAATACAATAAAGAAGATGCCACTTCTTCTCCACCACCTTACAGAGTTTTCCCACACCTCAAGTGAATAGTAATTCTTCTCTCCAAAGCTCTCCCTCTCACAGGTCCCAACACCCAACTCAAATACAGAGTTGGTGTTCACCTCCCGTGCTCCACGCACAACACAAGTGCTCCACACACTCCACAAGCACTCCACGTGCTCCACAAGTACTCAAGGTACTTCAAGTAGATCTCCCATGAACCTGCAATAACCTACAATTCAACAGACCATACTTATGGAAGGAAATCCTTTGCCTTCCTCTTGCTCTATCCGAGTACACACCTGTACTCCAAGTAGATCCTGCCTGATACTGCTCCCTGTTGTGTTACTGTCTATATGACCTTGCACACCTGAAAATCAAACAACAGTTCTGCTCACTTGTGAACCTCGACCTTGCACACACATACACCTGCAGATCAACGATCTTACTTACCATGTAGATCTCCTATATAGGCCATGCAATTGTGACCAAGATCCTACACTCCTGAAGAATCCAGCTGACTCTCCAAACCAGCACCAACACACCTAGTACTGCTGTGGAACTAGGAGGAACCCACTTGCTCACCTCACACACAGAAGGAGCAAACTTTGCTCAACTCAAACTAGCCCACTTTTCCAATACAACCATGAGTCTATTATATAGATCTCATCAAACAATAATTAGACATCTAATTACAATAATTAGATCCGCAGCTCTCAGTCTAAAAATAGATCTCTTCATGCAAACACTTGGTTCGTTAGCTAACTGCCCATAACAAGCGCAGTCCGAACCACACAGGCGACCGACATCGGTCCCTATCTGCCTGGAGGTGACCGACGTCGGCCGATATATGATTGACGTCGATTGCTTCTCAATGCTATCCTGCCGATGTCGGCTGATCAGACCGACCCCAACTTCTCTGCAACTCAGCAACCTTCAGCAACCTCCTCTCCTATTTGCATCAGTGAAGCTTTTAGCTCCACAATCCTAACAAGAATATCCCTACACCTACAAATATTGAAGAAATTCCTTCTAAAAGGTATTCTTCAATCATTATGGAGGATCTAAATCTAGAGGAAGAGCCACACATAGTAGAGGAATCAAGTATGGTAGAACAACCACTTGGTCCAATTGAAACTACAATAGATAAAGGGAAAACAATATGTACTAATGAGAAAGGTGAATCATCTAATTTAAATGATCCTATTATGTAGTTAAATTTGTAGTTTTCTCAGGCTCAAGCTCTTCAACAATACAAAATAGCTGACATTACTGACTTGATCAGTAAATTATAGAACAAGGATCATCTCAACTCATTGTTGGTGCAAAAATTAGATACACTATTTTCTAATCATGCAACAAAAGTTCACAGATTAGAGGAAACAATAAAAGAACATGAAAGTGAACAAATAGATCTTTGGGTATATATATAAAATCTGAAGAAGGAAAATAGGAGATTGTAGAGTTTGGTACTCTTTCAAAGCACATAATGTTTCACCTTCTCCTCCTAAGGTATTTGTTGACCATGATTGTCAAACAAGTGATCCAGGTATTCCTCCCTTGAAAATACTACATCAAATTGAAGAAGAATATTCTGTACTTAAATAGAAAAACAAAGATACAACTTCTTCAAACAAACTCTTGGAAAATGAAAATAAAGAATTATAAGCTAAAGTTTAAGATTTAGAAGAAATTTTTTAAGATGCATGCAAATTAGGGGAATCTCTTTTGGCATGTAGGAATCCTTCTCCTATATATAGTTTGTTTTTATTTGAATAATTTTTATGATGGCAGCTTCTAAGGATCTCCTGTCATCTTCCTTACAAGATTTTACAGCCAAATATTTTTGGAAATTTTCTATAGTGCTGAACCTGATCAGCAGGATTTGCTTTATGAATTTTATTTGCATGACTTGATTCTAGGAGACCATGAGCACAATAAATTTATGACAAACCTTCATGTAGGAGAAGTTCAACTGAGGGCATTACATTCTACATTCAAAAATTAAATATCATGGAAAGGTAGATTTGAGGGCTATAAAAATCATGCTAAGACTACAAGATTGTGTGTCAGACTAGCCTTTCATATTCCTAGATTGATAAAATAGAATTTTAACTATGCTTTATTAGACAATGAGGTTAAAATGCATTATTTATAGGATTTATATGATTGTGCTATTTCTTTTAAATTTTTTTCAAGATAAAGTTTTGATTCAATTGTGGCTGCAAGTGTAAACAAATGAGACCAACTTTCAGTGCCTCTTAAAATACGAGAGGTCATGTCCCCAAATAACTTAAGATGGAGTATGAGGAGAGCATCCTCAATTTTAGAAATCTTAATAGCGATAATAAATTTTGGGGGAGAACAGAAATGGATTGGCATGAGATATATACCCCCTCTGCTGATCATACCTATTCTAAGATGGTAGAGTTGGGCTCCATAATCAGAGGAGAAATTTAGTAAATGGAAATAAATGATTCAAGCACATCAAGGATTTATCAACAATTTAGAAAAGCATATAATAGATGAATTTGATGAATATGATTTGAGTTAAAGTATGGAAAGCAGAAGCCAAAGCTATGAATGCCAATAAATATTTATAATGGGACTTACAAAAGGTAAAGTTTGGGGGAGATGATGAGCTCAGAATATGGCTCATTATTGACATGTTATTTCCCTTAATTCATTTCTTGAAGTATATTATCTTATACAAATCTCAGATTGTTATATAGTTATTACATAGAAAATAGATATTTGTCTTGTTTATAGTGAACCAAAGACTAAACCTTTACTTTGTCATTGATGTTTAATACATAGCATGTTTTAGTGATTTTTGTTGTGAAGAATGCTCAAGAAAAGACACAAGTGAAGCATAGTGAACATGTAATTTTGATCTCCATCCAACAGAACTACGGACTCCACAGGCTTGTTTCTATGGACTCTGTAGGCTTGTTTCTATGGACTCTGTAGGCTTGTTTCTATAGACTCTACAGGCTTGTTTCTATGAACTCCATAGGCTTGTTTCTATGGACTCCATAGGCTCATTTTTACAGACTCTACAGGCTCATTTCTACAAACTCTGTAGGTTTGTTCCTCCTGACTCTATAGGGTCAATTCTAAGAATTCTAAAAGGATGAAGCTACAAATGGGGAAGCTAGTGGCTAGATAGGATAAGAGAGAATCATTCCAGCTATAATCAAATAAGGAAAATAACTACCTGCTATTTTGAAGGACTTGCTTTTGATAAAATTATATGTAATTAGATTTTAGGACTATTATAAGATAGTATATTATCTCATTAGAATAATTGGATCTCTTAGAAATCTAATCTCCCATCTTTGGATGAATGGACTGACCAAGGAATCCTATTTCTTTACATCATATTTTGAGAATATTATATTATGATAAAGTATAAGAATTTAATCATTGAAAGAGATCAGATATTATATAAAAGATTAGATAATAGAGAATAGAGAGAAGATTTGTATAAGCATATAGGTTTCAGCTAGATTGTAATCATTTCAGTTTTTATGAATAAATACTTCAGTTTTTAGAATTGATTAATCTTTGTTCCTGAGTCTGAGAGGAGAAAGAGCCCACTCTCCTTGGAACCAGGAACTATGTATGGTATTTATGTTATGTTTTATTAATTTGTTTTTATAACTAATTAGAATCTTTTTACTATTTGCATTTATTCATAAAAACATCAAAATAGATTCACAGTTTAAAAATTAGTTTCTTATTTCATTTCTTTTCTAAGCAAAGTATGTTTTTTCTTATAGTAGCCATGTGAAGAAAATTTCCTTTTGTTAGTTAGGAGTGTGAATTTACTTTCCAAGCAAGTAGGAGTGTGATTTTTACTTTCAAGTAAAAGAGTGGATTGATTTGATTTCTTTATTTTTCAGCAAAAGCATGAATTAAGTAGTTTAGGACACATTGCCTTCTTTAGTCAAAATTAGAATAGGATAATCAAACACCCCCATAAGTAGCCTTCTAGATCTACCATCCTATACCTTACTATAGATAGCTTTGGACACTAGCCATGGTTGATAAGACATCAATGGAATATTGATTAAAAGAGGAGTTAAACAACACTCATCAGACACCTAGTTTTGGCATGTATTAAAGGAAAACATGAACTCAACACTATCTTATTCTACTCTAAGGATGGATTTGCACCTCACTCTCTATAGAGGCTATACATGAAGCAGTTATTGGTGACCCTATTCCCATTGAATATCACTTGAGATATATCCATAATTTTTTGGAAGAATGTCTAATTCTCTTTAATGAACCATCTACACAACTTTTTCTTATAATATAAATAGTCCTTGATCAGGACCAATGTGAAGAGATACATCTAGGAATATAGAAGCTAGTATTTCAGGTAGAAGAAGGTGAAGGTTCCAACCCAGTTGAGCCTCTATAAAATCACTTAGATGTCCCTATAGACTATGGCACACAAGATGTTCATGACACTGGTCTTGATATAGACCACTCTTACTCTAGGCCCATTCAAACTATCTAACATAACATCAACATAGAGGAAGAAAAAAAATAGCTACTATAGGTAACTATTAGACTGACATAAAAGTTTAAAAGATATTTGATTTGTTAAAATAATACCAAGATATCTTTCTAAGAATCTATAGTGAGATTAAATGAGCTCATCCATCCCTAGGTAAGATGCATATTAAATTGGTTGATGGCTCTCCACTAGTCAAGAAAAGGCCATATAGGATGAATCCTAATCTATGGGTGCATGTAAAGGAAGAAATTTATACTATTCTACATGTTGGAGTAATCACCTCAATTGATGAATCTAAGTGGGTTAGTCCCATGGTGATAAGTATAAAGAAACATGGATGCATCAAAATTTACATTGATTATGGGGTACTTAATGTAGATTACATCATTGATCCCTTCCCAACACCATTCATAGAGGAAATGCATGAAGGCATTGTTGGGTGTTAAATATATACTTTCACATATGGAATTTTGAGGTACCATCAGGTCTAAATCATTGAGGAAGACCAACCTAAGACTATATATTCCATTGAATGGGGATCCTTTCCATACACTATCATGCTCTTTGTGTTGAATAATGCACCAGCTATGTTTTCACATATAGCTATTGAATATTTTAAGGATTTCATCCATAAGTTTCTTCAAATCTATTTAGATGACTAAATAGTCTATGGCTTGATCAAGGACTAGTCCTAATTTATGGCTCATGCTTGATCATTGTCGAGTCTTACAAATATCATTAAATCTAAATAAGTATATATTTTCTACACCTTTTGATGTTCTTCTAGAACATATTATTTGTAAACATGGAATTATGGTAGACTTGATAAAAGTATATGTCATTCTTTGATTTCCAATGCTCAAGTCTCAGTGTGAGATCCATGCCTTTCTAGGACATATAGGTTATTATAGTAATTTCATATGTGGATATGCAAAGATTATTATGCCTCTAGAAGAACTCTTAAAACATAGTGATCACTTCATGTGGACTTGCTCCTACCAAAAATCATTTGAGGCCTTAAATGAAAAACTAATTACCACTCTAATTTTCCATTTCCCTGATTGGACAAATCCATTTTATGTCCATGTTGATGCTTCTAGAATGGCCATTGGTGTAATCCTTGCACAACCAAATGATGGTCATTTTGGTCATCTGATCTACTTTACTATTAGAAATTTACTCCACCTAAGAGAAATTACACCATCATGGAGCATGAATCCTTTTCAATGGTCTATGCTCTATATAAATTTTATTAGTACTTATTGTCACCTTAATTTATATTCTATATAGACCATGAATTATTAAAGTATCTAGTCAATAAACCTATACTACATGGATGCATCTACCATTGGTAGTGTTATTTTAATAATTTTGATTCTCTGTCATGGTCAAAATTATAAAAACTAATTGTAACCCTAACCATTTATCTTGAATTGATTATAGAGAACCACCACACACTATTGAATATTACTTACCTAATGTTCAAATGTTTTATGTTAATCATGTACCTAAGGAGTTAGAAGATATCATATCCTTTATTATTACTAACTCAATACCCAATTGTCTAACTCTACAAGCCAAGAAATAACTCGTAGTCTGTGTTGCACTCTTTCAGCTTATAGGAGGGGACCTTTAAAATCTTGGTTGTGAAAAAATTATTTGGCATTGTGTCATGAAACATGAATGTTCTAATGTACTCCAAGAAGTTCATTAAGGCATTGTAGGTGGACACTATGTTAGAGAGGTTACCGCATGTAAGGTTCTATTGGAAAAATTATGGTGGCCTAATCTCTTTATAGATGCTAAGATATATGTTCAAAAGTGTGACATTTATCAATTCAATGGAAAACCAAATCGATGAGATGCCATGCATCTATGATGAATTCTCACTCAGGAACCATTTGAAAAGTGGGCCATTGATTTTATTAGCCCCATCACTCTAGTTGTATGAAAAATAAGTTTTTTGTATATTAATACAATTACTTATTATCTCACATATTGGGCTAAAGTTGTTCTAACAAGGGATTATAATTCTACTACTACTGCATTCTTCATTTGGGAACATATCATAACTTAGTTTGGATGCCCACTAGGTTTTACTAGTGATTGTAGAACCCATTTCCTAAATGAAAATATTTGCATCCTACTTCTTGAGTTTTTGATTGATCATCATAAAAAAAACACTTTATCATACATAAAACAATGGAAATAATGAGGCATTTAATAAAATATTAAGCACAACACTAACAAAAATTTGTAATATTAGACAAATTTATTATGATTATATAGTGTTTGTGGTACTGTGGGATTAATGAACAACCTATAAGTACCTGAACAAGAACACACCATTTAATTTGGTATATGGTAAAGAGGTAGTGCTACCAATTGAGTTCTTGGTACCATATCTTATTATTGTGCATGTTAGACAATTGGATGAGGATTCATCCTTGAAGGCACACCTAGATACTTTGTTATAACTAGATAAAGCTTGGTTCCTTGCTCATTGGATCCAAGATGTGGAAAAGTGCAAACAAAAAGCATGGTATGATCAAAACATAAAGTATTAAACATTTATCCCTATAATGAAAGTCTTTTTATATAAATCCAAGTTCATGCACCATTATATAAAACTTTGAATTCACTGGGATGACCCTTTTGTAATTCAAAGCATTCAACCTACCAGTGCTTATCGATTATAAAGGTTGGATGACCAATTTCTTCTTGGGCATTATAATGGAAGCTAGTTCTAGATATATTTTACCACTGAATAGTTAAACATTTTGTAACAATAAGGATTATTCCATTATTCTACAATTTCTTGTTTTCAATAAAAGCATTGTCCTTATTACATGCAACATTTTTTTAATATAGAGTAACTTCATGTTGTACTTGTATTTTTTGTGGAAGACCAAAATATAATTTTAGTGTGGGGTAAAAGGTATCTAAATTCATGATTAAATAAAGGATTATAAGTTACTTAAGGCATGTAAGCTACTTAAGTCATACAAGTTATAAACTGCATAGCTCAAGGATACAGTGTTATTTCCAAATAGTTTGAAAATTCAAAAGAAACAAAAATAGCTATCTTCTAATCCAAATAAAAGCATAGGGCACAATTATCTTTCACTTCAAAGGAAGGTGTGGGATGGGACAAGTCATTTATGCAAAAAAATAGTGGTTGTGAGAAATATACCAACGTCATGAAAAGATAATGTCAATAAATGAATTTATGGTGAGAAGTGATGGTAAAAAAAATACAGACCATGAAAAAGGCATTTATGATGAAAAGTGATGGATGAGAGGAGAGGGGGTAGTAAATGGGGGTTAACCTCCTCAAGCCTATAAAAACACAAGTGAGTTCATTTTTACATTTACGTTTACTTCTATTTGAGATTATAAAGTTGAGAGTGAAGAAAGCAAGTTAGATTCCAAAGTGAGTATATGAAGCATCATAAGTCTATAAAAAAGTATTGAGAAGAGAATCAAGCTACATAATCTACACATAAGGAAAAATCTAAGATATGACCACAATAAAGGAGAACTTGTGGTTTTAGGTTGCAAAGGTAGAATTCCACCATTAGATGGAAGTGAAGCAAGAAAATATAAAGTCACCAACATAGTAATCATGTATTATTTCAAGAATTTTTTATGGTTGTGACTCAACCATTAGGATCCTTAGATGATGATGCAGCCTAAAAAGAAGTCCTTAAGAACTGATACATTGATAGAAATACTAGAGGAAGATGAAGTACTTGGGGTAAAATCAGTATTCATCAAAAAATAAACACCTAAAGAATAGGCATAATGTGTAGAAAGAAAAGAATCTAGTATGACACACTAAGCAAAGAAAACATAATCATCTCTACCCCCCATCATTAATGATTGAAGAAATATAATACCCAAAGATGGTGTTGTGTGTATAGAACTAGGTATCCAAGGTGGCTACTTTAATAAAATTTTATTACAACCATCATCAACCTAGGAATGAGCTTAAATTATAGAATGACTACTGGGTTGAGCGCTAGAACACCATGAACTAATTGGTGTATGACCTAAAGATATTCAATGCCTTATATGTTGTAGGGTTATTATAATTATTTAATTTTCCTTACTTTTGAAAACCCATGGAGTCAATCAAGTTCTTACTCTCATGTGTCCATGAGGACTACCTTAATTCATCAAGTGTAGCATGAAGATCACAACTGATAGGATAAGTAAGTTATCAGGGATACAATGTTTGGGGTTGGATATAGCATATAACTTGGGAGACACTGATGAGATCTAAAAGATATCCATGATGATAATGTATCAAAATCAATGCCACACTATGTACATTAAGAACCTGTAGGATCCTACCCTCTGAGTTATGGCATGCATTATAATGACCAAGATCTATGACACTGATTATTAGAAAGAGGTAGACATGACCCACCTCTACATCACCCACCAAGTTAAAAAGGGTTTGAAGTATAATTTGGATATATACATTATCCACAAAATTATTGAGGACATGGAAAAGACCTATTAGATACCAAGTCATAGGTTTCCATGGGGAGTATTTTTGTTGTTAATGGCTTTTGATGAGATTGGTGTACCTAATTACAACATGGGAGTGATAAAGTGGGCATACCCACCTGAGAATAAGTTCCATGCTGAGTGATACAAGGCATTAATATGCCTAGGGTGTATCATCCCCTCTTAGAAAATAAAAATGAAGTCTTCGTTTTATGGGATGAAGGAGGCATTTAGGAAAAAATGGCATATCTTAAAAGATTTGCCCACCTTAGCTTGTGATCAATCATAGTTCACTAGGAAGTAGCACTTCTCTCTAGTTCACATCAAGATGGTCCCTTATGGATAAATCTTCACATGGCTAAATCTTCCTTATGACTTTTAATCATGGTATTTCATCAACTCTATAAACCACATTTATAATGAGCATCCGATTGCCTTAGAGGTGGATAAAATCAACTTGGAGATTCACACTCTCCAGAAGATGTATGTCTATCTAGGAAAGAAGGCATATAAGGAGAATAAAGAGATAGACCAAATGAATATCAATGTTAATCCAATACTAGTGGGAGAATAGGTACATAATCTATTCTATATGTTATAGCCCAAACATAAGAGTTTAAAGGACATAGAGCATACATGGGAAAAGTTCCCACTAGTACCTCCTCTAACAAAGAAGAAGTGCGATGGGCATGATGCCAACATAATCTCAAAACATGATTTCCCAAACATTACATCCTAACCCCTCTCTACCAAGACCTTCACCTCCACACCCTTCTCCACTAGACCTTCTCCTTCATGACCTTCTCCTCCCCAACCTTCTCCTCCCTGATCTTTTCTTCCTCAAAATTTTGTAGCTAAAGTTCTACCTCCAAAATTATTTCCACCCCCACCTTCTCCTCCACATATTTATCCACCTCCACCTTCACCTCCTAAGACTTATTCATAAGCATCACCCCTAAAAGGTTCATCATCAGGGATTGTACCACAAATAATGCTAATGTAAGAGCCTAAGTAGGAATAACTTGTAATGTAGAAGAAAGAGTTTGAATCTAACTCTGAGAAGACACCCTCCTCAATGTGAGAGGATGAGTCCACCTTCAATAACTCATCATTGGACATTAGGATTCAATATGGCAAAGAGGGGGATAGTGATGATCAAAAAATGAGCAAAGTGGATATCAATATCACTTATTTAGCTACCAATGTAGATTTTAAGATATTAGAATGAAAACCAAATAAAGAGAAGGAGTTAATCAAGTCTGAAGAAGAAACTACCATTGATGTATCTACCAATCTATGCATTTAGTATCAAAAGGGCATCCTTAACAAGATTCTATATTTATGGCTACACTTCCTTCCCTAAGATGTAAAATTAGATACAAAGTAGAATATGTCCTTGGTTTTGGACATGTATAATGAGGAGATCTATTTTGAGCTCCCTCAAACCAATATTCTCTTAGGTTTTGATGATCTAGTGTTGCCTAAACCACTATGGGTTGATCCCTAAAAGACCACCCCTCTATAGGCCAACACTACATTTTTGAAGATGGCCCTTGAAGTCACTCACCAAAATATATTGTCAGACTCTAATGCACGTGACATAAAGAAGAAATATGCTCAGGTGGTGGGTATGCATGAAAAAGAGGTTACTACCAAGAAGGCACTCATAGAGGACATGGTTGTTTTAAAACAATAAGTAAAAGAGCCATAGAGGCCAAAGTTAAAACATTGAATTTGTGCAAGACAATTTTGGACCAAGAGCCAACACTAACAGATGGCATGCCTCTAGACAAGGATGCCATACATAAACTAGAGACTTTAGTAAATCTCCTTTTGAAGTGATATAAAGAGTAGGCTGTATCAAGGAATGAGGCATTGGCACTAGAAGAACAATTTACTAAGGTGGTTGAAGTATGCAAGTGCACCCTAAAAATAGTTGGGGAAATCATCTCGATCTTAGATATGATTTTTGAAAGATTGATGTGACCAAATAAAGTATTGGAGGCTCAAATCCATGCAAAGGAAACCTAGAGGTATAAAATGGCTAATGTTTCACTCTTAATAAGGTATCATGATGAGCACACAAAAACATTCAAAGATTTAGAAATGACGGAAGACAAAATAAATACACATCTCTAGAAAATGAATGCTAGTTTTTTGGCCCTTCAAAGACATGTTATTGGTGAAGTCCTTACATTAGAAAATGTCTAAAAGGTTGCTAGCACATCCTTGTATGAATTGGCCAAAAAGGCCAATGAGACATATGACAAACCTGAGGAGATGAGCAAGTATAAAGAGCCCATTGAAGAAGTAATTGAAAATTTGCTCAACACATTGTCACATTGGGATAATGTTAAGAAGCAGATTAAATAAACATGGCTTGGATTTTTGGTGTAGGCCACTATCGAGACTTAGTCTAGGTCAGACTAAGAGCATAGTGTGGGGTGATGTTGGACCCCAAAATTTGGTTAAGTTTTTTTATATTTTGGTGTGGAACTAATATGCCATGAAAGGAACATATTTTATAAATGTTATGGCACAAAAATAGACTGGTGTAGAATCACCATGGCACATGACCATTGGGGTGAGAAAGGATAAAGGTGTGGAAGTACCAGTGTGAGAGGAACCAATCAAATAAGCTAATTAACCATGAGAAAATTGAAGGCATAGGTCTTAAAACAATAATGAAAGATTTGGGAAGTGTATGGAAAGTGGGAGATGGTCAAGTAGCGATTCTCAAGGGTCACCAAGACCTTATCCATTAGGAATTTTGCATTGGCCTACAAGGAGATAAACATATGGTAGTAAGGATATAGCATAAAATGAGTATATAGGAGGTACAAAGGCCTGGTTCCTTATGATAAACTAGTTAATAGACCACCTTGATTCTTAGTTCATAGAGAGTTTATTGGCTAATTACTCCTATCATTTATGTTGTAAATACTTGGTCAGGAAAAAACAAGTATAAATACCTCTATATGAAAGCATTGTACATGACAAATTTTGGATATCATTTACTAAAACATAATATAAGAGTTTTGGTTATTATAATCAATTTTTAAGTTAATTTTATAGTTGTGTATCTATGGTAAGTTTGAGTTGAGCACTTATTTTTGGAACTTAATATGAAATCTATGAACTTTTACTTTTTTAAAGTAATAATCTATGATATTCATGGCACTTATTTATGTAATTATGGTTATTGAGTATAATTATACTAAGATCAAAGTAATATATCTCTTTTTATATGTAAATTTTAATAAAATATAAGTCTTAACCCAAAGAATATGACTGATATGTTAATGCACAACATAACCCATAGGAACTGATCTCTACCTACGTACTTCAAATGAGCACACAAGACCACAATATTATGTGAAGGGCCAATGCACTAGCTCTTTGGGGTTAAAATTTAGTGCCTAAAACATTATTAATAATAAAAACCCAACATTAATTCTAAAGGTTGTCCCACCAAGCCTCATGGAAACAAGCAAAGAAAATAAACACTGCTATAGGCTACCTCTTAGCAGAACACAAAAAATGCTTAAATATGTTCATGAGGGTCACCCTTCCATTTGTATTTGTCAAATTTGTGTGCCTAAAAATAAGGTGGAAAGGGGGCTTGGATAAAACTAAGATGAATGGATATGGACATATCTCATCAAACTTGTATTTCTTGACTCGGTTTCTCGTCTCCAATCTTGACATAATTGTCTTCATTGAATTTCACTCTTTCATGTTTGGTACATTCATGGGTGGAATATAATTATATTAGGGTGGTAGTGTTATATGTAAAATAATTAAGAGGGTGGGGGTGAATAAATTATCCCAAATAATCCAACTATAATTTCAATCCTTTCAAACTCTTAATCAATTACCACAAGCATTTTATGAAGCATACATAGAAATAAGAGAGACAATGCAAGACCAAGCACATAACACATGAAATATGTGGGAAACCCTCTTGGGGGAGAAAAACCACTAGAACATACAATTATAATACTATCCTATAATAAAAATAAACAATTTATACCAACAACAATTGATTAATAAAGTGCCATCCCTTACTTTATTGAGAGTATAATCCCACAAGGAGCTACTACACCTATTTAGCTGAACCACAACAACTAAAACTTTAGCAAGTTTCACTTTGTAAGGAGGATAAGAACCCATATATGTTGATAAAACACAATAACACCTATATATAGAACATTTCTTGAACATTGATTGCCTACCAATCTGATGGAGATATAAAGTACATCATCTTTCTTCAACTCTTCACACTTAATGCATCCAAATCCACCTTTTAGATCACTCTTCACTCCTCAAAAATAACTCTATCACCAAATTAAAAAATGAATATATTGTCATTAAATTATTCCACACTTTTATCTATCTCTAAAATCATCCACCAATCTCACATAGACATCATCTATCCTTGAGTGACTCTTAAGACCTCCAAAATATCCTTTTGGATCACTCTAGACCTCTTCACCCATCTTCAACATAAAAGATCACTATTATAACATACACAAAAATGAAATAAAATTCATACACATAGTAATTAATCTTATATTCTCATCAAATCATCTATTAGGCACTATCCCTCTCCTTCACTCCATAATTCACACATGCATACCCCACTTCCAAGTCTAGAAACCATCACCTTTGGTTTCACTATTTATAGAGCATTCCTAAACATCATTATCTTGGTTGGAAATTAGACATGAATTATCCATTAAGGATTTTTTTACATTGATACATAGATTAATACCATCCTCAAAGGTTGGTCATAACATCCATGGGTCACCCTTAAGTAGCTACACCTTTCAATTAGGCCCTTGTAGCCCTTATAGGTCTCATGGAGACCTATTCACAAATTTAACACTTCATCAAGAAAAAAAGAACATATGACCACTTTAAATTTCATATTTCCAATCCAAATTACCCCTTCAACATCCTAAAATTATTATACTAATCTTTGTTCACCTTTGTGTATGCTTAATCTACTCAAATAATGACCTTGTATACAGGAACACCATGAACAAACACATAGTCAACTTATTAAGAATTGTTCATACTAAACATAGATTTATAAAACCTCAAAAATCCATATGTATGATCCTAATTGATCTACAACACTTTTCAATATATAATTCATCATGAAACATTGAAACAACATCAACACAAGCTCAATTATCCTTCTTGGGTCACTTACAGACCATATATGAACACACAGTCAAATTTGAACCTTAATAAATATTATTGTACACAATTTAAAATATTTAAATATATATTTATATATGCATCTTATAGTCCTCTAAAAATTCATTTTTTATACCATGAGTAAATTCATATTAGATCAAAAGATATAGCCAAAATATAGAGCACTGGATTTTCCCTTTACAAAATTAGAATATTCAAATCCCAATGGTCATAGTTAAACCTTGAAAACCATGCTATCATATCATGTCCTTTATAATTTTATTAATCATTCATATCTATATTATTGTAATTATCATGATCTTTAATGATGTTAAACTTTAAACAGGTTGACCACTTTGACTCCACTCGTGCCATTGATCTTAATCGCATGATTAAATGTGAATCATTAGATCCTTATCCTTTACCTTTATTCAGTGATAAACCTTAAACACTTCTTACCATTTCAATACTTCCTAACATATTGGATCAAAAACACTTCATTTATGTTTCTCAAACTTTACCTTATGTAAAATTGACTATGGGAACCAATGCAATCTATCTGAGAAGCCAACTTTGAACCTCAATAAATTTTATTATGATTAGACACATGATCTGAGATTTGAACCATAAGATCACCTTTTATTGGGGAATAAAAAAATATATCAATATGATCCTAAAAAATTCATACATGAAATATATAATTCCATTAATATTCCTACTTATATTTTCTACCACATAGCCAACTATGCCTAGAAATACATGGAAGGCCAACTTTGCACATGCATATCTTTTGATGTGCTTCATTCCATGACCTAAAATTTAGTGAATAGAAAATAATCACAAAACTAAATAAAAAAATGTGACCATTTCCTCTTGGAACCTTCATTCATTCAAAATACATCATTAACCTATTTACTTATCTCTATTTGAACTCAGAAAACATAGTCAAACTGCCTGGGATGTCAACTTTGCACTTACATTTATTTACGTACATGAAATATATAATTTCATTAATATTCCTACTTATATTTTCTACCACATAGCTAGCTATGCCTAGAAATACCTAGAATGCCAACTTTGCACATGCATATCTTTTGATGTGCTCATCACATGACCTAAAATTTAGTGAATAGAAAATAAGCACAAAACTAAACAAAAAAATGTGACCATTTCCTCTTGGAACCTTCATTCATTCAAAATATATCATTAACCTATTTACTTATCTCTATTTGAACTTAGAAAACATAATCAAACTGCCTGAGAGGTCAAATTTACACTTACATTTATTTTATTACACATTTCTCAAACTTTACCTTATGTAAAATTGACTATGGGAACCAATGCAATCTATCTGAGAAGCCAACTTTGAACCTCAATAAATTTTATTATGATTAGACACATGATCTGAGATTTGAACCATAAGGTCAACCTTTATCGGGGAATAAAAAAAATATCAATATGATCCTAAAAAAATTCATACATGAAATATATAATTCCATTAATATTCCTACTTATATTTTCTACCACATAGCCAACTATGCCTAGAAATACCTGGAAGGCCATCTTTACACATGTATATCTTTTGATGTGCTTCATCACATGACCTAAAATTTAGTGAATAGAATATAAGCACAAAAATAAACAAAAAAATGTGACCATTTCCTCTTGTAACCTTCATTCATTCAAAATATATCATTAACCTGTTTACTTATCTCTATTTGAACTTAGAAAACATAGTCAAACTGCCTGGGAGGTCAACTTTGCACTTACATTTATTTTATTACGCATCACCATATGACCTAAAATTTATAAAATAGAAACTAGGAACAAAATAGAATATATCATATGATCAAATCCTTATAAAACTACCACATGTGATAAATATGACTACATCAATATGCTTACTTAGCTCTACTTGAGCTTATTTATAAATTTGGCTAAGTATGGAAGCTTAGTGAATTTTGTCTATGAAGATAAATTTTCACCCACATATATTTGGTTGTGATTCATCAAATGACCTAAACATTTAACCATAAAAAATTAGGACTAATGTGATCATAACCATATAACTAATTCCCCCTGACTCATCCACATGTGTGAATGCTAACATCATCAATCTACTCATTTAGTTTTCCTTGCCACTAGACCCAAAAAGTCTAGATGAAAAATATAGACTACCAAATGAATTAAACTCATGTAAAAAATAAATCCAATCACCATTTACCTCTAAAATTACCCCTTGCAAATTCTCAATACTTCATACTCATACCTAACCATCTCTAAATAGTCAAACTCTTAATATCAACCAAGCCTTCTTCAAGCATACTAAGATAAGCACATGACACACTTTGTCATTGTCACTTAGACTAACAAGGAACTTCATCCACTCACATAGACACATACATTACATCAACATGACATTTAAAACTATCCCACAATATTCCCCTTTGTCATTTATGTCAACACCCATCATAAAATAATTACAACTCACCTTTCTTCTCTCTTGTCAAGCACTCTCACAATAGGAACTTTCTCTCCCTTTGACATAATGACTAAAGTGTGAAAAATCTGATCATAAGGACCTAAAAATACCATGAATAGGAGAAGATCATATTATAAATATGATACAAACTCCCCCTTACCGTGAGCTTACCTCTTCTTGCCTTGACAACTTCCTCTTGCTACGTGCCAACATTATCTTCAACCAAGCACTAAAACCAAGGAAAAAAGAACACACAAAAACATATATATCTAATGGAAATCAACGAGAAACATATGAAAGGGAATCCAACTAAGATCTCTAAGCCATTTCACCTCTTAATCATCTTCAGATCTCCACACACCATGAAGAATCATCACACAAGTTTATTAGCCTTCTCTCTCAAACCACCTCAAGGACCACCAAAAGAACTTCACACCACTCAAAAAATATAAAACATGCTCAAAACTAACTTGAGAAATATCCTTGAAACACACATACCTTGTTCTTTTGTAGAAACTAAACAAAAATAACTCATCTTCTCACTAGGCCTATCTAGTCTTCTTGTAGCCCTACTTGAAACTTGCAGAGCCCATAAATTTTAGTAGACACACATTCAAGACTTGAAACTTAATATCTAGATCAATCTCATATTCACCCTTAAGGAAAAAAAATTCATCACCTAGATCATCTTTTGAAACATACTTCCTTCACAAACCTATTGAACAATTAGGTCTCCATCATGACAAAAACTTGAATAACTTGAAATCCACAAACCTTAAGATATTTGTGAAGATTTATTTGATAACCCATTTGGCCCATTTAACCTATTAATAATCCTTATACCTCAAATCACAAGTCAAACCACTTTTATAACATATCCCAAAACCCTATAACCATAAAATAAACAAGGTCAACAAACTTCCTTCTAGTCAACACCTTCCTTTGAAACTTCTTGTACACTTGAAGAAAACCACCACATACTTCTAGAAAAAAAATTGAGCTTCCATAACTTTGATAAATTTGAATCATTATAACCCATTTTAGGCCTGCTTACCCTTAAATCAAAACTAAAAAAACTGAGAGCACTCAAAAATCTTCAATTGGCACAATTAGGATCATCAAGACATAAAACTACCTAAAAACATCACAAAGAAGTGCATAGACATTTATTAGAATCAAACTCTTCTTTAAATTCAATAAATATCATTAGGCTACTTAGAAACACCCATTTTAACCCTACAGACATTCCATACATAGCAACACTTTCTTTTCCACTAAAAAGAGTCCTTAAGAAGCATAGATAGAGACATCCTAATTCATAATGTCCTAGAATAGTGTGAAACTAGGAGTTTCCCACAAATATTCATATTCTTTATCCTATTTAGTCATCTAATACTTGTATTTCTTCTTATTATTCTTATGCTGAAGAGAAGCAATATATTGAACCACTACAACATTCTCCTTATCTTCTACGATTGAATTAACAATACATGGAGACAACACATATTCATGAGATACCTTTTCATCTGAAGAATATTATTTGTAGTTCATAACCTCATCACTAGGCACTGACAAATGATGCTATTTTCATGAAGCTTGCTCAATAACAATAGGATGTTCACTTGGATCTATACATACCTTAGAACTAGCTTCAACTAGCACCTTGGTCTTCTCTTTGAGTTTTATCTCTTTATTCACAACATGAATATGAAATGAAATCCCTTAGCACTATTCAACTTCGGAAGAATTCTCCACCATAACAAAAAAATCACTTGGACTTGCAAACCCTTCATGACTCACACTTACCACCTTTGGTTTTCATAGTTAACTTGTCTTTTTTCCTTGTACTTTGGGAGCCTAATTGAACTTATTTTGACTTAATGGTCTTTACTTGTAGAACCTATCAATGTGGCTAATAGTCTCATAGTTGTAGCAAAAAATACTCCTTGATGGAAAAATAGTTTATGTTACCTTATTTGTACAGAAACTTGCAATGTGTCCTATGTCATGACAAATGAAACAACCTCTTCTTTTTGAAGAGGACTCACCTTGTCTAACCTTATGTAGATAATGATTTAAAAGTGTTCCACATCAAGATAGTTGAAGCACTTAAATTTTTTCACACCTTTTTATTGATGACCCCCATCATAGTTCCATGTAAAATCATTTCTAATAGGTATCTTGCATTCTCTAGCTTCCAAATTAATTACTAGTGTAACAATAACCATTGAAACTTGCATACCTCATGGCATTTGGCTATCTAATATAGTTTGTCTTAATTTTACTAGCACCTTCATCCTTTGTCTGATGATTTATCTTCAAAGTATGATTGTCTTTGTTCACATTAGTCTTCATCTTGTCTTGATTTACATTCTTTTGTTCTTCTTCATATCCAAGACTAGTTCTATCGCTATCATGATTTTGACCACTCAAAATATTGTCTAGATCACTTGAGATATTTTCAAATCTCACAAAAGACTTCACCTTATTAGATGTATTCTCTAACTAAGATTTCAACGACTCATTTTCAAATTCATACCTTAAATATTCATCTTCTTTGGATTTCAGGCTTGTAGATAGAATTTTTAATTAATAACTGAGATGATTGACCATATCTTCATATTCCTTGGTATCTTTATTCATTCTTACTTTATACACACTGAATTGATACTCATAGTCCTTGATTTGAGACTTCATCTTCTTGTTAATCTTCTTTTCAATATTTAATTCTTCAAGAACATTCATCAATTCAATCTCATAGTCCACCTCCTCTCTATCAACATCTAAATCACTCCAAGTAGACTCCTTTTGATATGATAAACTTCCTTCCTCAGCCATGAATAGGGCTTCATCTTCAACATGACCATCATCTTCATGATCATACTCTAAGTTACTATCTTCACTCTCATCTGATGAGCTGCAATCTTCTTTGGTCTAGAGACTCTTCTTGTTCTTGAAGTAATTATTCTTGTTGTTATACTTTATAAATCCTTTCTTCTTTTATGTCTTATTGTCTTCATCTTGGCCTTCACCATGCTCTTCATCATCATTATTCTCATGCTTATGAGGGAAATTATGAGAAAAAATTCCTATCTCTCCATAGTTAAAATATTTGAAGGGTAGTTTACCCTTATACTTCCCTAAGCCTATTTTCAATTTCCTAATAATCAAAGTAATTAGTTCATCCTCATCAATGTCAGATATCTCATCTTCTTTGAGTTTCTTACCTTGGAAATTATTCTTTAGATTCATTTATTTCTTTAATTCTACTTCCTTCTTTGGTGGTATATCATCATTTACTCTCATCTCATAGGCAGTAAGGGTGCCATGTAATTGATCCATCTTCAACTAAGTAAGATCATCACTTTCTTCTATAACAGATAATTTTGGATCAAATTTGAGAGTTAGAGACCTTAATACCTTTTGAACTATATTAGTCTCTTCAAGGTTCTCTCCAAGACCTTTGATGATTTTCACAATCTCATCAACTCTTTATAGAAAGGATTCCACATAATCTTCCTCCTTCATTTTAAGATTCCAAATTGTCTTTGGTGAATCTAAAACTTTACCAACTTAACCTATGAATCTCCTTCATGAATGATCTACAATTTGTCCCATGTCTCTTTAAAATATTTACAATGGATTACTTTGGTGAAATCAGTCTTTTTAAGACCACAAGTAATGGCATTAATTTCCTTAGAATTATTCTCAAACAACTTCTTGTCTACAACACTAGAGGGAGGAGTAGTAGGAATAACATAACTATCCACAACATATTTCCATACATCAAACCCTAGGGACATAATGTATGTCCTCATCCTTGCAATAAAAAATTATAATTAGATCCATTTAACATCAATGTTTGCTTAGTAGAGAAACCTCAATTCATTTGATGACTACCCATATTGTACCTTAGACCACCTTCAAGTTGTCAAACTGTTACTACAGGACCTGCTCTGACACCAATTTGTAGAGGTATAATCACTGGGGGGGTAAATCAATGAGACTAGATAATCCAACTTTAATTTAAATACTTTCAAACTCTTAATCAATTACCACAATCATTTCATGAAGCATACATAGCAATAAGAGAGACAATGCAAGATCAAACACATAACACATGACATATGTGGGAAACCCTCTTGGGGGAGAAAACCCATTATAACCTATAATTAGACTACTATCCTATAATAAAAGAACCAATTTATATTAGTAGCAACTGATCAAGGAACTACCATCCCTTATTTTAGTGAGACTGTAATCCCATAAGGAGATACTACACCTATCTAGTTGAGCTACCATAATAACTAGACCTTTAACATGTTTTAATTTACAAGGAGGCTACAACCCACTAGATGTTGAGAAACCACAATAAAACCTATGAATATAACATCTCTTGAACACTAATTGGCTACCAATCTAATGGAGATATAAAGTACATCAAATTTCTTCAACTCTGCACACTCAATGCATCAAAAGCCACCTTTTAGATCACTTTTCACTCATCAGCAACAACTCTATCAACACATTAACAACATGAAAAAATGGTCATTAACTTAGTCAATACTTTGATATATCTCTCAAATTAGCCACTAAGCTCACATATATACCATCTATCCTTTTCTCACTCTTAAGACATCCAAAACATCCCTTTGGATCACTCTAAACCTATTTACTCATCCTCAACTTGCAAGAACACTATTTTGACATCAAAAATATGACCTATAGGTCATAAACATAGTCCTTAATCTTCTCTACTCATAAAATCATCTATTGGGAACTCTCCCTCTCCTTCTCTCTACAACTAACACATGGACACCCCACTTCCAATTCTAGAAACCATCACCTTTGGTTTCGCTATATATAGAGCATTCATGAACATAACTATCTTGGTCAGCTATTAGACATGCCTTATCCCTTAATTCTTCTATTAAATCAAGACATAACTCAATAACATTCTTAAAGGTTAGCCATAGCATCCATGGGTCACCCTCAAATAGCTACACCTTTCAATTAGGCCCTTGTAGCCCTTATAGGTCTCATGGAGACCTATTCACCCATTTAGCACTTCATCAAGCAAAAAATGAACATAGGACCACTTTCAATTACATAGGTCCACTAAAAATGACCCCTTAGACATACTCAAATGATTAAATTAATATTTTTTCACCTTTACATATGCTCAATCTACTCAAATAATGACCTTGTATATAGGAACACCATAAATGAACACATAGTCAACTTCTTAAGCATCGTTTATACTCAAGATAGATTGATCACACCTCTAAAATCCATATAGCTGATTCTCATAGAGTCTAAAACACTCTTCAATATCTAAGTCATCATGAAATATCGAAACACGTCAATATAAGCTCAACTATCCTTCTTGGGTCACTTATAGAGGATACATGAACACACAATCAACATTAAACCTTCATAAATTTGACTATACACACTTTTAGATCTTTAAATTTTTTTTTATAGATGTATCTTAGACTCCTCTACAAATCTTATTTTTACACCATAAGTAAATTCATCTTGGATCAAATGATATACCCAAAATATAAAGCATTGGTTTTTCCCTTTGTAAAATTTGAATATTCAAATCCCAACAGTTACAGTTAAACCTCAAACACCATGATATCATCTCATGTCCTTGATTATTAGATTAATCATGTGCCATTAATCTTATTTTAAAGATATCAGTCTTTAACAATGTTAAAATTTGAACAAGTTGATGACTTTGACTCCACTCACACATTGATCTCAATCTCATAATTAAATACAAACCATTAGATCCTTATCCTTTACCTTTGCTCAGTGTTAAACCTAAAAGACTTCTTACCATCTCACTAATTCTTAAAATATTGGATTAAATTAACTTTATTAATATTTCTTGAACTTTACCTTATGCAAAATTGACTTTAAATGTGCTCTATTATTGTTGCTTGAACTTTACCTTGTGCAAAATTGACTAAGTATGGGAACCATTGCAATCTGTCTGAGAAGCCAACTTTGAACCTCATTAACATTTATTGTGATTAGAAACATGATCTCAGATTTAAACCATAAGATCAAATTTCATAGGGGAATCTAACCATATATCAAGCTTCTCTTGAAACCTTCATATGTGTGAGATATAATTCCATTAATATGCCTACTTAGATTTTCTACCACAAAGCCAACTATGCCTAGATATACTAGAAAGGCCAACTTTGCACATGCATATCTTTTTATGCGATTCATTGCATGACATGAAATTTAGCTCATAGCAACTAGGTATAAAACTAAATAAACCCATGTGACCATTTCCTCCTAATACCTTCATGCATGTGAAATATAACATCATCAAACTAATTACTTAGTTATATTTAAACTAAGGAAACACAGTGAAACTTCTTGGGAGGTCAACTTTACACTTATATATCTTTTTTTACGCTTTATCATATGACCTAAAATTTAGCACATAAAAACTAGGCACAAAACTAAACAGACCCATATGATCAAATCCTTCTAAAACTACCATATTTATGAAATATGACTACATCAATATTCTTACTCGACTCTGCTTGAGTTTCATATGGTTCAAGATAATAAATTAATATCTTATTTAATGGTATTTTTTAATTTTACTATAGGATATATATTTAATTAATTAATATTCTATTTAATGGTTTTTAATTTTACCATGGGATATATTTAATTAATTAAATATCTTATTTTAATAAATAATTAAATAATTTTATCTAAGTCCCCAATTTTTAATTATCCCCCATATGAATGGTTTTTTTTTATAAATAAATTATAAACATTTATCCTAAAAATAAACCTTATTCACCCATTATTCCCATGCCCCACATGGAATTCCATTTTATTTTGGATGGGGGTGAATGTAATATGGGATATGTTATTTATAAACCTAAGTCCACTAAACTTTTATCTTGACCACCGTTTAACTCCACTTTACCACATGGACACCCATTAGCAAAGAGAATACGGATGGTGGAAAGTTATTTGGGAGATAGATGTTTTAAACCTTATCCACATATGGCATGGAATTTTTATGATGGTATTTGTTTTGCATGAGAATGTTTTAATTCTTTTAGACCATGCATATTAATATTTATTATGAAAGATCTTCATGGACACATATCTTTTATATGGCGTTGACTCCAAGATTTACCTTGGACACCAATCTTGAATGCATGATCAAGATTATCCCATATTTATTACACATGGTGTTAACCTCAAGACTATCTTGATGCCTCTATGTAATCTTGATTTAACAAGAGTTGCAAGTTTTATTTTATGGCATTGAATATTATCCAAAGACAATGTGGCATTTGATTTGAACGTATCATTTTAGCATGGCAATCTTGTTTTAACTTGATGGTAATGGAAGTTACTTCACTCCAAACATCCACATGGGTAGCACGTGGTGATTCTATTTTGGCTTGTATTTATCATTAAAAAACATCGGGTATTAAATATCATGTCATTCTTGGCATTGATCATTTAATTTGGTATGGCGTGGATCCTTGAATTTAAGATGCCAATAGAAAATGACCTATTTTAATGGGATGACAACCCCAAAATAGGGGAAACTCACCATTACAAGAAAAATAATAATTATTCTCAACCAATGTGTGAAGGCAGAGGAAATACTAGAAATCTAACACCATGTTGTTGAACCAAATCCCTAATTTGGGAAAATGGTTATTGCCTAGCCAATGTATGAAGGTAGGGGAGAACCAAAAATGATTGACTAACATAAATCCATTAGCCAATGCACAATCATTGCCATGGAGGCATTGAGATATAAAAACTATAGGTGTTTTTATAGAGGCAATAGCATTTTTTCACAAAGGGATTTTATAGAAGAGATATATCTAGATTACAGAGGCAATAAGAACCTCAAGTAAATTAAGAAGGTTTATTTTTATTTATTGCACAAATAGATCATCTGGTATGGAATAATTCTATTATCCTCAGAAAGGTTTTGTAATTATTTTCGAAGAGTCTTTAATAAATCAAAACACTCATAGAGTGGACCTGGGGATGTAGCCATTTAGTGAACCCCATAAACAAATCTTTTGTATCATTTTTTTAATTTATTCTCTATGATCTAAAACTCTTTCAATTTTATTTATTAAATTATAGAATGCTTATAAAGTAATTTTTAGATTTACTTAAGGGAAATTATAAATTAATATTTAGTTTTAATCCAAGCATACTGTAAAGTTTTTTTTATAAACTTAGATTATTTACAAAGGATAAAAATATTATTTGAATGTGTTATCTGAATAATAAAATTATATGAGTTTAAAAAATACTCATTCAGAATTGTTTAGTTAATTTTACATTCAAATTTAAATAAAAGTTAGTTCCTTTGATTTTAATTAAAAATTGGAAAAATGACTTATTATTAAAAAAATAAAATTAAATAAATATTATTATTTAGCAGAGGCTAATTACTATTTATGGATCAGTTTGGCTTTAGAGTTTTTAGAATGTAAGTATTAGCGTCTGATTTGTGAAAATTTGAATTCAGTTTTACTATTGGTTGGATTCTTTTCAAACTGTTGTTTACTCCATTTATAGTGTTGGAAGTACAGGTTGTTTATAGGAACATGAAACCATGGGCAAGTTGTCCAAACAAGAGAAACTTGATGACCTTGAAGCATTTAATATGTAAATTTAGGAAGAGAACTCTTTCCCTAGAGCAAAGTTTTACTCCTTAGAAGAGGAGATTGAAAGGTTGAAAAAAGAGTTGCAATCTAAGGACGATTTCAATTTGAGTTTGCAAAATGATGATGGCACAAAGGAGAAAAACAAGTCCATTATGCATACAAGACCTTCTTCTCCCACAAGTGCACAAATAAATTCATTAAACATTGTAAGTGAATGTGAGTCACTAGTTACTTTTCCTTTCCATCATGAATTTGATAAAAAATATTTTTGTAAGTTTGAACAACATAATAGAGGTATAGGTTTAAAATTATGTGTTAAAATGAGATTTAATGGAAAAGGCCTTAGAAAATATGGCCAAGGCATTGCTATCCCTATTCAGGTAGAGGATAAAACTCATTGTGTAGGTTTGGGATATAGATCTAGTATTTAGAATGAAACATGTTAATGTTTTGAGAAAGTAGAAGCAAGAGGTGCTACAAAGAAGTGTAAACCATCTCAGATGGAAGGTAAAACACATTATTTTCATCATAATTGCAATAATGTTTATTCAAATTCTACTAGACAATGTAAATATTCCAAAGTTATTTTTTATTATGGTACACAAAATTTATTGTATGTTTATCCATGTAGTTATTTTGGATTATCTAACCACTATGTAGCCGAATGTTGGAAACATAAATCTTTGTTAGGAAATATTTTGAAAGACCACTCTCCTAGACAATGTTTTGAGAATGATAGTAAGAGTAAGTTTTCAAACAAAGTGGACAATTTTTTTTGTACTCATTGCAATAGGAAATGACATGAGGTTAATATATGTTGGTAGCTTCATCTAAAATAACATTAGAAAGTTGTGAAAAAGGAAAGCATTATTAAACCAACTGTTTCAACTATGACCCATGCAACTACTCAGGTAAAATTTAAGGATAATCCGGTTAAGCGATTTGGAAAGAAATTCCTTAGTTTCATTTTTGCATAGTTATGATAGTTTATTAGCATGCAAATGTTCAAAGCAATTTTTGGTATTCCATGGAAATTTAAAAGGAATATAGTTTGGTTTTGAACAATTTTAGAGCTACTAGTTGTGAGGAAATCTAAGTGATAGGTTTATCTTAATTAGATTATTTTCTCATGTTTATAGTTTTTCTAAGCTCTATATACTCTCCTAAATAAATTTTTGAGTTCTTGATGCATTGAAAAAGGAATTAACTCATATTTAAACTTGGTGATATTCCCACATGATTTAAGTTTTGAATTTGGTTTATTGGAGTAACCTGTAGAGAAAAGCCAAGGGACATGTTTATCATACTTGGATTATTTTTCTCACATTTGGATTTTGAAAAAACTTCATTTTAAAACCTTGACAACAGTATATGCAGATTATATGGGGCATGATCAGTATGTCTATTTTGATAAAATTTTCACACACACACACACACACACACACACACACACACACACACACACACACACACACACACACACACACACACACACACACACACACACACAGTGTAGACACCGCAAACGTGTCTGCACCTTGGTTCTCCCCCTTGTCCACCTCAAACCCTTATCCTAACCCTTGGCCTCCATTTGATTAAAATAACTTAAATATTTTAAATCAAGTGGCCCCCTTTCCACCCTACCCTTGCCACCTTGGATCCTCCCTTGAATCCCTCCACCTTCCCCCTAACATTTATTAGGCCAAATCTCTTCATTATCTTCCCCCCACGCCCATTTTGGCATCCTCGTGACCGTTCTTCCCATAACCCCTCACCCGGCGGCGTGCAAGAATGGGCAGAGGCTATTTTTAGCCTCTGTCCCCATCCTGCGACCGTCGACGTCAGCGACCCTTCGGCCGACGTCGGCAAAACTGTCGGCATCGGCAGCCTTCATTACCCCTTTCTGCATCCGTTGTAGCCCCCCGGGACCCTTGAGCTTGCAAACAGACTTCTCTTGGCGCTTTGGCATTTGTCTCTCCTCCGTCTGGACCTCGTGCAACAGCAGCAACAGGTGCAAAGGCTCTGGATCAAGGATTTCTTCTTGCAACAAGTCTTCCGTGGCTCCAACAATAGCTCCTCCTTTCTTCAGTCAGCAAGCCAAAGGTAAGCACAGTCTGGTGTTTCATTTTATTTCTTTTCTTTAGTTTTTAGTCATCTATCCTATCTACTATCTTCAACTCCCTCTGTTTTTCCCCCTAAGAGGCTGCAAAGCCTTCTCAGGTCCTGTCCCCTGTGTATCTTCCTCTTCCTCATCCCCTGTCAACAAAGACCTTGCATAAGGCACCCAACCAGAACCAGAGCATTCCTCAGTCCATCTAAATTTGTCCTCGAACTCTGTCTCGACCCTGTTCACGAACCAGACCCATCCACAATCCAGAAAGCAACCCAGACCTGACTATATGCCACAACCCCGATCGATGCCGGTCACTTCCCCAACTGACGTCGGCAGGATAGCCGACACCGGCAGATCAGATAACTGACGCCGGCGACATTTCCGACCTCGGTGACTGTCTTCAGCCCAACAACTCCTTCAGGTAATCATTTTGTCTTTTCTTTCCTTCCTAATTTCTTTGTCACTTCTATATTCTAGCATTCTGTATTTTCTTGATCTTTTATCTATCTGTTAACAGTGGGTTGACCTCCCTTAAGGAAGTTTTCACACTTCCGGGAACAAGCTCTTGCTTGGCAACCCACCGCCTATCCATCTAACATTTTCTTGTCCAAGTTTCCTTTTTTCTTGCAGGTGTCATTCCTCCACAGCCAAAGAGGAGTGCTCACAAGTGTCTGGATTATGGTGCGCAATCTTTATCCAGGTACTTCCCATGCCTTGTCCATTACTTTTTTAGTTTCTTTTTTTCTCTTAAATCTAAAAAGCGAATTTTGAATAGAAACATCTCTGGCACGCCCGGTGGGACCCTAGGTTCCTCCTGGGTTCCTTTTTCTTCTTCATTTAGGAGCATTAGGTTCTTACCTTTTCTCTTCCTTCTTTTCTTCTCAATGACACTATAAGCAGGACTAAAATGAATCTTTCTCCTTGCATTCTAGACTAGTCTAAACATCATACTCTCAACCCTTTCTCAAACTTGTCTTCATAACAAACATCACATTTCGACTTGGGCATTAAAACCTATTGCACTTTCATTTCTGCTTGTGCTTGCATTAGTCCACATCTAGTAACTTAGACGCATATTGAATAAATCGTAGACACTTGATGTTACACTACCGAACCACATGCACTAAAACGAACATAAAACTTACTTGAGACAAGGCCCGACTGGGATTTCATCCCCCAGCGGATACCTTACCGGTCCCGATAACCCCACTTGGATTTCATCACCAAGGGGGAAGCCCACTCCGTTCTCTGGCGGAGTCTAAACTCTAGGCGAGGTATATCTTGGCTAAGCGAGACCAGCTAACCACTGGAATCATGAAGTGAGGGGAGCTTGCTCCTTAGCACCAGGCCACGTACCAGACCCTAACACATATCTTTGAGCACCTAAAACAAGACCCGAAACCATGTTTAGACCGCCTTCTTCTAGGACCCATTTTTCAGCCAATCTCCCCAAACATCCATCTAAGGCATAAGCCACAATTTCTAAGGTTAATTCCTAGGATTTATCGCTTAGGCTTGTGTGTCTCTCTCTGTTTTCCTCTTCTCATCTGTTTGTTTGAGTGAGCGAGGACGCTTTTTTCATTGTTTTCCAAGAACCTTTTGGTTCTCTGAAAAACACAGTCACCGACATCGGTTCTGCCACCGACGTTGGCTTCCCCTGTCACCGGCATTGGTTCTAATACCGACGTCGTCTTCATCTATTACCGGCATCGGTTATCTGGCCGACGTCGGCCACATTTCTTACCGACATCAGTTTTTAAACCGACGTTGGTCTCTGTCACTGTCCTTTTTTTCAAAACCAGCAGCCTGAAACCCATCCCTTCTCTGTCAAAGACTCCATCCTGGTTTTCTAAAACTGAGCAACACAATTCCTGAGACCTGAACCTTCTTTGCCTTGCATGGTTTTGACTCGTAGCCAAGCCAAGGCTCTTGTCAACCACGCCAGCCGTCAACCACTTCCGTCCACCCCGTCTGTGACCAAGCCTACAATGGAGTTCAACTCAGAGACCGAAAGAACTCCTGCCCGTCCAACCCCGCCGCAGACTCCCATTGTCCAAGAAGGGGACCAAGATTTCGAGTGATTCTTGGACCTCAACGTCAAGGCCTTGCAACACTATCTCGCGCATAGCCGAATGCGAGACTCCTTGGGCAATCCAATCTATGGAATGCCAACCTCCCTTGCCGCGACTACGACTGTATCAACAACATCCATAGTTCAACCTTCAGACACTCAAGCCATCACTTTGACCACTAACCAGACTTCGACCAATCCTCCAGGTGTGGCCTCTCCCTCTATCATTGGGCCCACTTCCACCGGGGTTCTGGCCCCCTGTCAACCTCAACCCGCTCAACCGCTATCCACTCCTTTTCAAAACCTTGTCATCTCTATTCCGCCTACCCTGGCCCCTATCAACACCAGGGTGGCTTCTTACCCCTTGGCCCCCGTTACCACAGTCTAACCTCTCGTGGCGACAATGGGCCCAGCTATGTCTTCCACCCAACCACCTTTAGCCTCCACCTCTGCCCCTGCGATTAGTCATCCGTACATTGTACAACCGACTATGTCGCACGCCTCCTCTAACCTCTTCCAAGCGCCCTACAACTTAGGGGGCGCGCAACCTGTCAATCCGTCGGTAGACATCATCAAAATGCTGATAGACAAGATGACCAGTCTTGAGACCTCTATTTCTGGCTCGCGTAACACTCTTTCATACGAGCAGATCTGTAACGAGCCCATTCATCCTTCTGTCCCAATCAGACCATATCCTAGCCAGTGGGAGCTTCTGAAGTTTTCTCACTTTTAAAACAAGGAAGACCCACAACAACACTTGCGGGCATTCAGACATGCCTGCTACCTCATTGGCCATGACGATGCGTTACTCTTACGTACATTTCTTATGTCTCTCTCGGGTGCTGCACTTGACTGGTACAGCTCCCTTCCTAGCCATTCTCTCTTCTCATTCACACAACTAGCTTAGCTCTTCCTCGATCACTTTTCCATCAACATAACCAAGAAGGTCTCAATCACGGACCTCTATTCTATCTGGCAATTCGAGGATGAGTCCATAGCCGACTTTGTTGCTGATGGAGAGGCCTTATCAATCAACTCTCCTTTTCCTTACCTCAGGCCGAGCTTATTGAACTCTTTTCCCAAGCCTGTGCCAAACATATCTCTTCCACCCTGAGGGTTCAAACCTTCCGCACTTTTGACGAGGCCTTCATGATGGCCCGCAAACTTGAGTTGCGTGCCATCGAGGAGAATAAAGTCAAGTTGCGGAGTAAGAATCCCAGCTCTAAGACCAATGACTCTTCTTCTGCTAAGCCATCATCATCCAATTCTAAATCCAAGGCTTCAGCTAATGTCATGGTTGTCAGACCTTCATCTTCTTCGACCAATCAGCCTGAGCCATCTACATCTCAGAGCGCTACTCGCCAATTCCAGCAAAGATACGTGCAGCGACGATATACTCCTCTCAGAGAATCATATGCGTCTGTGCTGGAAAAGCTTCTCAAACAGGGGGCCCTCAATCTCCCTCAGGCCCGACCTCCTCCACAATTCGATCCCTCACACGCCATCCCCGCGTGGTATAGGGAGCAAGACTTCTGCAGCTTCCACCGTGTTAAGGGCCATGACACGGAAAATTGCAAGACCTTTAAGAACATAATACAAGACATGCTTGAAAAGGGGGATCTCATCTTAGACAATCCAAATGCACTCCCTAATCAGGCCATTGACATCTTCAAACAACCTTTCCCCAATCATTCGCTAACTCAGAACAATGTCCAGACCTTAATTGACGACAATCATGAGCACAATATTCGAACAGTCAATACGGTCTCTCCTTTTGTCCCCAATCAACCTCAAGAGGTCAGTCCATCCATCAGTCCATCACATGTGGACGAACCTCTTTCCTCGGTTAGTTCTCTGTCGACTTCTCTCATCTTGAAGGATGCCTCGGCCTTACCAGCACCACTGGTCTCGCCCTCCTCCTTTCTACGGCCTATGGAGGACCCGACCCTTCCTACTCCTCAGCCGCAAGTGGAGGGCACCGTCATCCCTGCCCTTTACCCACTGGAGGAGCCTCACTCCCCGGTTTCTTCTCCACCCAGGGAAGACCCTGTCTCCCCTTCGTCTTCATCTAAACCTATCATGACTTCACCACACCATGCGTCTAAGACCATTACACCCATCTCATCTTCAACCTCGCAACCATCAACATCTTCCTCTCAGCCATTTTCCTGGTTAGTGGAGAAGATCGAACTTCTCCCTCCGAGGAAAGTGATGCCTCAGGTGTTGTGGGAGCATCTTAAAGCCCTTCAACATACCCGCGCCCTCTCATCACATGCCGCTAATCCTCCTAAGGTGGAATCTCGTCAGACTCTTGACAAAGACCAGACTCTCAAACCTCAACCAAACCCGTCAAAACCGAAGCCTGCATCTATCTCGTCTAAACCCATCAGGTCATTTGGCGTTCGTCCTATCTCCACCCTCACTCACCCGCAAGTGAAGGTGGACCTAGGCCAGACCTCGACTAGCAGTAGTCTTCCAACCAAGGCAAAGAAGACTGCCAGACCACAGAAACGAACGTCTCCTTCTCCATCACCATTGCCATCCATTTTGGGCCCCCATCCTTCGACCTTTGCTAGCATCCTTCCCACTCTGACCTTCAACCAAAACTCGTTGCCTCCTTTGCTTCCTCTGCCTATCTCCAGTCGTCCCTCTCCTAAAAAGGCGGTATCAATCATCAAGAAAGAGCTGTCTCCATTTGTCACCGCGCCATCAACCTATAAGGTGGTACGAAAACCTCTTCTAACCTCGCCTAAGCAAAAGTCACCAACCTCGCGCATATCAAATAGCACAGACCCTCTATTGGGCTCATACTCATTGATATTGCGTCGACTTCTCCAGACTTCTGACATAACCCTTTCGCCCATCAAGCCTTTCCAACCTCTCAGGTCCAAGCCCTCCTGGTTTGACGACACAAAAATTTGTTTATATCATCGTACACCAGGACACGACACCGAGACTTGCTGTGCCCTCAAGGCCGTCATTCGCCGCCATATGGAGAAAGACACTCTTCTCCTTAAGGAAACTCTTGACCAGACCCCGACTCCTTCCTGTCCAACCTCTTCAAACACATCAACATCTCACTAGCAAGACATGACCCCTTCTTCGCCTCCCATTTTCAAAATCAATGCTATCCGTATAACCACTAGGTCGCAAAAGGACAAGGCCAAAGAAAAAGCTGCCATTCCTTGGACCTATCCCTTCGTCAAACCACCCCTTGCGCCCAAGCCTAAAATTTCTATTCTGGGCGCATCCTAACCTTCTTCGTCTTCCTCTTCTGGGCCAATTCACGACTCCATGCTGAAGCAGCTTCACCAGACACCTGTGAAGATGTCTCTTTATGACCTTATCCAAACCTCGCCTCAGCACCGTCAAGCCCTTATCCAAGCCTTGAAGGCAGTGGAGGTCCAACCCGAGGACCCCCAACCACTCGCTGCCCTCGTCCATTCCTTGTCTCCTGTCGCCTCCATCACATTCAGCGATTCTGAGATTCCCACATCTAACACAGAAGATCAGGACACCGCCCTCTTCATCACTGCCTATGTTGATCAGACATGCATTAAATGCGTTATAATCGACGGCGGCGCTAGCATCAACATAATCTCTACCCACGCCTTTGATCAGCTGGCTCTTCCCAAGAACTGTATCTCCAAAACTGACGTGATCTTACGCTCTTTCAACGACACCACTACCACGACCATTGGCACAGTCATCCTCCACATTCATGTTGGTCCACGCACAGTCCCAGAGCTCTTCTATATCATTGAAGGAGAGTTTCAATACAACCTTCTACTGGGCCGACCTTGGATCCGTGCCATGGCCTGTATACCCTCTACCCTGCACCGTTGTGTGAAGTTCGAGCATAACGGGCAAGTCCACACCATCCCCGCTGACCCTTCACCCTTCAAGACTTGCAACACCACCTACCGTCCCAATGATGTCCTCATTCCCATCAAGCCGTCAACTCCGGCACCGCCCCCATCTGCGGAAGCTTCGACCAGTTCGCAATCGGCGGTTGCCCTCACCCCTCCTCTTCAAGCGCTGACCAAAGACCCCATGGAAGACATCTTCCAACGACTACCACTTGGGGAATATCGCTTGTTGACCCTCGACATGTTCCAAACTCTGCAAGAGTATGGACGCCTTCATCTCAGTCCTAATTATGACCATCGAATCAGGACAGTCGTACCTTATGGTCCTCCTCACTTCCAAACCAACTTTGTCTATGGGGGGCTTAATCAAGCTCCTACCAACGGCAATTCCCTCTCTTCACCCCAACCTTTCACATCTGATTTCTCGTTTCTTGGCAACTCCACCTTTGTACACACTTACCTTCACAGGTGTGCATGGAAGGGTTTTGGTTTCAGACGATATGAGCAGGGCTCCCATCAGCCCATCGAGCTGCTCAATGATCACGATGCCAAGAAACGGTACGGCCTGGGATATCATGACCCCACTCAGGCTCCTTCTGACCTTTGTCCCGAGCCAACCATTGACCAATCTCTTCCAGACTCGCCCATTTCTCCTTCGTCACCTACGGAGTCGGTGGTTTCCATCCCTCCTAGTTTTTTTTTTCTATAAACACCATCCGCCTGGAACCCCTGACCTATCAACTCAATGGGGTGCCCAGGTCTCTCCCTCTCATCTTTCCTAGCATGGTAGAGGATGAGTCGGCAACCATTCACACTATCCACTGCGTTGACGATGACGCCATCCTTTCCTACATGGGTGCCGATGACTCTTTCATCCAGCGTTTCCTTCCTTCCGAGACCCAGGTTATGTTAAATGAATCCACCATTGACATCAACCTCCCTTCTTCTTCCGATGTTCCTCACGTCTTAAAGATTGGCCAATCTTTAGACGCTCAGGAGCAGCTTGACTATGCCCAGTTCCTTTCCAACCATAGCAAGGCCTTTGCCTGGACTTACAGCGACATGCCTGGCATTGACCCCACCATTGCTACCCATAACATTGTCACCAAACCAGAGGCTAAGCCTGTTAGGCAGAAGCTTCAAAAGATACATCCTCACGTTGTGCTTCTTGTCAAAGAGGAGCTTCAGCGTCTTCTTTCTGTCTCCTTCATCCAACCCATCGATTATCCACAGTGGGTCTCTAACATCGTCCCAGTTACTAAAGCAACTGGGGGGATTTGGATCTGCATGGACTATCGCGACCTTAACCTAGCCTGTCCCAAAGATGACTTTCCTCTTCCTAACATCGACCAGCTTGTTGATCTCACGGTCAGCCATGAGATGTTATCTCTCATGGACGAGTTTTCAGGATACAATCAAATCCTGATCGCACCAGAAGATCAGCACAAGACTACCTTTATCACCCCATGGGGGACTTTTTGCTATCGAGTCATGCCTTTCGGCTTGAAAAATGCTGGTGCCACATATCAGCACGCCATGACCTACATTTTCCATGATCTCCTCCACAAAATCATGGAGGACTATGTGGATGACCTTCTCGGCAAGTCCAAACTTCACCGCGACCACTTGACCATTCTCACAATCATCTTCTCTCACCTTCTGCAATACAATGTCCGCCTTAACCCCAAGAAGTGTGTCTTTGGGGTCCTCTCAGGCAAACTTCTCGGCTTCATCGTTTCTTTCCGTGGTATCGAGATAGATCCTGCCAAGATCTGCGCTATCCTCGAAATGCCACCCCTGACCAATCTCAAGCAGCTTCGCAGTCTACAAGGGAATCTCTAGTCCATTCACCGTTTCATCTCACAGCTTTCAGACCACTGCCAACCTTTTCATCACCTCCTTAAGAAAGACGTCTCCTTTAAATGGGATAAGGACTGTCAAGAGGCTTTTGAAGCCCTCAAAGGCTATCTGGTCTCTCCACCAGTCCTCATTCCACCTAAGGATGACCAACCCTTCTACGTTTATATCTCTGCCACCAACCATTCGTTAGGTGCCATGATCGCGCACCAAGACGAGCATCATCGCGAGCAAGCGGTTTACTACATCAGCCGAACACTGGTCGACTATGAAACTCGGTATACTCATATCGAGAAACTCTATTTGGCATTAGTCTTTTTCGCTACCAAGCTCCGCCACTATCTTCTCAACCACAAAACCTTTGTCGTCACTCACACCGACCCTCTCAAGTACATGCACTCCAAGCCATACCAGAATCAACGTATGGCTCGGTGGCTCATGCTGCTTGCTGAGTTTGACTTCGAATTCATCCAGCAAAAATCTATCAAGGGGCAAACCATCGCTGACCAACTGGCAGATGCCCCTCTTCCCGACAACCAACCTTCACACTGTGAGTTTCCTGACGAGTCTATTGCTACCCTTTCCACCGATGACACCGTCTACCAAATGACTATGTTCTTTGATGGCTCAAAATGTCAACTCGGTGGGGGTACGGGGGTCATCCTCATCCCACTCAAAGGGGAGCCCATGCCTCTATCTTTCAAGCTTGACTTTGATTGTACCAATAATATGGCCGAATACGAGGCCTTAATTTTGGGACTTCAGACTACCCTTTCTCTCCACATCAAGTCTATCAACATCTTTGGCAACTCGCAGCTCATCATTAATCAAGTTAACGGTTCATATCTTTGTAAAAACAAAGTTTTACAGAGGTATAAGAATCGTGCTGACCTTCTTTTGGCATCTTTCGACCATTACCTCTTGCAGACTGTTCCACGCTCTACGAACAAGTTTGCCGACACCATGGCCTCTCTTGCTTCACATATCCCATCTTCATCATCATCATCATCCCACCTTTTTGTCACAGTGCATCGTGTACCTTTGCCTTCATACATCTCTCCTCACATCGACCATATCAACACTATCAATTCTAGCCCACAAGATGACTGGTATAAGCAACTTGTGGACTACTTGTCTCTTTCTGTCACTCCTCCCAACCTCTCTAGCAATGCGCAGTGAGCTTTCATCAAGTGCACAGCTCGCTATACCATGCTAGGGGGTCTTCTCTATAAGCGAGGCTTCGACGGTCTCCTCCTTCGCTGTCTAACCTCCGCTGAAGCTTCTCATGCCATAAAGCAAGTCCACGACGAGATTTGTGGTGGACACTTCAGTGGAAACTCGGTTGCCAAGCGCATCCTTCGCCTGGGTTATTATTGGCCCACCCTTCATCAAGATTGTAGCGATTATGTTCGGCGTTGCATCAAGTGTCAGCAGCACTCTAACCTGCTTCATCTCCCCAGCCACGCCTTGCAAGTCACTCAGGATTTTTGGCCTTTCTCTCAGTGGGGCTTGGATCTCATCAGTGAGATCAACCCTCACTCGTCTCTTCATCATCAGTCCATCATCACTGCCACTGAGTATTTCACCAAGTGGGTGGAAGCCATTCCTCTTGTCTCCACAAAAGCCGACAAGATTGTCGACTTCATCAGCAGCCACATCATCTGTCATTTCGGTGTCCCTTACAAAATCATCACCGACAACGGCAAGTCCTTAAAAAACAAGACTATCCAAAAACTATGTGACTCATTTAGCATCAAACTCAGCTTTTCTTCGCCTTACTACCCACAAGCAAATGGGCAGGCCGAGGCTTCCAACAAAATTCTCACCAAAATTCTCATGAAGGTGGTCGACGATACAGGAAGGGATTGGCACATTCATATTCCCTTCGCTTTGTGGGCCTACTGCACTAGCATCCGAACCTCTACGGGTGCTACTCCCTTCTCTCTCGTGTACGAAACAGAGGCTGTCTTACCCCTCGAAGTATAGATCCCGTCTCTCCGCATCTCCCTGTATGACATTCTCTCCAACGATGACTTTCGTCAAGATCGCTTAGCTCAACTTGAGTTACTCGACGAGCGCCGTCTTGCTTCCCTTAATCATCTCCATGTCTACCAAAGTTGCATAAAGCGGGCCTACGACAAAAATCTGCGAGAACGAGATTTCAACATCGGAGACCTCGTCCTCAAAGAGAATCAGCACGTGACCAATATGGAGCGAAGTAAACGAGGCAAATTCGCCCCCAATTGGCTTGGACCTTTTATCATCACGCACAAGTATGGGTCAAGGACTTATCGTTTGTCTTCCCTCGACAGACGGCCAGAACCTGAGCCTCTTAATGCGTTGCATCTTTGACCATTCTTCTGCTAGTCGAGTACTCGTCTACTTGACACGTAACTTGAGCTCGTCCCTTGAGCAATCCTCGTCCTCTTAATCCTCATCCCTTTCAACCCTATTCCCCTTTAACAAGTCCTCTACGACCCTTTTATGATGCATGGATGCTTTGTCCTAATAAAAGGGGCGTCCTTGAACTTCTACAGTCTTGTCCGTGACTCAAATTTCTATCAAAAAAACAATCAAAATCAAGATGTCAAAACATATCCATGGTCACAAAATCAAGTCAAATTCAAAAAGACAGACTGATCCCTCGAAGGACAGCTGTACTATCATTGTTGTAGCTAATAGACTGATCCCTCGAAGGACAGCTATTCAAACCTTTTTATTAAGCAAAAATATAGACCACTCCCTCAAAGGATGGCTATGACTAATCTTGCTACAAATAACGCCTTTCTTAGAAGCTTCCCGCATCGATCAGCTTCGCAACATGACCACCAAGCAAATGACATCTCTATGTAGGCTTCCCGCATCGATCAGCCTGCACAAAAAAAAAAAAAAAAAAACGAGTCACGGACTTGGCTTGTAGTTGTCTCAGGGTCTCCTATAAAAGGGGCAAGGTTATTCCTGCTCTTAAACTGGGTTACCCTATCCTCCGCCTATCACCTGCTCAGGGGACTTCGAGCTCACTTTAATGTCAAAGTGATTCGATTACCATTCTAACTCAACACTGATCAACGACGTAATGCATGAACGGGGCTTTGGTTCTAATAACCCCTATCTATGCTTCCTTTCTGGTCCTTGTCAATGAAAGAGCGATTTGCCTTTCATCTTTTCTCTACACTTTGGTCACATTTAACCACATCAATTGTCGACTCATCTCAAACCCAGCCATTTTCATCATTTTTAGCTGACATCATCCTAGACCATTTCACATAGTTTCTATGGACACCAGTACACATGGAAACTACCGACTAGACCCAATTTATGTTAAGCATAAACCAATACTTGCTGAAGCATAAATAGACTTCTATTCATTCTTAGCATACATCCATCGCGACTATGGAAACTTGCTAGGGATGAAAGACTCTCGACCAATTCTACAGAATACACCATCTGTAGCATCATTTTATCCTCATCTTACCCTCGTCATTTCAACACATGACCAATCTCATCATCGACCAATCTTCTCAATTTATCTGAACTACATTGGTCTGAGGCCCTATGACCAGGGCTATGTAGATAGCACTCAGATACCACATCTTCTGAGGTTAGCTCGACCACCCCCTTTTGTTCGTCTCTATGATGGACAAACCCTCTCTTCTTTGACTCTTATCACGACCAACTCCGTCAACTTTGGCCAAGACCAATCATCGACTTTGACCAAGACCAATCAATCCCTCTGACCCTCCCTCCCTTTTAGGGAGAACTACATCAGCCTGAGGCCCCTACGATAGGGGCTATGTAGGCAGCACTCAGTTGACATGGGGTCTTCTGGGGTTAGCTCGGCCACATCCTTTCGTCCATCCATCCTCTTGACCAATGACCATTGGAGATCATGCGTATCTCCTTCGACCTTCGACCACTTCCAAGACAGTGTGTTGCCTTGGTTGTTTTTGCGTGTGTGCTACCTCACGGCTGGTTAGCAGAATTGTCTGCAGATTCGCAAGTATAGGATCGCGAGCCAGTTGATCCCTACTACTTGTGGCTTTTTCATGTTTCTAGGAGCACTTCTTGAGCCCTGGATACCTAGAACATGATGACCATTTGGAGCTTCAACTTAAATTGAGTGACCCGATCAGCAGACGACTAAATGCTGGGGCCCAGTTACTTTAATTTTGGCACTCCTTGACCCTCGACATGCGACAATTTGACCTGACCCTCTCGTGAAGTGGACTACGCGCAATCACGACTATGGCAGCATTTTCACTCACTCTCTTCTATCCCTTTCTCTGTCAAATCGACACTCGATCTTCGGTTCCCTTCTCTCGACTATCGCTTTGAGGGGGGAACACCTCATCCTTTTTCTGGGGCAACCAACTCCTATTTTTGTCTTGCAGTTCGTCTAGAACAACCAACAAGACAAAAAGGGGCAAATGTAGACACCGCAAACGTGTCTGCACCTTGGTTCTCCCCCTTGTCCACCTCAAACCCTTATCCTAACCCTTGGCCTCCATTTGATTAAAATAACTTAAATATTTTAAATCAAGTGGCCCCCTTTCCACCCTACCCTTGCCACCTTGGATCCTCCCTTGAATCCCTCCACCTTCCCCCTAGCATTTATTAGGCCAAATCTCTTCATTATCTTCCCCCCATGCCCATTTTGGCATCCTCGTGACCGTTCTTCCCATAACCCCTCACCCGGCGGCGTGCAAGAATGGGCAGAGGCTATTTTTAGCCTCTGTCCCCATCCTGCGACCGCCGACGTCGGTGACCCTTCGACCGACGTCGGCAAAACTACCGGCGTCGGCAGCCTTCATTACCCCTTTTTGTATCCGTTGCAGCCCCCCGGGACCCTTGAGCTCGCAAACAGACTTCTCTTGGCGCTTTGGCATTTGTCTCTCCTCCGTCTAGACCTCGTGCAACAGCAGCAACAGGTGCAAAGGCTCTAGATCAGGGATTTCTTCTTGCAACAAGTCTTCTGTGGCTCCAACAACAACTCCTCCTTTCTTCAGTCAGCAAGCCAAAGGTAAGCACAGTCTGGTGTTTCATTTTATTTCTTTTCTTTAGTTTTTAGTCATCTATCCTATCTACTGTCTTCTACTCCCTCTGTTTTTCCCCCTGAGACGCTGCAAAGCCTTCTCAGGTCCTGTCCCTTGTGTATCTTCCTCTTCCTCATCCCCCTGTCAACAAAGACCTTGCATAAGGCACCCAACCAGAACCAGAGCATTCCTCAGTCCATCTAAATTTGTCCCCGAACTCTGTCTCGACCCCGTTCACGAACCAGACCCGTCCACAGTCTAGAAAGCAACCCAGACCCGACTACAGGCCACAACCCCGACCGACGCCGGTCACTTCCCCAATCGACGTCGGCAGGATAGCCGACGCCGGCAGATCAGATAACCGACGCCGGCGACATTTCCGACCTCAGCGACTGTCTTCAGCCCAACAACTCCTTCAGGTAATCATTTTGTCTTTTCTTTCCTTCCTAATTTCTTTGTCACTTCTGTATTCTGGCATTCTGTATTTTCTTGATCTTTTATCTGTCTGTTAACAGTGGGTTGACCTCCCTTAAGGAAGTTTTCACACTTCCGGGAACAAGCTCTTGCTTGGCAACCCACCACCTATCCATCTAACATTTTCTTGTCCAAGTTTCCTTTTTTCTTGCAGGTGTCATTCCTCCACAGCCAAAGAGGAGTGCTCACAAGCGTCTGGATTACGGTGCGCAATCTTTATCCAGGTACTTCCCATGCCTTGTCCATTACTTTTTTAGTTTCTTTTTTTCTCTTAAATCTAAAAAGCGAATTTTGAATAGAAACACACAGAGCAAGAGCAAGCAGTTTATTTCTATCTACAATTTGGTATTGGTTAGATATTTCTTTCACTGGTATTTCATGGATTTAATTTGATTTTTGAATAGCTACCATGATATTTTATAGTGATGTTTTACAAAGCGAACTATTTGCATATTCAATGGGTAACTTAATCTTTTTGGGACCAAAAGGGTCTTATTGGGGAGGTTCAATTTAAAAGATTTTCACTCTTCATATGGTTCAGGATAATTAATTAATATCCTATTTAATGATATTTTTTATTTTACCATAGAATATATATTTAATTAATTAATATCCTATTTAATGGTTTTTTAGTTTACCATGGGATATATTAATTAATTAAATATCCTATTTTATTAAACCATTAAATCATTTTACCTAAGTTCCCAATTTTTAATTATCCCCCACATGAATGGTTATTTTTTAAAAATATATATAAACCTTTATCCAAAAAATAAACTTTATTCACCCATTATTCCCATGCCTCATGTGGAATTCCATTTTATTTTAGATGGGGGTGAATTTAATATGGGATATGTTATTTATAAACCTAAGTCCCTTAAAATTTTATCTTGCACACCGTTTTACTCCACTTTACCATGTGGACACCCATTTGCAAAGAGAATATGGTTGGTGAAAAGTTATTTGGGTTTTGTTTATTTATTCGAGAGATAAATGTTTTAAACCTTATCCACATATGTAATGGATTTAACTATGGCCTATGTTTTAATTCCTTACCTTACCATGCACGTTAAACACATTATTCCCTTTTTAATTCCAATGTGGAATAGCTACTTTGCATAGTCATGGGAGTGTAGAAAGTTGTATGGAGCATGGATTTTTTATGATAGTCTTTGTTTTGCATGAGAATGTTTTAATTATTTTAGACCATGCATATTAATAATTATTAAGAAATATATTCATGGATACATATATTTTATATGGCATTGACTCCTAGATTTACCTTGGATGCCAATCTTGAATGCATGATCAAGATTATCCCAAGTCTTTATTACACATGGTGTTAACCCCAAGATTATCTTGATGCCTCTATGTAATATTTATTTAACAAGAGTTGCAAGTTTTATTTTATGGCATTGAATATTATCCAAAGACAATGTGGCATTTGATTTGAACATGTCATTTTAGCATGGAAATCTTGTTTTAACTTGATGGTAATAGAAATCACTTGACACCAAAAAACCACATGGGTAGTGTGTGGTGAGTTTATTTTAGTTTGTGTTTATCACAAAAAACATCTAACACTAAACATCACACCATTCTTGGCATTGATCATTTAATCTGGGATGGTGTGGATCCTTGAATTTAAGATGCTAACAAAAAATGACCCATTTTAATGGGATGTCAACCCAAAAATAGGGGAAACTCACCATTCTAGGGAAAACAATAACTATTCTTAGCCAATGTGTGAACGTAGAGGAAATACCAAAAATTCAACGCCGTGTTGTTGAACCAAATCCTCAATTTGGGAAAATGGTTAGTGCTTGGCCAATCTACGAAGGTAAGGGAAACCCAGAAAATATTTCCTAGCATAGAGTTGTTAGCTAATGCACAACCAATGCCATGGAGGCATAGAGATATAAAAACTATAGGTATTTTTATAGAGGTAGCAGTGTTTTTGCATAGAGGGATTTTACAAAAGAGATATATCTAGATTATAGAGCCAAAAATAACCTTGAGTAAATTAAAGAGGTTTATTTTTATTTGTTTCATAGATAGATTATCTGGTATGAAAGAAATCTATTATACTTAGAGAGGTTTTGTAATTATTATCAAAGAGTTTTTAATAGATTGGAACACTCATAGAGTGGACTTGGGGATGTAGCCATTTGGTGAACCCCATAAACAAATCTTCTATGTCATTTTTTTAAAATTTCTTCTCTGTGATATGAAATTATTTCAATTTCTTTAATTAAATTACAAAATGTTTATAAAGTAATTTTTGGATTTACTTAAAGAAAAATTGGAAATTAATATTCATTTTTAATTCAAGCAGGCTGTAAATATTTTTTTATAAACTTGGATTATTTATATGATTTTACAAAAATACTCATTCAAAAAATTTCAGTTAGTTTTACATTCAGATTTAAATAAAAGTCAATTCCTTTGATTTTAATTAAAAATTGGAAAAAATGACTTATTATTAAAAAACCTATTTTAAATAAATAGTATTGATTATCAAGGGCTAATTATTGTTTACAGATCAAGAAAACATAGACAAACTTTTTGGGAGGTCAAATTCTCACTTGCATATATTTTGTTATGCTTCATCGTATGGCCTAAAATTTAGTGCATCGAAACGAGGCAAAAAATGAATAGACCCATATGATCAAATCCTTCTAAAACTACCATATTTTTGAAATATGACTATATCAATATGCTTATTCATCTTTACTTTAGCTTCTTTACAAATTTGGCTAAGTATGGAAGTTTAGTGAATTTTATTTGAGAAGCTAACTTTGGACCCACATATCTTTGGTTTCTCTTCATTGCATGACTTAAGAATTGAACCATATAAACTTGGGACTAATGTGATCACAAACATATGACCTACTCCCCCTGACTCATCCACATGTGTTAATGCTAACATCATCAATATTCTCACTTAGATTTCTCTACCACTAGACCCAAAAGGTCTAGATGAAAACTATGGACTACCAGATGAATTCCTCTCATGCAAATAAGCACTAAAATCACCATTGACCTTTGAAATGACCCTTTGTATATGCTCAATACTTTAGACTCATCCCTAATAATTTTCAAACTCTAAAGATCAACCAAGCCTTCTTCAAGCATACTAGGATAAGCACATGGCACACTTTGTCATTGTCACTTAGACTAACAAGGCACTTCATCCACTCACCTAGACACATCCATGACATCACCATAACATCATTGATAGCTATCCAATAGGTATGTGCCCTTTTTTCTTTTTGATTATTAGGGATATAAACCCTACAATCTACAACCTTGTTTTGTTTTACTCATTTAGTCGAGTAGGTGTGCTTTTGATTTTTGGGTTGTTAAACATTCCTTGAAATCTACCACCTTGAATTGTAATTCTTTTATTGATTTTAAGGAGTCAATGAGTGATTCACCAAAGTATGCATTTATTGAGAGGAACTTGCCAAAGTGTTTTGAATGATTTCCATAATACGTACTTCATGTTTCATTCCTTTCTTCTATGGGGGAACAAGAGTCTCTTGGTGATTGAAAAATGTATTTTTTATGTCTGATGAAGCATTGTGCAAAACATATTGAGGCTTATTTTGTTTAATTGATATGCCATGATATATTTTAGATGTGTTCTAAACTAGAGTATGTTTCATTTGTTCTATTAAAATTTCTTGTTCATTGGAAGCATTGTTATGTATTGAAGTGGTAGCTAAAGGGTCAATTATGTTAGGTGTGGAACCTGATTGTCTTCCAAGATTAGAGGTTAAAATTATGATGTTATTTTAGCTAGGTTTGTATCTCATTCTTTGTATCCCTAATGGCATGGGGGTTACAATGGGGGAAACTCACCTTGTGGGGTTTGGAGGGGATTACCCCCTAATGGGGGGTCCAGGAGCCACACACCCTGATGGGGCTTCAGGGGCAGTGCCCTTAGAGTGAAAATTTTATTAAAATAACCTTATTAAATTATAATTTCATAGTCAATTGGGGCCATTGATTATAGGTTTCTAGATCTGACAGTAGAGGTTATGTTTAGGTGTTTTTTTTTTCCCTAAAATGTATTGAGATATGACTGAGAGAAAAAAAAGTGAAAAAATTAACCCAAAGTGGAAGCATAAAAAGGTAAAGAGGTGTAGTAGGGTTTGTTATAGGATTTTGTTTCTCCCTTTTATTTCTAGAAATAATATATTGGACAAGTTTAGTAGTTTTAGCCCATTTTGGGTGAACCACATTAAATCTAGTGTCTCCTATTATGTGTATGTTTTTGTTTATTTTCAGTTTTTGATTAATTCATTTCATAGTTTCTCTTGTATGTAATTTAAGGAAAAATTTGGGGTTTAATTTATCCTAACAAGTGAAGTTCACAATAATCTTATATATGTATCTTTGACTTATTTTCTTGATCTTGGTGGTAAGATCTTAATCATTGGGTGATGACTCTATGAATGATTCTTTTCCATTATTAGAAGAAGCAGTGTGGGATTTTAAAACATGAGTGAGGGATTGTTCTCATTATTGTTCTTATACCATATCCAATGTATTTAATTTTTCCATAGGGAAATCTGATGGCAATCTAACACCTGATTTAATCTAACCTTAGGAGGGATTCTTCCTTGTCCTCCAAGGGTTGATGTTCAAAATAGTCTTCTTCAGCTCTTATAGTTGTTACAATGTATTCAAACACCATGGAATTGTCTTGTCCATCATAAAAATGCTCTTCCCCATAACTAGGCTTGTAAGAGACCCCACTATGGTTATACCTTTATGTCATGTTTAGAATATTGTTCTCTACATTTGTGAAGATGTGAAATGTGTTTTTCAAATGTTAAAAGGTGTGTTTTGACTTCTTCAAATAGGTGACAAGGTAAAAATATACTATAGTAAAATAAATGACATAGTACCACATAATTAAAAGAAATGGTTATGAAATTACTCAGCTTTGGTCAGTTGAAATCATCAAATTAGAAGAGGGTATGATAAATTTAAAACTTAAAGTGCAAGATAACACAACAAACTTAGGTTAAAGATATGTCAATACCATAAAATATAAATACAAATATGATGAGTTACAACTATAAAATTATAAGAATTTAATTTTGATTAGGAAGATAACAATGTGAACTAAGAATCTCAAAACATGAAAACACACAAGAAATCCTAAGTATAAAGTTAAAACTAAACAGGCAATACAACGCCACCACATGGTAATAGGATATAGAATCATCTTATAAATTAGAGTGTGAGAAAACAAAATATAACATAAGTCCACAATGAGAATATAAAGTTTATCATGAGTCTATATAATGAACTTTAACCCAAATGAGAAATTGTACCTAAGTTAACTCAAACCAAGTGTAAATGGCAAATCAACTAACACATTGGCCTAAAAATAACAAAGGTGAGATTTTCAATTTAGATTAAAAATGGAGAAATTTTAGATTTTTCAAAGTGGGAAAAGGTCTACACTCAAATGGACAACATAATAAAGATAATATTTCAAATTGGAACAAGGTAAAAAGAGGTTTTTATTTGGTCAGTGTAATGCTTCCTTGTTCAAATAAATTGATGGATAACAAAGGTGTTTAAACCCCCTTTCTCTCAATAGATTATATGATGGCATGGAACTTTGGGCTACTCACCCTGCATCAATAGTATGTTTACAAAAAGTGGGGTTGTTCTAAAATGAAATTTTTGTGTTTTTCTACATGGTCCCAAATGTGGCTAACACAAGGGATGCTCACATCACTTAGATCCATGTCAATTGACCTATTGTGAAAATGTCTTATCCTTTTCAAAACCATTACATCCATCACTTACTTAGTGTAGTGTGATGTCTAAGTTACTCCTATGGTCTGAGACATTATCTTACTAACTAAGTTTGCTTAACCTCTCAAAAAAAATCCCAGTAAGTTGACCTCAATTTGTATACCCCACCATGGAGTGGAGTTAAAATGATGTTGGAATATGAATTCTCAAGTCAACACTTCCCTAAATAACCTATGATGAAATGATTAACTCTCACTCATAAGCCAAAATGAATGAAAATAAATGATAAGTGAAAAGAATTTAAGGTCATGTTTGGATCACCCAATTAATACAAATTTGGGGAGGGCCTTGATGATGTTATTTTCATGATTTTTGGACTAAAAATAAATAAGGCAAATAAATATCACTTTTTATCACCCAAGTTCCCTAAAGGGGAGAAGGGGAGAGAACACACACATCAATAATTTTACAAAAAATAAATAACTTTTGAAAAACAAGCATTAAAAAAAAACACTCTTAAGATTATGTAATTTAAGTGTGAGTATTTATTTTAATTCACCAAAGTGAAATATTTATGAAAATTTTCCCCTTGGTCTTAGTTTACAAACTTTGTAAAAAATTTCACAAAATAACAAAGTATGAAACCACAAAATTCCTTTTAAGCACCAAATGAAAAGTTCAAGACTTAACCACTTTAAAACTCATGCCTTTTTCTAGATTATAGCCTACAAGTTTTAGAGGTTTTAAGTATAATTATAATCCCAAATATAAATGAAAATATATTTCAAAAGTTTCTCACAATCTTTATTTTCTTGTCACAAAGATTGACATTAATCCAGGAAAGTACCGATCCAATTCATTGAAATCGATAATGGTCAATTCAAGCAAGGTCAATGCCAATCGAATGGAATCAATGTCAGTTCCTATAAAAAAGCAAGAACATAATGATTTTCACAAATGGGACTATTACTAAAACAAGCATGAAAATAAAATAACTCTTTGAATCCTGTAAAAAAATAATCAGACAGAGAATATACAAGCTCAAAAATAGAGAATAAAAACCAACAACTTTAATGAAAAATCCTTAAATCAATTTTTTTTCCATATTTTACCCTTCATAAAGGAACCAATTTTGGTTTATAGAGGGTTGATGTTGGTCAAATAGAATTGATGTCAATCTCTGTGTAAACTGTGTGTCATCAAAAAGAATAAAAATATATGAAAAATGAAGACCAACTTGATTTTTAAAGACTTTTAAGCATTCATTAGAAGATATAAGAGATGCATATTAGTATCCTTCATTGTATGAGATGCGTGGTCCAGCTGGGTATGCCAAAATATAGATTAGTAATCCAAATCAAATTAGTCTAGACATTAGTAGTGAAAACTCAAAATAAACATAAAGGACATAACATACTAAGACAACTCCTAAATGGGGTTTTTAAAATGAAATAGAAGAGATATTGAAAGAATGAATACAACCATAAAATCTTCCCAAGATCATCCCTCCTCCAAGAGCAGCTCAAAAACATGATTTTGCCTTGATTTGGTGTTCCAAGTCTTTGGCAATGATGAGTGTCTTGCTGCTCCATTATCTCTCAATGAACCAATGAGTTATGCTTATAAATTTTATCAATGTGTGTCAATATTTGAAGCTACTCTATTACAAATTCAACATAATAACATTACAAAAAAATAGCTTGAAAGGATGAGTGAAGACCCTTTATTTATATATTTTTTTTAAATGATAAGAATCAACCATCACCATTCATATTGAGATCAAGATGTGTGGCCATGAATCAATTAAATTTTTGAGTCTCAATCCATAAATATCCCCATTAATATTTTGAATAAAGGGGCATTAATGAGGCATGGGAGGGCTTAAACTAGATATTTGTTCCATTTATGGCTTGTGGATGCCACCCTATTGATGATGTCACTAGATGATGCAAATATTAGAAATGAATTTACAATTAACAGATCTTCAATAAATTCCATGGATTTTTTAATTAAGATCTTAATTTTGTTTAATTTACCTAAGTGAGTTTAATTAATTTTTTACAATTCTTTGGAAATTGGTTGTCCATTTAATCAAAATGGTTAAAATGTCAAGTTATTAAGTCATAATTTTATTAAAGTATAATTAGAATAAGGTGTCAGTCATGTATGGACAAATATCCCATTTAGAGCATTGTGGATGTGAAATAACATATGCACGTGTCGTGTGATTTTGAATTAGAAGAATTCAGTGGTCTAGAGCATCATTTTGCATGGTTATAATTTGAATCAAGATGATTTGACAAAAGATAATAATCACATTAAATTAATTGATCCATTGGCCTAAATTGGCACCTATATGTGAGAAAATCAAACCATTTAGTATGTTTTAGTGATTTTGGCCCAAATTGAGTGTTGTCATTGAATTTTGAGTAAGATTAACAATTTTAGCATAATGGTGATAGGAATTAGATGTCTACAATAATAATAAAGTTTATATCATTTTGATTAGTAGTTAAGGCTTGATCATCAAAATAACATATGGTCAGACTAAGAGATAAGTAATAGGCACAATAGATAGCAGATGTGAGCCATTTGGTAGAAATAAGCTTTTATGAACTGAAGATACAATTATGATAAATACTTTCCAAGTATGCAGTACTGAGGTGATATATAATTTAAATTTAATGTCTAAAATATCAAGATAAAAAAGGAAATAAAGGATATGAAACATTATAAATTCAAGTAAAGAAAAAGAAGAGTAAAAAAATAATGCACACAGAAGGAATAGAGATTTGCATAGAAGAAAGAGAATAAAACTAGAGCATTAAAGGGAGACTACACTAATTGTTTATGTAAAGGAAGAAAATATAAATGAATAAAAAATAAATCAGGGACACCTTACTGAGTACAAGTCTATGGAAGAGCAATAAGGAGATAAAACTATGAAATTAATAAAGAAACTATGCTATAAAATAATAGAGAAAAGGCACAACTAGCATAGAGAATACTAAAAATATTAAATAAAATACTCTACATAGATAAATAAAAGAACAAATATATCACTAAAATAAATAACATGAGATATGACTAAATAAAGGAGACAATAAATATTATGCAAGGCAAAAATACAAATAGATTATGCCACAAGGAAAGGATGACAACTCAAAGTACAAGAATACACATACAAAATGTTTGCCACAAAAAACAAATTATTCAAAGAAATAAATAAAAATCATATTCATACATAAAATATCTTGTGTATTCAATCAATAAATATAATGAAACCTCAAAGTATATAAATTATAGATATATTGTTATTCAATATTAAGCAAAACAAAATAATGAATACGATCTTAGAACTACTAAAAAAACATGAGAATGGATTTTTATTTTTGGACTAATTCAATATAAAAATGAATAAGAAATGAGAATACCTATGTGGATAGTCTCACCAAAAAATAATGGAAGGATGGGAAACTACTTCTTAGGATCAACTTACAACAACTCTAATTAGAGGTCAAAAATTGCCAGCAAAAAGGTGAATAAAAGGAGATGGATTGAACAATATTTAAAGGGTGGATCCCCTACAAAAGAAAGAGAGATTTATCCAAAAGTATGCACACTCATTAATTATTGATAAAAAGAGGAACAATTATCTAATACATGAATGATTTATTATAGAATTTGTAGAGAGGATTACAAAGCAAGTTAGTCAAACATTGGTCCATAAATCATGAAAAATGCATAAAGAACTAACTAACTAATCCTATCTATTCATATGGGAATTACAAATGATAGAAAAAAAGAAATAAAATAAATCAACATCATATTACCTTCCCAAATGGATTTACCATACCAATGTGGCTCAAAAACATGTTATCCCTTGATCAAGCATCTTTGTCTTTGTCAACAAAGGGGGCAAACTCATCCAATATCTCAAGAACACTCCATAAAACCTAGGCTCATGATTCTAAATCACTAAACTATCCTATAAATGAAGCTTGTAACTAATTTTAATGGTATATTTCAAAGGATTATGGAGATAATTTTGCATAATAACTTTGTATAAATCAAGTTTTTTTATTCATATCCATGGTCTCTCTATATATAGATTTTTGAGATTGGTCAGGATCAACCATGACCATCTATCTCAAGATTGAGATGTGTGGCCATGGATAATCCTAATATTTAGAATTAAACTCATAAATATCCTCAAGATATATAAGCATTAAAGAGGCATGGGTGACCCATAATCTTGATATATTATGCACTTATGGCTTGTTGGATGCCACCCCATAGATGATGTCACTAGGTGATGCAGATATTCAGAATCAATTTCCAATAATGAGATATTCAAAAATGTCTATGGAATTCTTACTTAAGATCTTAAATTGGATTAATTATCTTAAGTAAGTTTAATCAAGTTTAGTGAAATTCTTTAGAAATTGGTGCACAATTAATCAAAATGGTTAGAAAGTTAGATTATTAGATTATAATTTGACTAGAGAGGAATTAGAAGGTGATGTTAGATGTGTTGGAGCTTTATTCCCATTTAGGATTTTGCCAACACAAAATAACAAAGGTATGTGATGTGTACGAATGAATTAGAAGAAAAAAGTGATCTAGAACACTAAATGGTGAATTTGTCATTTGACTCGAAATGATCTGATCAAAGTTAGTTGGCCCATAAAATGTATTACCCTATTTAGGGATAGTTTCACCTAAAATGGCACTTGTAAGTGACAAGTTTGAACCATTTAGGGCATTTTATGGATTTTGACCTAAAATGTGCATTTGAATACAATTTGAGTAAGATTTGATAATTTCAACACAAATGGTGTTAGGAATTGGATGTCTACATTTTGCCCCTATTTGAGAAGGCATATCAAGATAATTAGGTGAAGCAACATATTTTAAAAGAAAAAAAGTTGTCAAGAATAAATTAGAATAGACCCATGATGGCCCCTTGAGAGGACATACTAGGATGGAAGAAAAGGAGGGACTCTCAAAAAGAGAAAGAAAGTGAGAAATTAACCTATGTAATCGATCACATCCAAACAAGCTAATACTTGCACACATGATTACCATCAATGATTAAAAAACAATTAGGAGTATAATAGGCCCTAGAGATGGGGGAATGGGAAATATTTAATTCATAAATGTAAGGGACACACTTTAAACATACCCAATTTAAGAGTACAAGTTGCATGCTTATGACATTGATCAATCTTGAGACAAGTTGCACACTAAAATAATTCCATCATGGGCATTAGTGTGGAGAGCTTGGAATTAGAGGAAAAGAGAGAGTATTCTACTTTAGGAAGGGAATCACCACTAGAACAAGGTATCTAAAGAGAAGATAATAAGAAGTACTCTAGTAGAGCAAATGTGATCATGATTAAAAAGTTTTGCCCCAGTAGGGCAAATTTTTATCATTGATAAAGAATAAAGAATGATTTTGCCCTTGTAGATCTGATTTGATTTAGACAAGGTTTAGATGTTGTGTCCTAGCATGGGCAATTTCCAAGAAAAAATAGCTCAAGGATATAACCAAAAATATAGGTTAAAGTGAGCAGGCACAAATGTACATGCAATGGTGTAATGGCTTAGAAAGCCATATAAAACCAAGCATATGAGAATGCAAAAAGTGATGAGAGAGATGAAAATAATAATGGAGATAGTTGAGCTGACCTCAATAAAAATTGAGCACTACCTACATAGTTCCACATACTCATGTTCTAACATGATCTTCAAGCTTATGTATTTCACCCAAGTTTGGGAGAGAATGGAATGAGAAATGATGAAAAATAACCAATAATTGATTAGACTTGTGATATATGTGAAGATATGCATGTCTAAGCATAGATTGGAGTGCTAAAATGCATAATAACTAGATGCCTAATTCCATATCATGAACCTAGATTATTCAAAGTGTTCTTGAGAACTATTCATTAGAGTGATGTTGACATTAAGAATTTGAGACCTGAGCACAAAGTGCTTTCTATAGCAAAAAAAACTAGGCATCATAAGTATAAATAACTTAGAATGACATAAGATTCTAATTGCGCTAAGCCAATTCAAATGTGAATATCTATAACTAAGGATAATGGTAAAATAATGACCAAAACTAGAGTTACAAGGATTTACATTTAAACAAAAAAACAAAGACAAAGAAAAATATAGACATAAATGAACCTATCTTGAAATCAAGAAATGATCTATCAAGATTTAAGTAGGAACAAAAATGTTCAAAAATAAAAGGCAAGAACATCTTAATGACATGAGACCAAGATATAAATAATCAAATCCATGTGGACCATCAAGATGTACTTGGAAAAATAAAATAAAGAAGCAAGATCAAATAGGAAAAAAAAGACCAGACAATAAACAACAACCAAATAAACACACAAAATATTTTTGAGTTTTTGAATGATTTTATGAATGTTTTTAGAATTTTCTAAGTATCTCAACTGGATTGATGATTAAGAGATATAGAACGGCCCAACTCATGAAATGGTGAGAGCACACCAACTTAAAATGATCATATTATGATGAGATCATATGATAAGAGGGACTGAGTTGACCTTGACATGAATCAAGCATGGCCTATATAACCCAAAAATAATCCCATGTCATAGTAATTTTATCCACACAAAAGGTGATGAAAAATTGACTAGGTTATAACAAGTTCACAAACAAAGGTGAATGACAAGATAAATGATAATAGTAATGAACAAATGCTGCAACAACACATGATAAAAAGGCATTGTACCTAATTTACCCATAGGTGGTTATAATCTGGAAACAATGTCATAATACTGATTTACCCAAAGGTAGTTATAATCAGGGGTACTAAAACAATACTTATTTTCCCATAGGTGGTTATAATCAATGTTACCAAATAAAATTATAAATGAAAGATAACTTACCATATCAAATATCAAACTATGTTTATAGACTATCCTTCAACCCTGAATTCAAAAACTATTGAAACTAGATCATAATCCCCCCATAAAAGGTGCAAGATGAACCAAAGGAACCAACATCAAAATGGGATAAATAGGATGACTAAAAATAATCCTTGGTTAATAGTAAAGAAATGGTATAATGAAATGATCAAAAGAAAATTGGATACAATGGCAACAAAGTTTCCCCCAAGCAATGACTGGATCAGATTGCTCACAAAATGGTGAGAGTGTTGGCTTAGGTTGCTCACAAAATGGTGAGAGCATTCAAACTTAACAATTACTCACAAAATGGTGATAGCATGGGAAAGGGGTGACTGAGCTACCTCAATAAAAATTGAGTGCTACCTACATACTCTCGAAGGACCTCAAGTCAATGTAGTTCAAATGGCATGGTTCATGTATTTCAATGGTATAATAATGCCTAAACAAGGGCTATAGGGTTGTCCCCAAGAGACGAGGCATGGTAATGGCAAATGGGTGAATGGTAGATGAAAAATGGTTGTGTTTCTCTTACTAACAAGGAGATGCACATCCTATTCAATATGTGAGAAAATAGAAATGATCAGATATATAAGTTACTATCCAACACCCTTTCATAACTATTCTGTTAAGAACTTATTGTTGATCTAGATCTCAATAATGTGTTCATGATCTTCATAGATCATTGATTATGTTTCCTTCAAACATCGAGATAAGATATCCTTATAACCTTGATAAAGCAAAGTGTTACCAATGATGGTAAATAATGGTAAGATAAATGGGATAAGTAGGTAATAAATAGGTGGGTGATAATGGAATGTATAATGAATGGGAAACAAATGGATATTAGGACTTTCAGTCACACATAATGTTGATGTTAGATTCAACATAATTTTGGTTGTGGTAGGGCCAAAGACCTATGAAGATGATCTCGATAGGACCATCATATTATTTTGTTTCTTAATCTTAAGAGTAGCTACCATCTGATTATCCTATAGATAGGAAGCTATTTTGATTTGATCTTTGATATTATCTTTAGTAAACAATGAAAAAAATTTGTGCTCAACTATTGGTGCCTCAATGAGGTTTTCACCAATGAATTTGTTCTGATCATCCCATAGCACCTCTGATAAGATTTCACAAAGATATGTTAACATTTGACTTTGATTGTCTTCTAGCACCTTCAAAAAGGTGTCACTAAAAGATGTTGAATTTGATCTTTGCTTATCCCCTAGCACCTTTAAAAAGGTTTCACTAGGAGATTATTCTTCTTCTAAATGAATTTGGTCTTGGTCCCCCTGATATTCTACAAATGATATGTTTCCATGGATGCAGCTCAATAAAGTGTGATTATATTGATCTTGATTGACACTTATGAGAGGTGAAATGTCAATATAATGGCTATGTTGGGTGATAATAATGGGATGGTGAAAGCCAACATAATCATTGTAGAAGATACTAGGAGAACTTGTGTCAATGCTAAATTAATCATCCTCAAAAACCATAAAAGGATCACAAATATATTCAGCTTGATCTACAAGGCAATTATAACTAATGTTGTAACAACCAATACTATAATCTATTTTTTACTCTAATTCTTGTTGACACAGTGGATTGCACCTAGGGATAGGATGCCTAACTCTTGCCCTTCCACATGCAATAATGGGAACTCCCCTCTCACTTGTGGGACCGGTGAAGCTAGAGGGGAGAGTCTCTAGATAAGGGCTAGCTCCCTCTGATGTATCATTTAGGCCCTGGTTTCTCCTACTGCTAAGAAAAAATGTAAAATGGGGGGGGGAATGAAAAGAGAGAAAGAGATGCTAAAAATAGAACCTAAGCCTATGAAAAGAAAAGGTGATACACCAGAAAAGGTTGATCTACTCTGCCCAAATATACACTTTCCACCAAGAACAAGGTCCCATATACTTCATCTAACATGAGAGAACTTCTGCATCAGTGGGTCAGGGGTCCATGGAGATACAGGGAGGAAATAACTACCAGAGGCATTCTGAGACACACTGCAGTAGCCTATCCACTTCACCTATACTCCTCTAGGGACACTTCTGATAGACATGTAAAAGGAAACTCAGAAAATGCACTAGACATACTGAAATCATCCTATGAAAGCATTATGAAAATGACTTAACACAGAATCAAGGAATAGACACATACTAAAGATGCAAAACTCAGAATGGAGGTAAAAATGCTATGTTTCAATTCAAGATAAAATTTTGGTAGAGCTCTGCCTTACAAGCCTGAGAGATTTTGGGTAGAGTTTTTCCTTACGGGCTAAGAGAGTGGATCCTTCTCCAAAGAGAATTTTTACAATATATAGAGAAAGGGGAAGAGAACTTGGCACCTCTTTTGAAAATATTTTGGTGCTCTTTGACTTGGGAAGAGGGATCCGTTTGGTTGTCGGTTCCTATTTTGACTTTGGCATCCCAACATTAATGAGAAAACATGGCCGTGCCTCTTTTCTTGCAAACAGACTATTTCTTCTAGATATTCACGTAGTTTGTCCCCTTATAAATGTGAAAGGGAGAAGACAGGCCACACCATTTACTATTTTCACCATTTAGTGATCATCTGGCAATAACTCACCTCTCCTTTGCCACTTGGATTGGCTTTGTCTACTTCTACACTTTGTCTTCTTCCTCATTTTGTCCCTTTCTAGCTTCTTTAGCCCTCAGGGGTGATCTTCTAATGGGTTGCTGCATTCCTAGCTCTTTTCATGGTTGGTGCTCAAGCATTTTGAAAACAAATGAATTTTTTACTGGCTTAAATTTGATGTTCGCGCACCCGTCATCGCTTGAAAACCAATGACTAGTTCATCATGTTTAATATTGACAGCTTTCAGGACGTCACCATCCTTGGCAATTTCCTTCAGCTTTTCATTGCAGACAATTTTCTCGTAGACTAATTTTTGTAGACAATTTTCTCATGGACAAAAGTCTGCAAGAATTGTCTTCGACCACTTTGCTTTCCTTCAAAAATTTTGTCAGCTTTTCCTCTCACGGCTTTTTTCCAAATTTCTTTAGACTTTTGTTTGAAGGAATTCCTTTGGACAAAAAGTTTGAAAGAATTCATTTCTTTTGCCTTGCAGGATTCTTTTTTGTGGCCTATTTGAAGTGCTCCCTACCCTCCACAATGGCTCTTAAACCCAGAACTATCCTTTGCAAGGGCACTTGTCCTTCGGGAGGCTTGGACCTTTGATTGAACCACTCTCTTGAACCAATTGATTGAACCAGTTGATTGAACTAGTTCAATGGTTTAATATGTTTGTTGAACCAACTTTAAACTAAGCATTGAACGAAGCTCGTTAAACCAATCCATTGAACTGGTTCAATGGTTCAACGGTTCAAGCGATTTTTGAACCAAGGTGTTGAACTGAGCGATGAACTCTTGCATTAAACCAAAGGCTATTAAATGGTTGAACTAAATCGAAGCATTGAACCTAAGCCTTTAAACTTAGTGTTGAACTTTGCTGAAGCATTAAATCGAAGCCTTTGAATTGAGCTGATGAACTTTTGCATTGATTAAAAGTGATGGACTGAAACCTTTGAACCTTATCATTGAACTTAAAGTTTGAACCGGTTCAATGGTTCAAGCGATTGTTGAACCAAGCTTGTTGAACTCTTTGTTTGAACCAAAAGCCATGAACTAAGTGATGAACCAAGGCCAATGAACTTGAGCGATGAACTCTCCGATTGAACCAAGGCATTGAACTTGAGCTTTGAACCAAGTTGATGAACCGACTAAGTGAACCAAGTGATCGAACCATCTGATTAACTTTGCCAATTGAACCAAGCTTTAAACCGATGCATTGAACCAAGCTGATGAATGAACTAAGTGAACCGAGTGATTGAAACATTCGATGAACTTTGTTGATTGAACTCTATGTTGAACCAAAGCGTTGAACTGGTTCAATGGTTCAAAGATGCCAACTTTCTTTGTGAATTTCTTCATATGAAAATCTGAAGAATCTTTGTAAAATCTTTCCCTCTTTGACTAGTTCTTCAACTGCCAAAATAAAACCTACAAAGTTCGTAGAAGTCCTTGTGAAATATGTAGAAAACCTGTAGAGTCTGTAGAAATGGACCTACAGAGTCTGTAGAAACTTCACTACTGAGTCCATATAAAACTTACAGAGCCCATAGAAATAGACCTGTAGAGTCCATAGAAAACCAAGCTCTGCAGAGTCCATAGAAATAGACCTGTAGAGTCCGTAGAAATCACTATATTCATGCAAAATTAAAAAATGAATTAGCCTAGAATAGCAGGGGAAAAAGGGGACCGATTTTTTGCCTGTTGGGCAAAAAATGGTCAACAATTCTGAAGTAAGGGACTCTAAAGCCAATGTCATAACTAATGTTGATTCTATTTTTGATACTAAATCCAATGTCATTTCAAAAATGGAACATGACTCTAATATTGATTCTTCACTTGATATGATTGTTTTGATAATGTTCTATTGAATGCAAAATATTTGATAAGTAAAGGCCTATGATGGCATAATGGGCTCAATAACAATTGATTCATCTTGGAAGGGTTCAACATAGACTAACTCATCTAAGTGAAGCCCCTCAAAAAGAGGGAACCACTCAAGGGATGTCTTGACAAAATCATGTCTATCAAAGAGAGACTTCTCAATGAGTAGGAAAAGATTAAGAGATAACTCTACCAAGACTAGCTTGTCAAGGAGATGAGGCTCTTTAAAAATAGGTAACATATGAATAGGTAACTTATCATATTTTATCTTGTCACAAATGGGTGTTTCAACAATAACATGTTGGTTTTGGTTTAGCATTGGTTGTAAAAGATCAATTTTGAACACATTTTGATCCTCATAAGATGGATTTTGAAGAGGTAATGGTTCTTGTTTAGGCTCAAATATCAGCACAAAATTTCTAAAGTGGGGAACATTTAGTTTAATGGGAACAATGGTTTGTGGTTCAATAATGGACTCTCCAAAGATTAGACTATTGAAGAAGGGATTAAAAAAAATGGTTCATCAAATGCAGGTTCTTAAACAATAGGTTCATCAAAAACTGGTGATGGGCCAAGAATGGTAACAACTAAACTCTCTTAGTTTGGTTGATTTTGCAAACCAAAGGAGGTCCTAAAATGGTAATGATTGGACACTTTTTATTTTGGTTGCTTGTGCAAACCAAAGGAGGAGATCTTAAAATGGTGATGACTATATGCTTCTTAGTTTGGTTGTTCATGCAAACCAAAGGAGGAGGTCTTAAAATGGTAATATTCATACATTGTGGAGTTTGATTACTTACACAAGCCAAAGCATCCAAGCCTTTTTGATAAACCCAATCATTATAATTATGAGTTGGATCATAAGTTGGATCTTGATTATGTTCCCATGACTGATTTTTTTAAGGTGGATAGAAATCTATCTCACAAACCATATTTTCACCATAGGGGTCTTGACTAAAGTCATAAAAGTCATTTTATGTGGCCATTCTATAATAAGTTAGATTATCCATGACTGCACCATAAGTGTAGATAGACATATCTACATTTAATGAAGAAAACTCCAAAAATAGAAAGACTTAAGGTTCTGTAAAGTATAAAAAGTGATATTTAAAAGACAAAAGGTTCAACCTTGGTTGAAAGGGTGAAGTTGCATCTCAAATTTAATTTGTGCCAAGATTTGGCATAAAATAACCTAACGTCAAATGTCTAACATCAAAGGTTTTTGAAGAAAGGTTGTTTTTTCCCAAACAAAGTCATAAAAAATGATGAGGATAGGCACTTAAACAAATAAAAAATTAATAGTGTTCAAAATTGGGTAATCAATTAATCGAAGCTATGCAACCCAAAATAAAAAGATCTATGTACCAACCCCATGAATTGAGGCCTAAATAGAAATCAATCAATGTTTGGATCCAAACTTGACAAGGTTAATTGAAAATGGAATGTTGAGGACTAGGATTGGAATAAATAAGCTAGATAAGAGTGGAAAACATAAGGATGCATAAACAAGGTCCAAATGGTATACATGATATGGTTTGAAACAAATGGTTTTTGACACAATGTTTAACAAGTTCTTGAAACAAATTGAGTAGACTAACAATGTAAGCATGCTTGAATGATGTGGTCAATTGTTATATTTCAAAGACTCAAAGACAAAAAAGATTTAACATGATTTGGGTAGCATAATGCTACCCTTTTTAACTCAAATACATGATTTTGACATGGCTTATGAATAAACAAACAAGTTTTAGCCTCAAAGCATACCAAGCAAATAATGACCAAAATACACTAAGTATAATTGTCTAAATCCTAGCAAGGTTATGGAAAAATGGGGTTGAATAAAACTAATTGGTTTTTGATTATTCTAGGGGAATCAATTGTATAATGACTTTCATGTCAAATGATACAAAAGACAAGCATAAAAATTGGGTGACTATTGCATTGGCTAGTTGTAAAAAGGTCTAGTCCTTTTTACAACCACTACATCTTACTATTTTATTAGTTTAGTGCGATGTTCAAATGTAGATACATCTCATGTGTAACTCAGAAGGAGTAAGTGAAGTCAATGCCAGAAGATGAAATCCTAGGTCAAAGCTTCCCTAAAGAACTTATAAGAGGTAATGATGTCCCCCTCACAAGCTAAGTTTGAATGAAAATAAAAGACTAATAAAAAGACTTTAGGGTCATTTTCAAGGTCACCCAAACTTTAATGAGTTTTTGGTGAGTGCTTTAGATGACATTCTTTCTAAGCCTTGGACTAGGATTTTTGCAATAGGAATAGTGTTTTTGATTCCAAGGGTTCCCTAAAGGGGATAAATAGAAGAGCATACATGCAGCATCCCTCTTTTTGCCAAATAAAATCTAACTTAAAAAACTAAGTAAATACAAAAAGCTTGGAAAGGTGAGTTAATTTTTAAGCCCAAATTCAAAAAATGAAGTGGTTTTTATTTGACCCCTTGGTCTTAGTTGTAACATTGAAAACTAATGCTAAAAAAACTTATTTAAGCACCTTAAATATTACTTTAAGCACCAAAATAATATTCCTAACTCATTTTTAAGCATGCAAAAGGTGATCTAAACATGTTTTTAGCAAATGTCAAGCTTGATCCCACAATAAAAATCTTAGCATGTCCTTTATCCTTGAATCTATTTTAGGTTTGAAATAATGAACTTAAAAAAAAGATTTCTCAGGTTTGTGTTTTAAGAAAAACATAATGATCGACATCGGTTATATAACTGGTGATAGTTACACTTACTAACTGATGATGGTTATCTAACTAACATTGGTTATACCTATAGTGATTGATGACATCGATCCAACTGATGATGGTTTTACTAACTGACATTGGTTACTATGTAAACTTGTGGCAAAGAAAAATGGCAAAAACAAGTTAGAAAATCAATTTGCAAAAGTTTTTAATGATCCAAATGAAGATTTTAAAGTTGAATAATGATCTTCTTCATGTTTGGGATGCATCTTGTCCCACTAGGTGTGCCAAGATGTAGAGAGGATTACAAAGAAAGTTAGACAAATATGAATCCATAAATCATGAAAAATGCATAAAGAACTAACTAAGCCTATCTATTCCTATGGGAATTACAAAGGATAACAAGAAACAAATGAAAGAAAGAAACATCATATTAACTTCCCAAATGGATTCACCATACCCATGTGGCTTAAAATCATGTTTTTATTTGATCAAACATCTTTGTCTTTGTCAACAAAGGTGGCAAACTCCTCCAATGTCTCAAGAACACACCATAAAACCTAGGCTCACGATTCCAAATCACTAAACTAACCTATCAATAAATATTGTAACTAATTTTAATGGCCTATTGCAAAGGATTGTAGAGAAAATTATGCATAATAACTTTGCATAAATAAATATTTTTTATTCATGTCCATAGCCTCTCTATTTATAGATTTTTGAGATTAGTCAGGATCAACCATGACCGTCCATCTCAAGATTAAGATGTGTGGCAATGAATAATCCTAATATTTGAAATAATAATCATAAATATCTTCAAGATAAATAAGCATTAAAGAGTCACAGAAGGCATTAACTAAGCATGGGTGACCCATAATCCTAATACTTTATGCACTTATGGCTTGATGGATGCCACCCCATGGATGATGTCACTAAGTGATGTAGATATTCAAAATCAATTTCCAATAATAACATATTCAAAAAGGTCTATGGAATTCTTACTTAAGCTCTTAAATTGGATTAATTAGCTTAATTGTAATCAAATTTAGTGTAATTCTTTAGAAATTGGTGCACAATTAATCAAAATGGTCAAAAAGTCATATTACTAGATTATAATTTGACTGAAGAGGAACTAGAAGTCAATGTTAGATGCATTGGACTTTTATTCCCATTTAGGATGTTACTAACACCAAATAACAAAGGTACATGATGTGTACCAATGAATTAGAAGAAAAGAGTGATCCAGAGCACTAAATGGAAAATTTGTCATTTTGACTCAAAATGATCTGATCAAAGTTAGCTAGCCCATAAAATACATTACCCTATTTAGGAATACTTTGACCTAAACTATCATTTTTAAGTGACAAGTTTGAACCATTTAGGGTGTTTTATGCATTTTGACCTAAAATGTGCATTTGAGTGAAATTTGAGTAAGATTTGACATTTTCAGCATAAAATGGTGTTAGGAATTAGATGTCTACAAAATAGCTCATCAATAACATTAAAATGAAGAAAAAGATAATGATAAAAATATTTAAAAAAATACCTTTCAAGGAGCAAACCACAATGAGAGATGTGTGATTTACCAACTTGGGAAACCATAAAATGGATTAAAAACCCATAATATTATTACAATACTTGTAACAATTAATCTCTAAGTAACTATCAAGTATGATCTAGGAGAGAAGGAGAAAAATGGTGTTAAGCCAAAAGAGCCTCACAAGAGTGCAAGAGAAAGTCAAGAAGAGATTAGATTATGTTGTGTTGTTAAGAATGATAGATGAGATATATTTAAATAAATAAATAAATTAGATAAAAATAATTTACATGATCAAGCTTCATGTATGTGCCAAGTGTATTAATCCTCTTATAAGTGAGGAGGATGTGTGTGCCATGTGGGTGGAGGAGTTACTTGAATGGAAGAAAGTAATTATGGTAATGAAGAATAGAATGGAGATGAAGAAGAAAAATTAGTGGAAGAAAATAATGACAGTGAGGAAGAACATGCAAGTGATGATGATGAAGAATAAAATGAGCATACTGATAATGAGGAGAGTACAGACGATGTAGAAGGAGGGGTAGAGGATCTCAAAGAAGAAGAAGAATTGGATGATAAGGGTTCAAATAATTTATCTCCAAAGATATCTGAGTTAATTTTTCAATTTCATAGATGCATTCAAAATAAGAAGGTGGTTGTGTCCATAAACTCTACCAACACGTATAACTTCATCAACATGAATGTGTCAAAGTATCTACATGTTCAAACAATGAATATCAAGGAGGTTCAAGTAGATGGTAATAATATTTTAGTGTTTGAAGATTTGAAGGTCATTATCGAAAAATATGTTTTGCATTCATATTTTTATGCTTTGTATATGGATGATGTGCATATGGTTCTTGGATATCCATGGTTAGAGACTTTGGGAAAAATTGATATTAATATTTAAGAGAAGTTCATGATGTTTTGGCATAGGAAAAAGGTCACTTTATAGGATATAATAATTGGAAAGGTACAAAGAATAATCAAGATAAATCATGAAGATGAGATTAAATAAGGTGAAGAAGAGCATATGAAATATTCAGATGAATACATAGATGAAGAAATAATCCAAGAAAAGAAAAACACTTCATCTACTCAAGAGACAAAGGAACCACCAAATCAAAATGTGGAAGAGGTAGAAGAAAAGGTTGATAAGGTCAAAGTATCATAAAATTTTTACGTATATAGACATCCACATCATCATGAGAGGAAACAATCATGGATCCATGTGAGGGAGTTTCATAATAATAGGCATGTTGGCTATATAAGACATCAGAGTTACAATAACTATGACTATGCATGGAAGCCAAAGAAGGACTATTATGGTAAGGTATGGAATCAACATAACAAAATGACCTATGGAACATGGAATCAGTGGGTGGTTGGATTATGAATGTAATTAGAATAACACATTAGAATTTGGAAATAAGGTTATAAATCTATCACCTACTAAGATCACATATGGGTGTTTGGATGATTGATCTTGGAGATAAGTGTGCAATTATTTGAATCACACTCATTATTTGATTTCTTCTTATGTTTCTAGGACAAAACATTTCAAGGAGGCAAGGAATGCAATTTACTTATGGATATGATATATTAATATATATTGGTTGATGGAGATGTTGACATGTGACACATATCCCTAGTATTTAGTTATATGGGTCCAATAGATTAGGATAATGGAGTAACTTGTGGAATTAGTGCATGGGGTAATGGTTGGCCTCCATTTGTATTAGGAGGTTACCCATCCATTTTTGGTTAGATATATTTCTATATAAAGGAGATGAATATTATTGTAAAGGAAGCAAGTAAGTAAGCATTGAGTCTTATATTGTAAGAGTATATTGGAGGTTGTCCCCTTGAAGATACATTATGGAGTTATTCCTTCCTAAATGAGTATTGTATGGTGTTGACCTACCTTAAGGGTATTCTATTTCTACATATATTGAATATTTGGGAGTCTTGGCCCACCAATATCTTTTGTTTTGTCTTTATCTACATTACATTCTACATTATTTCCAATTATTATAAGTGTGGATCATAACATAATTCTTTGTCCTCCTTTGTTTCATTTTCGTTATGCTAGAAAAATTTATGATTAAACAATTTTAAAATGTACAAACATTGTGTTTTTCAAGGATATTTATATTAATAAAATCTATGAATATTTGATATCATTGTCTATGTGTGTAAATAGTGGTAGTGTTGTTTTTTTCCTCGCCTTATCAGCTCTTAGACTCTTGCATTGGCTTATTTTGTGGTTTTGCACACATTAGTTTGATGAGAAATTTATTTTGTACACATTTTCAATTAAGACAAATAGATTTTTTTGCATTATAATATTTTTTAATTCTCTTTTCCCCTTCTCTTTTATCATTTTTTATTTATTGGTTAGCTAGGGTTAGAGTAGGGTTTGAATGCAATTTTTTTCCTCCTATCTTAATTGCAAGATATTTTTTTATCATTATAGAATTTTTGAATACATATATAATGGAATGAATTAATATTAAAATTATCCACATTTTTATCATTTAAATCACCACAAATTTTTATTTGTCTTTTAGGGTAAATCTAAAAATACAAGTTCGTTTTTTATTGAAACATATTAAAACCCCATATAAATAATATAATAACACTTGCATTCCATCTAAATCCATTAAAAATTCTAAAACAACAGTAAAACTATGTTTAAAGTTTCCAAAATAGTAGGATAAATAAATTTTAATTATTATACATAGACCAATTATGTCACCCAGTATGTCATGACCTAAAAATAATAGACTTTGGAGAGACCATATGGGTGTTAGTTTGGGAGAGGCTAGATGAGTGACTATCCCACCTGATTTGGCATGTCAAATGACCCATAAACAAGATGTATGTAGAAACAAGCATACATAGTGATAATGTTAAGAAAGATGTTAGTAATGAGGTATGAAACTAAATTATCACATCTAAATATCAAAACTAAATACAAATACTTGGGGAATGATGCATGATTTCCATCATGGCATCAAAAAATGGGATGATACATGATGTCCATCATGGCATAAAACAATGAGCAAATAAGTATGCAAACTATCATGGCCATGACACATATAAATAAAAATCACACAAAGCACATAATAGAAATCAAAGGGGCCACATACAAGGGACATGTTCAAATTTCACTCAAATGCATATAAAAATATAATAAAATATTGGAGCCACACACAAAGACATGTTCAAATGTCCTCTCATACATATAAATATATAATAAAGACTTAGGTACACACACAATGACATGCTCAAATGTCCTCACATGAATAAAAACATATAATAAAGGCTTAGAGACACACACAAGGACATATTAATATGTAATCAAGCCAAAAATATAATACACACAAGACATAGAGCATGAAAATAAACATTAAAAACATGAATGAATATATGTAATTGACCAACATGATAAGTTTGTAGCACTATTATATTAGGTAACTTAGATAACAAATAAGATATAAATGTGTTATTAAGTGATCAATAGCATATAGATAGTATAAATAAATCATAGAATATAGACTTTAGAGAGATAGGGCCTCTGTCCCCTATATATCTATGAGTTGGGGGGGCATTGGCACGAGTCTATCACCATATATAGATAGACTGATATTTTAATTTGATGTAAATAACTAAGTTATGAGTAATAAGGGATAACCAAATAAATATAAAACACATGTATAATATTCCCCCAATGAGCTTGCTAATTTATTTAAATAATTTAGAAGGCTTGTGTGTGGTATGGATCTCAAAAATTAAAGAATGTGATCACATGGACAATAACGTGGTGGTCTCATATTCACATAAGGTATTACTATCTGAATGTGGTTTTTGTGTTTAATACAGTGAATCAACATGTACCTAAGTTTGGGGATGGAAACTTGTATGTTCTTCACTCACTCATGTACACTTTTGAAACATATACGATATGAAAATTAAATATAAATAAATGTTAAATATTGTACAAAAATTAACTGATGTAAATAAGCTAAATATGAGCATGCATAGGTTTTTTTTTTTTTTTTTGTATTTTTTTTTGAGTTTTTAAATATATATATATATATATATATATATATATATATATATATATATATATATATATATATATATATATATATATATATATATATATATATATAAACTAAATAGACAAAAAAAATGGAGATAGATGTTAATTAATGAGTCCTAAAAAGGACTCATAATCCATATGCTTGATGTGTACCATATGAATGGTTACCTTTCATGAATGGAAAGGATTATGTTTGGTATTGAGTTGAATTGAATGGGGAATATTAATGTTGCTTAGTGTCTATACCATAATTGTCGATGTCATACTAATGATATATAACACATTATGTCTTTTGTTGAGTATGATGAACTTTATGGATTTATGAACCCATCATGAAGTGAATGAATCCTTTATTGGTGCCTTATGTGAGGTATCCTTAGCGATCTAAAATATCAATTTAGTGTGTGAAAGAGTAGAGATAGGTTTTCTAAAATATGTGACCAATATTTACCAAAGTGACCTTTCAAAGATAGGCCTCTATGAAAGGGTAGATTCCTTATATTAAAATATATGAGTAGGTTTCACCTTTTTAGGTGGTTCAATTGAAATATTATGTGTATTAACAAAATATGTTTATGACAAGGGGTAATCATATGGGATACCTTAAATTACAATGATTGTTATACATCAAATTTTCACCCATTAGAAGGTATTTCAAGCATTCTAAATCTGGTGTAACATAAAAATACCTCAAGGTTGTGGGTACCCTATTCAAGAGGTCAATCTCTAGGTTAAAGGGTTATCTCCCCTTAATGAATGACTTAGGCTCAAACACTACTCTAACACTTGATAGTAAAAGGGAGAGAAACCTACTTTGATGGAGGTGATAAACCAAATATGAATTGACCACTACAACCAACTAGAATTTCACTTCAAATAAGAGACTAACCTACACATGTTTGAGAGGTCAATCTCTAGGTTAAAGGATTAGTTCCCCTTAATGAATCACTTAGGCTCAAACACTACTTTAACACTTGATATTAAAGGGGAGACAAACCTACTTTAATGGAGGTGATACACAAAATATGAATTGACCGCTAACAATGAACTACAATTTCACTTCAAATAAGAGACTAACCTACACATGACACTAGTCCAAATCTGCATCTCTACATCAATGTTTCTCATGAAGGTTTGTGAAGCAAGCTTGAGATATGAGGACTATTTAAGAGGTCATGACATGACACTAATGAAAAACAACTCATTAAACCCATACACACTTCATTTTAACACTTCAATAAACCTACAAAAAGGATTCCAAACTGAACATGAATGATAAACAAGGACAAACATGCCAAGTAAGTAAGACTATCACCTAGCAAGATCAACTAATCAAGCATGTATATTGAAACTAGTCCATAGAGAATGTAAAAATAGGTTATTATTCATTAATTAAAGGATATAAATGGGCATGTATATTCCATACCTAGGTGAAGGATCCCAACTTAACTAATTAAGGCTCAATATATATATATATATATATATATATATATATATATATATATATATATATATAGAGAGAGAGAGAGAGAGAGAGAGAGAGAAGTTTAAAAAATGAGTTAAAATAAGAAATGAGTTTGAAACTACCCCATCATTTCCTCAAACATAGGTTTTAGTATTATGAATATGCTTTTATGCTCCAAGTGGCATGGAAGTTTCAAACTTTGCATGACACCTTGACTATCTCTCAAAAGTTGCACTTTGCCTTGGATTGTGGAATGACAATTGGACTTAATGATGGTTATATTATGTTAGTTACACCTTTTATCTAATATTGACACCTATCAACTAATTTATTTAGGTTCTCTTTGACACGTCACTTCATTCTCTTGCTAAGTGTATAGAAATCTCTTCACCACACTACACCAATCTTGCTTATAAGTGTCAAAACTCAAATTCATCTTATTCTAATTATTATCTCTCCATGTATGGACTATTAACATCATATTAGACCTAAAATTATTCATTTTTAAGTCTCAAACCAATCCTAATAACTCCTTATACACTAAAAGATCTATTTTGGCTTCATTCTTTGTAGCCTTGAAATCATACAAATATACTTATGTAGAGAAGTGTATGTATGTTATTGGTAAAATAAATTAATATTTTAGGACCCAGTATGGATTTATATGTCCATGTCAATTTTTAGGTCTTAAGAGTGAGTGTAAATGTCTTTGTCATATGTTCTCTCTCCTAACTAGGTCTCAATTGGGCTTCCCTACCTAGAGACTAAATTTTGGATCTATAGTATGCCCACATATATTAAACATAAAATAAATGAATTATTAAGTTTAATTACATTATTATTATCCTCCATGTCAAATTTGAGCTTCTAACACCTTGTGCAGACCGCCCAAGTAGCTTATAATAGTCCTTTTTGACCTATTCCATACAATTTCATACCTATAAGTACCAACCAATGGTATGGGGTGGTGATCAAGGGATTTTTTTACATCATACATGTTTATTATGGTATTTTACAATTCATTTTGATTCATATAAATCCTATTTTCTCTCATCAAATCTGGACTAGCCTATTTGGGCAGCCTGTGAGTGCCTCAAGGTATTAAGGATGATTCATAAAGCACATGATTTGGATGCACATAAAAATTAAATTAATAATGAGTGAATATTGGTTTTATATTATTCCCAATATATTTATACACCATACATCCTTTCATGGAATATATGAATAAGTTTAGGAAACCCTTGACTAGTAGGCTATGTGTTTGTGATGCCCAGGGAAAGATGTGGCCTGTATGTGATGTTATGAGTTTGAATTTGAGTCATAAATGACCTCTATAGGTATAATACATCTACCATGACCTGATCACATGATCCTCTTGTCACATTTCTTCTTCAACCCTGCTACACACAACACTAGTTGATGCCTAAGGTTCTTAAGCCAACTAACTCAAATTACCCTAGCTGATTATGTTTTCTCTTTTGTACTTTACTCGATGATAGTAAAATTCATATAATGTTTGTATATAATATTTAACATCTCCTTATGTTCCTAAATATTCTCAAATAAACTCCATTATTTCCTCAAACAAAGTCTCTAAGTATCAATGCTTTTAGAAGGGTATACACAGTCAACTAACTAGACATTCATGCATGGTTGTAGATGACCATTAGATGTGGAGACCCTTGTAGGTGTTCATGGTGATCTAAGTATTTTTATTTTAAATTTATTTATACTAAGGTAATTTTAACCATTACATTCATAATTTAAGTCAACTCTAACTTGAGAACCCTATATCCTTCTCTCATTTCATGACTAGTTATAGGTTATCATCTCAAGGATCTAGGTATTCTTTTTTGACATTTGACACTAAAAGTTTTGAGTAAACTCATAAAGAATTTGAGTGAAATTAAGACCTCTCCAAACATCAATTCCTATAGTCTATCAACCTCCTCCATACACTGAGATATTGCCTTTAGGTATGATGTGTGAAAAGAAGTTCCTAAGCTCATCTAGGCCTTCTAGGTTTTCTTCATGACATGATACTATGTGATGCAAATTTATTATTCATAGATGCTAAGGTAACTTTCCCATTTTTTTACAACTTTCATTACATCCCTTTCTCATCCCTGATATTAGACCAAGAAGACTACTTTGACTTGGTTTGGTAGGTAGGCTTATGATCTCATTTAGTTTCGTACATACAGACCTTGAATGACACCTGTTTGTTCATCTCTATAACTTCTTTTGGGATTTTTATACTTTAAATGACCTTTTGAACTTTTTCACACATTCCACCACAACCTGTTCTCACCATTATGCCTTATATATTCTTTTTACACTGTGTACACCCTCTTATGTGTTTAGCCTTAGGACTTACATACATAAATAGGATTAGTCAAGATTATATCATTTTGTTGACTTCAAATATGGATTAAGAATCATAGTGTGTCAGGAAAACATCTAACTATGATTTACATCCCTTGTTATACACTTAATCCTTTATGTCGCTGAAGATACTTCATCACCTAGACTGGATAGGCCTGTAGGTGATGAGGACTATGTAATGGTAGGCTTAGGTTTAACTTTTATTTTATTATCTCAACAAGTATATATTGGATCAATCTTGATATCAAAATAAAGACATTTATGCTTTGAACTCCACTCAACTTCCTCACAAGACTTCAAAACTCTAAAATTCCTTCATTTTCTATCCTTATCCATTTAGGTTTGGCTATAGGTAGTGATCTCTTAAAGAGTTTTATGTATCTAGCTATCAACTTGAATTGAATAATGGTTCAATTTAATACTGAAGATAATGTAACCTATTACAAGTTTAAAACATTCAATTTGGTTCTCTCACAAACCATTAACACCTTCAATCCTCGAAGTGTCTTTGCTTAGTTTATACCATACATATCTTCTTGACTCCTCTTACTTATGGATTTTACCTATTTTTCCTTGAGAACATTTAAATATCCATTTCAAATCTTTGTATATTATAAGTACATATCACATTTTTCACAAATTTTCTCTGTAAGATGTATAGGGTTGTGTGTACAATGGTTCATGTATAATGATTTTATACACGAGAGTTGGAGGCTATTAATTTTATAATATCTTCTTTGGTGATATTCAATGGAGTTAGTTAGATTTGAATGAGTGTTAAAGGGTTCAAGGTACACCTTCATATTGTCAAGACAGTCCTAAAATAGAATTAGACTCATGAATGTCCACGTGTATGCCTACAGGCCTGTGTGTGACTGAAACACTTTATTGGCCTTTATTTGAAGGTGTACATGGATAATCACCATCACTCTATAAGACTCCAAATAGTTAATGTTGACCAAATTTAACTTTTTAGTCTAATTGGAGCACCCCTAGTAAAAATAATAATTTCTAGGCCTATAAGAGGATCTAATGTATTGTCATGAGGTGTTTTATAGGTTACATGATGCCAATTAATGTTGTACTAGATTTGGTCAATTAGTTTCTAGGTCCATTTATCATTTTTAGATCATTTGAGGGGTCAAAATAGTGCATTTAATGCTTTAAATACATCTATTTGGAAATGTGTAATTGTAAATGGGTGATGTCATGCCCCATGTGTCAACAAAGGTCTTAAGTAACTGACAAAACTAAAATTTGTAGTTTCATCAGAAGAAAAGTTAGTTTTCCTAAAGAAAAGAAAGAAAATGACACATGTACAGCTCCTTTGGGAAATTTGCCACATGGGGAAAGGTCATGGAATGACTCTAGATCTTCCTAAAACTAATATCTATGCTTGGTTTGATTTGAAAGTACCATTTCCAAGCCAAAACTATCAATCTCCCTTCTTGCTCTTCTTGGCAGACTGAAGTGACTTGTAGATTTTTCTTGGTACAGCCAACATAAGAGGTTTCAAGAAAAATGATATTGGAGGCATATTATACACTTATATAACTTAAAATATATATAATAATTTTGAGGAATGGTGTCTCATGATTTATCCATCTATCCATCTATGCACCCTATCAGTTCAACTTCCAAACCTGTCTATCCATCTATGCACCCTATCAGTTTTCTCTTGGTTTAAATAGATCCATACAAACCAATTACTCATATTTATTCCATATGATATTTTATAAATATCATTATGTACACCATGATTTTTTTCATGTTTTATGGTGTTTGGATGAGCAAATAACCCCAAATTTATAAACTGGTCTATTTCCTGAGTTATGGGAAGTTTTCACCATTTCCAAAAGTTTTGTGCCTTATCAATGGATATAGAGGGTTTTTTTAGTTTCATATACATGTTTAAAAATTATCCATGACCCATTTTCACCTTCCATATAAGTCTCCTTGATTATCATGTTTGTAAGCCTATGTCTCTATCATGCTAGACTAGTCATTCAACATATTGCCTACCTCCTTTCTAGTAATTACAGATGTTTTCCACATTGAAAGGAATTTTTTGAGCTTGTCTCAAGTTTCCATTGATTTAAATTATTATTAAGGAAGGTTGAAAATAAATTTAATATGCTCATGAGGTCTTTTGGTCCATCTTTGTCCACTTTCCCACACTCACTGCCCACTTTCAACTCAATACACACATATAGGAACCTTCTAATGATGTCATGCTATGGTGGGATCTTTTGTAATGGTTTCAATATATCTATGGTGTGGAATTAATTTTAATGTTTTAATAACCTATTGAAGGCCATTTTCCATATTCACTATCCATAGTTGTATTTTGTTGCCTACACCTTAAAAGATCACCTACATGTGGCTTCGTAGAGAGTTGGAGTTATAATTTTGAAACATTGAAGCATGATTTTAAAGCCTTATTAAAGTATTAAAATTTGAGTTCACCATGGAAATTTTTTATAATGTGTTGGTTGGCAAAGTGCAAGTTAGACCACCTCTAAAATGATGACTGAGATTTTCGGACTATCTGCCCTAAAAACACAAAATAGAGGTACTCAATGTTTTGTGTATATGTTATACCATGGTTAAGGTAAATATTGGAACAAATAAATTGGTAAACCTTGTATCCCTTGGTAGTGAGAAGGACCATGCCAATTTTTGGAGGAGGATGAAAAGAAGAATAAGAAGACAATTCTTAAGAAACTCAAAGACACCCTTGAGACCACTAAAACCAAACAATGGCATCTATATTTTTGAGTTTGGAATGACTTTTGTATCTCAAAAAACAAATGAAACTTTCCTTATGTTTAGAATGGTCCAATGTATGGAGTGATGTATCTATGAGAATGGAAATCATTAGGATTGTGAGTAAGAATTGTTTCATATCTCAAGCACACCTATAGGTGTTTGTACATTGGGACAAAATGTCTCAGTCAGATAGTGGGCATACATGAGTTGTGTTTAGGTATTGGCATGTATAAAGATGAGTAAATTGAAATATAACAAGCATAACATGACTATAAAGGGTCCTAAAAAGTTTATTATGATATGTGGTATTGAATTTATTCTAGTAGGTAACCCCTTCAAGGAAAAAGGTACAGTCAATAGTGACTGTAGAAGACATTAAGTCTTAACATGGTGTTCTCTTGGTTAGATAATATAAAAATAATATGTTTAGGCCCAGAATATTTGGATGATCATTATGGGAACCTAAATAGGATCTTGGAGAACCATGATTGAATGTCTAACTCTTAAAAATAGTCACCTTTAGTAGGGGTCAATAAATGTAGGGTTTTATCAGTCCTACATGCAAGGTTAGTATTGAGGTTTCTTAGCTAGAGGGAAAAGACTCAGTATTAAAAGTAAATATGAGGTGACTTAAAAGACTTAAAATATTTTAAATAAATTTTTTTCATACCCAAATAAGCACACTAACCTATGGGCATGGGTAAATACGTGTCTCAATTAGATAAGTGGAGAGCTCAGTCTATGAACTTAGGGTACATGGGAAGGATTGATAGAAGTTAAGATGATGAATAATGTTTATGAGCATTCTCATTGTTATAAATAAGATATTTAGGGACTATAAACAATGTAAAACAAATTTCATAGAGCTCCCAAGGGTTTTGAATGCACCTACATCCAACCTTGTTGACTGTGTAAATAGTGAACATGTTTAGAGCTCCAAATGATAAAGAGGAACCTAGTAAAGTGAAAAATAGGTTTCAAGAAGTCTTAAAGTGATTAAAATTTATTAATGGGATATTTATGATCACATAAACTAAGGATATAACATATAAAATATACATATAGGAACCCTAAATAAATAGGGTACAATCAAACAAAGGGCACTCAATCGAGGAATCCAAGAACATGAGTGATCCATGAGAGGTCAAAATGGGGAATAGAGAATTAAACACATTAATAATGATGATGAAAACCTGAATAATATTTTGTGATCTCAAAAAAATATGATGGGGGTTCTCTAATCATCCAAACATAGCCAACTCTCCAATACCCTTGCACAATCTACCTATGAAATGTTTGCCTTAGAATTTGAGAAGTTTAGGGGGTCATATGAACTAAATAGGGGATTAATTTTTGTACATGGAATACATTAATCTTGGATAATCCTCTATAATAACAAGTTTTGATGAGAAAACAAGGTAACATCCCTTTGTTCTATCTCAGAGGCAATGCACTTTCCCCTTCCACAAACCTTACATTCTTGATAAAGGAGGTAGGAACATGAACCAAAAGCTTGGATAACCTTGTATGAAGGTTTGTGAAGTTGGAATAAATACATAAAATCATGGGAAACCTATCAGAGGAAGGTAAAACAAAACAAATTACTCTATGTTACTAGGTTTACAAGTAAGCCATTTTGAGATGTAACACCCAACAAAGGGTCATTTTCAACTACAGCCCTAAGTGAGATTTAAACATTGATTGATCATGATTTTGGGATGAAATTGGAGGTGTTTGAACTTATATAATAAAAATTAACTAAGTTAAATTCTCATAATACCAAATCTTACAGTTAAGCTTAGTAGGCATGACTAAGCCTAGAGGCCAGTTATAGGGTCACTCACATTTATAGCATGATATGAACATTAATATGAATTTTAACATGTTATGGGTGATAAAAAAAAGTTTTTTTTATCTTTGAGAGTGTATAATAAACTTTGGAGAAGTCATTTTTGGCTCAAGAGCAACTCAAAGTTGTAAGAAACAAGAAAACTAGCACAATAGGTCAAGTTGTGATGCTCACATCATTCATGACACTTTGCATTGAAACCATAGAAGTTATGGGAAGCTATCAGGGGTCTTAGACAATGAGTTTGTTGAATTTTTTATCAGTTTGGATGTCCAACATTTATGAACCAACCTTAAGAGTGAAAACAAGCCTAAAACCCTACTAAACCCTCAATTAGGACCAGTTTGTGAAAATGGAGTTGGTTAGATGACCAAATGGAATAGTTTTCTCATGAAACATATTGTATGTGTAATATGACTCACCCAAGATCCTTTCCATGATATATAGCTATATAGAATTATACATATGGGGAACAAATAGGATTTTTCTCATAGTTTTGTGTGTTTTGCAAGTTGTAGGAAATTTTAAGAGATGTAAAGCACATGGATGGAAATATTGAGACTTAATATAACTCCCAATGTAATTTTAATTCCTTTAAAATGTTCCTAAGTTCCTTAAATAGGTGTTTCAACTTATCTAGTCAAATCTAGTCTATTGGGCAAGCTAGTGAAGAAGGTGGAAAACTTCAAGTGAGTTGAATTTAAGGAACCCATGATGATTCAAAGTCCATGTAGGGTATTGAAAGGTGTCACACACTTATACCCACATATTTTCATGGATATATGATGCTAAATTTGAGGCTAAGTGTGCAAGGTACATTGAAGGGTAGTTTTCAAGACAACAGATGATGATGGCTCCTTTCCAATTGATTCTAAAAGATCAGGCATGCAAAAAATGCATGAAAATGCATGTATGATTTCCATACATTCCATTACAATAATTTGGACTACTAATCATTAGTTATAGGATGTTCAAATAGAGCCAATCATGAAGGCAATTTTTTTGGTGCAAAAGGAGGATTTTTGTGCGACTTTACATAACTTTGATGACTTGAATTGACAAGTGTACTTCATGACCTTACATGGTTTGACCCATACCTTATTATCATGCATGGATAAATAATTTTATCATCTTGACACTTGTCCTTGTGACCATTAGAATTATCTTTCTATCTCTCTCAATCAAAATCTATAAGAGTTAACCATTTTGGCCATTGTATTCTATGCTGCACTTGAGTATGGTGAATCCTTGCTCATTTGTATACCTTTTGATCAATAAAATGACTAATTTTTACCTTTTCATGAATTTTCATAAGTGTGTTACACTTTAATGATGAATCTTGTTTAGTGAAGACTATGGATTCTTAACATGTGGTCTCATTCTTTCACCTTGTTTGTAGTTAAAAAACTCCTTCTTACAGGGCATGCGAAGTCTTTTAAGGGATGAAAATTTTTGAATGAGTTAGTATTTTCATTAGTTCCATTCAAGATCTCTTGTCTAGTCCTCTTAGCTTTGCACATTCATCTATGACCTCATATTATAGAATTGATTTGAGAAGATGAATATTGAAACAGTGTATTTTTAGTTAGTTTCTTGGTCTCATGTGTAGAATACAATTGGTTGGAGGTCATAAAAATTATTTGGTGCATCAAACCCTTAGTTTAGATTTGATTTTAGTTATCTCTCTCTTTTCACTCCTTAAAATTAGCAGTAGGTTCAATCCTAAGTGGTACATCAAGGGAACTAACCCTATCTAGAGACTCACCTCATTCATTAGGCTGCCCACAAGCCTATAGGTGATTCAATCATGCCATTTAGATGAGGAGAGATTTAAATATCCTTAAATGGTTTAAATCTAAGTGATAATAGTTTTTGGCATGCCTAGTGGGACTCTTGTTCTAATAGATTGAGAGATTTTTGGCATTGTCTCTCAACAATAAACCTTTGGAGGCATCTATCAAAGCATCAATGGTGAATCAAAAGATACTCAACTAGTCAAGTAGCCTAGGTATTCCATTTGAATATTATTTATAACCTTTTCTTGTATTCCTACTTCCTAATGAAGTTTCATGGCTGACCTTGGATTCAAGTTTTGTTCTCTAAAAGTTTGTGAAACATATCCATCTTGTCCCATTCCCTATCAATATGAACAAGTTATTGGTCAATCTTGTTATTATTATTATAAATCTCAATATGATCATATTTATCCCTATCATGAGTTGTATCAGTCTTATAACTAGCCTTATCAATGTTTTACCCCTTGTAGTCAACCTAGTCCTTTCTCTAATCAGCCCATTTCCACCTTCAAGCAATCACTTTTTGGATATGAGAGATACATGTTGGATCTTGAAACACAAAGAGGATGTGGTCAAAATATTCCTAGTCACATTATTCAAAATATGAGAGATGAATTGGATTTAGTTAAGAAGGAGTGGACTCCTGTTGATAGAGCCAATTGGTAAAGGCTCACAAGTGAGATTCTTGATGTTAGTGGTATACTTTTTTCCTTAGAAGATAGGCTAAAATTTCATGTATGGAAGTCTCACCAAACCTATTATCCTTCATTTCCACTTCAGAAAAGTTGTTATCATCCCTACATGACTCTTACTAATGAGCCAATTCATGCCTATCAAAGTCATCCTTTTCACCATCAATTGGAGGAGAGAGTTGAAAATAGATGTTTTTTGTTTAAAGCTAATCTTGATAGGCAAATTGAATTAGATAATATGCATATGAAATAGTTCATATTGGTATCCAAGGAAGTGGAATGCAAGCCCTCATTTCCCTCTAACATTTCATCCCCACCACCTCAAAATGAAACTTATAATCCTAACATCCTAAGTTGGATTAAGATAGTGAAATCATGGAGAAAGAAGGAGGAAAAAATCCTTGTCAAAGAGTGTGGAGTTCAGAGGGAGTTTGATTCTTTATGAACCTCTCCTACCCTTCCTCAAGAAGATAAATTCAATCTTAAGATCATGATTTGGAGAAAAATAGTGGATTCATGGTGTAAGAAAGAAGATGTAAGCATTGTCCAAGAGTGTGAAGTGGAGAATGGAGTTGATACTCTGCAAGTCCCTCCCACCCCTCCTCAAGAAGTTTTTTTCATTTCATGGTAGACCTCATGCACTCCTTATCCTCATGATGTTTCCTTTGAGCTTCAAGAGAAACTATTACAAGAGAGCTTAGCTAAGCAAATAGAGGAGCTAGAGACAAAGATGAAGCTACTAAGTCAAGGTGTTATGGAAGGTTTATGCTAAAGAGAATATCCTATGCCTAAAAACATCCCATCTCCCCTCCCTTAATAGATTCCAAAAGAGCCTCCTACCTTACATTCTCAATCTGATTTTGAGCTCTATATTCCACCTCCACCAACTAGTTCTTTTTATCATCATCCCATTACCCTCTGTCTTGATGGACCTGTGGTGTGGGAACCAAAATAGGAGTATCTATTTGAAAAGGAAAGAGAGCTCTTACTTGAAGAAGACAACTCCTTGGCAACCTCATCAGGGTAGATCACTAGATTTCAAGATGCCTATTCTTGGCATCACCAAAGAAGAAATGGAAGACCTTGCAGCCCTTGAGAAGAAAGATAAGATTATTGTAGTTAAAGATCAATTTGAAATTTCTCAAGAGGTCTTGAGTGATGAAGAAGAGGTAAACTCTTGTATTGGATCTCCTTGCTTAGTTGATGATGACTAATGTTTTCCTTGTGTTGAAGAGCCTCTATTAAGATAAGTAAATGAAAAAGAACATGCTAAATTCATGGTTGATTAAGAGGACTCCATGAATGTTTATGAGGAGGATATCACCATAGGAATTCCCCTTGGTGAACAAAAATGTAAGTCACTAGCTTTTGCCTCCATATCTGAAGTGGAATGTACTATCAAGGAGGGAGAACACTTTCAAGCCATCTGTCAAGAAGTGGTAGTATTGGGAGAGTCTCATGATGTAAAGATAGAGTATTTTTAACTTAAAGATGATCTGATAAAAGATGAAGGAAAGGTGATTTCCTGTGTATATATTTCAGATTGAGTTGATGAGGAAGGATGTCTTCCCTTCTCCAAAAAAGAAGAAATGATCATTAATTCTTTCATCAGTTTGAAAGATATCATGAATGGATAAGGAAAAGTTATTAATCAGCCTTTGAATGATTTTTTTAAGTCATTAGACCAGGATATACTCCTTTTTAAGGAGGTTATGAGCTGGTCAAATATGGAAAAGGCAACATTGATACACAAGTAAGTATGCAAAGGAAAAACATTCTTTCAAATATACCCTTTTAAGAAGCATATGCATTTGATGATGACATGTTTGAAGTCATAAATATGGGATATCATATTATCAATCACTTGGGAGAAACATATTAGCTCTTGAAGGATGGAATAAACTCCTATTGGCCTCAATCTTCTAAGGAACAAGAAATCAATCCTCTTGGAAATATGCCTACTAAGGGGATACAAGTTGACTATGAAATGAAGAGTGGGAAGAAACATAAAGTGTGTGAACATGTTCAAGAGGAATATATCTACATTAGAGACTTGTTTAAGTATGACCTACTTGAGATCAAATCAAATGAAGTGCCAAGGAAGAGGTCTAGTCCACAAAGCGCTCAATCCAAAGAGAAGCATGCTTAACACTATGTTTCATTTCACCTTGAAGATTCAAGAAGTTTTCATTTTGATCTTGGAAACAAGGTATGATTATTTTATATTTATGCATAATATGTTATTTTCCAATTCCCCTAAGTGCTTAAAGCACATGTGTGTTCCTTGTGTGTGTGCTTTCTTTGTTGTGTGTGTCTTTTGCCTTGTGTGGTTGAGGTAGCCATTAGTTGTCTTGTCATGGTAATGGTCAATGATTAATATTTTCCCATTTTGTATCAATCCTTATATGACTCCTAAGCCCAATGGGCTGATAAAGCTACTAGTCTAGTTAGTATAGCAAACATACTACCCCTATGAGTCACCAATTTGTTGACCAAATTTGACTTTTTAGTTAGATTGAGGTACATATAGTAAAAAAATTGATTTTTATGTCTATAAGGGGCTATATTTTATTGTCATGAGGTGTTTTATAGGTCAATTTATGATAATTAATGTTGTACTAGCTTTGGTTAATTAGTTTTTAGGTCCATTTATCATTTTTGGGTCATTTAAGGGGTCAAAATAGTGCATTTAATGCTTTTTACAAGTTTATTATGAAATTTTAAAGTGTAAATGGGTGATGTCATGACACATATGTCCAAAAATGTCTTGAGTAACTGAAAAAACTAAAAATTTTAGGTTCATTAGAGGAAAAGTTAGTTTTCCTAAAGAAAAGGAAAAAAATAACACATGTACAGCTCCATGGGAAATGTGCCACATGGGGAAAGGCTATGGAATGCATATACATATTAATAAAACTCATCTATATTATTGGTTTTATCTTAAAGTACCATTTCCAATCCAAAACCATTCATCTCCCTTCTTGCTCTTCTTGGCAGATTGAAGTGACTTGCAGGTTTTTGCTCAATACAACCAACACAAGAGGTTTAAAGAAAAATGATACTAGAAGTATATTAAAAAATTAGAGACATTAAAATCCATATAATAAATTTTAGGAATGTTTTTTCATGATTTATGAACCATCTATTTGAATTTCAACTTCTAAAACTGCTTATCAATCTATACACCCTGTAGGTTTTCTCTTGGTTTGAATAGATCCATACAAACCAATTGCTCATATTTTTTTAGATGATATTTGATATGTATAATTATGTATCCCATGATTTTTTTCATGTTTTATGGTGTTTTTATGAGCCAATAACCCCAAATTTGTAGATTGGTCTATTTCCTAAGTTATAGGTAATTTTCACCATTTTCAAAAGTTTTATGCCTTGTCAATCAATATAGAGGGTTGTTTTAGTTTCATATACATTTATTAAAAATATCCTTGATCCCATTTCAACTTAAATATAATTCTCCTTGATTTTCATGTTTGTAAGCCTATGTCTCCATCATGCTAGACTAGTCATTCAACATACTGCCTACCTCCTTTCTTGTAATTACAGATGTTTTCCATGTTAAAAGGAATGTTTTGAGATTGTATAAAGTTTTCATTTCTTTAAATCATGATTAATGAAGGTTTAAAATAATTTTAATATGATCATGACGTCTTTTAGTCCATCTTTGTCCACTTTCCCACACTCATTGTCCACTTCCAGCTCAATACACACATACAGGGACCTTCTGATGATGTCATGCTATGGTGGGATATTTTGTAAAGGTTTTAGGATATCCATGGTGTGGAGTGAATTTTAATTTTTTAATATTGGTAATAAACCCATTTAAGGTCATTTTCCATATTCACTGTCCATAGTTACATTTTATTGCCTACACCTTAAAAGACCACCTACAAGTGGCTTAGCATAGAGTTGGAGTTATCATTTTGAAACATTGAAGCATGATTTTAAAGCCTTATTTAACTATTAACATGTGAGTTCACCATGGAAGACTTTTATAAGGTGTTGGTTGGAAAAGTGTATGTTGAAAACCACCTCTAAAATAATGACTAATATTTTGGGATTGTCTACCCTAAAAGCAGAAAATAGAGGTCCTCAATGTTTTATGTATATGTTATAGCATGGTTGAGATAACTCTTGGAACAACTAGGTTGGTAAACCTTATATCCATTGGTAGTGATAAGGACCATGCCAAGTTTTGGAGGAGGATGACAAGAAGAATATAGTTCTTGAGAAGCTCAAAGACAACACTGAGACCACTAAAACCAAACAATGACATCTTCATTTTTGAGTTTAGAATGGCTTTTGATATCTCAAAAAACAAATGAAAATTACCTTAAGTTTATAATGGTAAAATGTATATAGTTATGTATATATGATCATGGAAATAATTAGGATGATGATTAGGAATTGTTTCATATCTCAAGCACACTTACAGGTGTCTATACACAAGGACAAAATGTCTTAGTCAGATAGTGGGCATACATGAGTTATGTTTAGGTATTGACATGAATAAAGATGAGTCAATTGAACTATAATAAGAATAAAATGACTCTAAATGGTACTAAAATTTTTCTAAATTATATGTGTCATTGATTTGATGCTAGAAAACACCTACAGGTAACCCCTTCAAGGCAAAAGGTACAATCAACTATGAATGTAGCAGATAATGAGTCTTAACATGGTGTTATCTTGCTTGGCTAATATAAACTTAATTGGATGATGATTATGGGAACCTATATAGGATCTAAGAGAACCATGATTGAATATCCAACTCTTAAAAATACTCACCTTTAGCAGGGGTCAATAAATGTAGGGTTTTCTCAGTCCTATAGGCAAGGTTAGTATTGAGGTTTCTTAGCTAGAGGGAAATGACTCAGTCATCAAAGTAAAGAAGAGGTGAATTTAAAGAATTAAAATAGTTTCACTAAATTTTTTTTCAAACCCCAATAAACACACTAACCTATAGGTAGGGGTAAATAGGTGTCTCAGTCAAAATAGTGGAGAGTCCAGTCTATGAACTCAGGGTGCATGGGAAGGATTGATAGAAGTTAAGATGATGAAACATGTTTGTGATAAATCTCATCATGATAAAGAGGATATTTATGGACTATAAACAATTTAAAACAACTTTCATATAGCTTTCAAAGCTTTTGAATGCATATATAGCCAACCTTGTTGATTGTGTAAATAGTGAACATGCTTAGATGTCCAAATGATAAAGAGGAACTTGGAAAAGTGAATAATAGGTTTCAAGAAGGCATAAAGTGATTCAAGAGGATTGAGGGGAGATTGATGAGCACCTACTTGAAGGATATAACATACAAAATATACCTACATAACCCTAAATAAATAGGGTATAATTAAACAAAGGGTACTCAATCTTGGAATCCAAGAACATGAGTGATCCATGAGAGGTATAGAATAGAAAAAATTCATAATGATGATGAAAAATTTAATAAGATTTTGTGATCTTAAAACAAGTATATGGAATTCCTCCAATCATCAAAAAACAACCAACTCTCCAATACCCCTATATAGTTTACCTACGAAAAATTTTCCTTAGAATTTGAGAAGTTTAAGGGGCCATATGACCTAAATAGGGGATGAATTTTTTTAAATTTAATCATTTGATATTGTATAACCCTCTCTAGGTCCTAGCTTTGATGAGAAAATAAGGTAACATCCCTCTATTCTATCTCAGAGGTAGGGCACCTTCCCCTTACACAAACCCTACATTATTGATAAAGGAGGTAAGAACATGACCTATAAGCTTGAAGAACATTTTATGAAGGTTTTTTAAGTTGGAATACATACATACAAGTATGGGAAAACTATTAGGGGAAGGTGAAACCAAACAAATTATTCTATGCTCTTAGGTTCATAGGTAAGCCATTTTGAGGCATAACACCCAACAAAGGGCCATTTTCAATTACATCCCTAAGTGAAATTTCCATATTGATTGATCATGCTTTTTGGATGAAATTAGAGGTGTTTGAAATTATACAATCAAATGACTTCAGGTAAATCCCCAAAATACCAGATGTTACAGTCAAGCCTTGTAGGCATGACTAAGCCTAGAGGCTAGTTGTAGGGTCACTCACATTTATAGCATGATATGAAAATTAATATAAATCGTAACATGTTATTGGGTCCACTACAAAGGTTTTTCATCTTTGAGAGTGTAGAAGAAACTTGGGATAAGCCATTTTTGGTTCAAGAGCAACTTAGACTTGTAGGAAATAATAAAACAAATGCAATAGGTCAAGTTTTGATGCTCACATCATTCATGACACTTTGAACGGAGACCAGATAAGTTATGGGAAGATATCAAAGGTCTTGAAAAATTAATTTGTGGAATTTGTTAGCAGGTTGGATGTCTGACCTTTATGAACCAACCTTAAGAGTCAAAACAAGCCTAAAACCCTACTAAACCCTCAACCAAGACCAGTTTATGAAAATGGAGTTGTTTAGCTGACCAAATGGAATATTTTTCTCATGAAACCTATTTTATGTTTAATAGGACTCACCCAAGCTCATTCCCATGCCAGCTAGCTATACAGACTTGTACAAATGGGGCAAAAATAGGTTTTTTCTCACTTTTTTATTTATTTTTCAAGTTGTAAGAAGTTTCAAGAGATTAAAATCACATAGATGGGAATATTGAGACTTAAAATAACTACCCATGTAATTTTAATACCTTTAAAATGTTTTTTAATGCCTCAAATAGGTGTTTCAACTCAACCAATCAAATCTGGCATATTGGGCAAGCTAGTGAAGAAGATGAAAAACTTAAAGTGAGCTGAATTTAAGGTACCAATGATGTTTCAAAGGTAATGGATGGTATTTAAAGGTATAAAAAACTTATTAAAATGTATTTTAATGGATACTTGATGTTAAAGTTGAGGCCAAGTGTGCAAGGTGCATGGAAGGGTAGTTTCTAGGACAACAGATGATGATGGCTCCTTTTCAATTAATTCTAGAAGACCAAGCATGTAAAAAATTCATGGAGAGGAATTTTTGATGTCACTATATTCAATTCCAATCTTTGGTACTTCTCTTCAGTTATAGGATGTTCATACATAGCCAATCATGAAGGTAGTTTTTCTATGCAAAAGGAGTTTTGTGCCACTTTACATAACTTTGATGAGTTGAATTGACAGTTGTACTTCATGAAATTATATGGTTTAACCCATAAATTATTATCATGAATGTATAAATTATTTTACCATCTTAAAAAGTGTCCTTTTGACCCTTTGACTTCTCTTTCTATTTCTCACTCTCAAACTCTATAGGAGTTAGCCATTTTGGCCATTATATTTTATGCTCCACCTAAGTATGGTGAAGCCCTAATCATTTATATACCTTTTTATTAATAAAATGACTAATTTTTACCTCTTCATGAATTTTCATAAGTGTGTTCCACTTTAATTATGAATCTTGTTCAGTGAAGACTAAGGATTCCTAGCATGTGGTCTCATTCTTTCACCTTGTTTGCAGTTAGAAAACTTCTTGTAGGGCATGTGAAGTGTTTTATGGGATGTGAAATGTTGAGTGAGTTATTAATTTAATTAAATTAATTAAATTCATCTTTTATATTACTACTATCTTTTCACATTCAATCCATGACCTCACAATGTAGCATTGATGTGAGAAGATGAAGATTGAAGGAGTGTATTTTTAGTTTATTTCTTGGTCTCAAGTATAGCATGCAATTGGTTGGAGGTCATAAAATTAATTTAGTGTATCAACCCATTATTTAATATTTTATTTTATTTATATCTCTCTCTTTTCACTTTATAAAATTAGTAGTAGGTTCAATCCTAAGTGGTACATCAAGGGAGCTAGCCCTATCTAGAGACTCACCTCATTCCTTAGGTTGCCCATAATCCTAGAGGTGATTCAATTATGCCACTTAGATGAGGAGAGATTTTAATCTCCTAAAATGGTGAAAATATAAGTGAAAATGGTTAATTGGTGTCTCCTTCATGCTAACATGTATTTATCATTACCACTCAGACCTGGATAAGGTTGTTCAAATATTTTGTACAAGCTTTCCAAAGAGAAAGACACTTAGAGACTATCAACAAGAATCACCTCTCAGGAGAATATAAATTGAATTATATGAAGGTGAGGTATATTTCATTAATGATGAGGCATTTATAACCTCTGAAGATGACAAATTTCTAAAGCAAACCAAAATAGACTTGTAGTAGAATGATATACCCACATAGTCAAGACACTTTTCCTTTTGATGAAGACACTCTATGGAGATGAATTATCTAATGAAACTACCATGAGAATGATATTTTTTACCTCTTAAAACATACCTCAAAACCATTCTTATCCATCAAATTTTGAAGTGGAGAATAAGAAGCAAAATTAGACCCTGTCTGGATGGACAAGGCATAGTGACCTATTGTTACTCTTAGTGATTGTTCATAAAGGAGGGGCCATGAATCTATATAAAAATGCCACTAATTTCAATATTATTGTTACCCTTAAAAATGAACAAAGTTTCATCCTCTCTCTCTCTCTCTCTCTCTCTCTCTCTCTCTCTCTCTCTCTCTCTCTCTCTCTCTCTCTCTCTCTCTCTCTCTCTCTCTCTCTCTCTCTCTCTCTCTCTCTCTCTCTCTCTCTCTCTCTCTCTCAGTTATACTATCCACTTGAAGTTTGTCTTTTTGATCTTGTGAAGGTAGTGACAGAGAAGAGAGAATGTTTGAAGCATTTGTAAAACCTATAACTTGGTCTAAATCCTAAAAATGATATATGAAATCCCAAAGGACACTTTAAAACTATTTCCAACTAAAATATGATCTTTTAAGGCTGTACAAGTGCCCAAAAGTTCTTGTAAAGAGGTAATGTGCTTAGTTTTGACATTGAACTTCATGTTTTATCAGTCTATGAGCATCCCTAAACATCATATGACATTATTTAGATTTATTAACCTTATTTAAATGTTTTATTTAGAAGATAGTACATAAAACTTCATAAAATAGGCCAAAATGTCATTTTAGCACATAAGAACATGATAAATGGTTAAGACATGATATTATGAACTTAAATACACATTAATATATTTTTATAATTAATATAGACCATATCAAATCTTTGAGCATGTTTTACAATACCAAGACCTTGTGAGTGACCCCTAGGAATAGATAATTACACGACTCCAAACCTTAGACCAAGATAATAAATGACTAATATGACCATAAGAAGATTATTTAGGACCTTTAAGACCATGAAAAGACCACATACAGGTTTTTATAATCCCATGAAAAGTTTCAACTTAGAGTGGTTGACCCATTTTGACTTGGGGTCAAAATTTGGTCAACAAGGACCTAATTATCATTGATATATTTTAGACATATGTGAATTATCAAAGGAATACACAAATTTGTTGAATCAAAGGGTACTCCAATAACATATAAAATTACCTACATTGGGTACTAATTTGAATCTAGTGGCCACATGTGCAGGACCAATGTATAATGGCAATGTAATCTCACAAATGGGGTTTTGAATGTGATCGTTAAATCATTTTATGGCCATGGTGGTAGGAATAAAATATTGACGTGTATTTGAGATTATAAATATATCTTTTAGATTAAGGTAAAATAAAGTTTTGTAGGAGCCCTGAAACCCTTTACATCAAAAAGAAAGATAAACCATTAAGCACAACCCAGTTTTAGAAGAACCTGAAACTAGTAAAACAACTAAACCAGGTTTTGCAGGGACCTGCTACCAATAGATATGGCCAGATAAAACTACCATCAAAACACTAGAATATAGAAAGTTAACAGAGTAGATCAGTGACCTAAAAAACCTCCCAGACCAGTAACTAGCAAACTAGTGAAGCAACCAGTTTACCAACACAAACAACTAGTTAGCATAAGGGAACATTAGCTTTTCCTTTTGAATTGAGATTTTCCTTACGCGACCTAAGGTTCTTATCTAGAGGTGGAACCGAAGGCTTAGACTTCTTCCTCTTAACTTCTATCCATCCATCCTCTAGCTTTTCTGCCTCAGCAACCCATGCATCGAAAGACATAGATCCATGGAACCCAGGGGACACAGACACCACAACAAACTCCTTATGAGAATCAGGCGATGTCTTGCTCCTAAGAGGATCCTTCAAAATAGGGGAAGAGACCACTACCACCTCAACCACTGGCTCTGAAGGATCAGTAACCATAGCATCTGTAGGAGCTTCAAAGGAATGTTTCCCCAAAGAATCCTCCACAACTGCTGGCTCGAAGTGAACACTATCCTCAGTCTCAGAATCAGCTAGATTTTCCAAGGGTTATTTAACCATGTAATGCTCAGAGGAGGCCTCAGACCACCAAGAAGGTGGTCACCTAGATTTAGATTTCCTAGCAGCACAATGAGTAGCAATATGACCCATCTGGTGGCACTTCCTGCAATGAAAAGGGATACCCTCAAAATCCAACATTTGTGTCCAAGTACCCCTCAGGGAGTCCAAACAGATCACCTCAGGGAGGCCCTTAGAAACATCCAAATCCACTAGAAAATGTGCACAGGTCGAGTGATAAATATTTGAAGTGTCTACATCCACATATAAGAAATCCCCAATAGCATTACCAATAGTTTCAAAAACTGAATCATGCCAAAGATGTATTAGAAGATTAGGGAGCCAGATCTAGATAGGGAACTTATTAAAGGCTTCTGAGAGAGGATCAAAATCCTTATGCCATAGTTTGGCCATAAGTGATTATCAATATATGTTAGTGTACACATATTCAAACTTAAACCATTATCAACCATGATACTCTAAATAGGTCGATGATCATTATGAGCTTGAATGAACAAAGAATGTAAATTGGAGTCATCCTCTACTATCTCATGCTCTGTAAATTTAATGAGAGGCCTATACAGTAATAGAGTATGGTAGGTACCAATGAAATCATTAAAATTATGGGGTACCTCTATAAGATAATGGTAATAAACTATTAGAGGGTGTGCATTGTATGCATAATGCACTCCTGATTTATATATTGTCTTATTAGTTGTATGCTTAAAAAAGGGATCACTTAATATTTTCATTGATTTAATTTCACTTGTTTTTTAATTTCAAAATGTCTATTTTTGTTTTCACATAAATTATGTTTGGGTCTATCAAATAATATATCTTATGTCTCAAACTGATACATCTATTAGTAATGTGGCCCAATGCCCTATGATAATCATAAAGTGTTCTGATCAAAAATTTTTAGAAGGGAACAATTCACATAAACCTCTTTAATAGGAGGGAGAGACATGAAATTTCATTCCAATAGTGTTTTGAGGAAATTATATAAATATTATTTTATATTAGTTAATTATCTTCTTGGATAAGTTAATAGAATAATGTGTGGTGTAGGCTTAGAAATTACATATATTGTTGCCTTTTGATCATTCTTATTGTTATTTGTTCACCTTGTATGGTGGATTATTTTAGTATTTGAATGTGAATCTTAATAGGTTGTATACTTTATATTATTCATTTATAATTTAATATAACTTCATTTTATTTTACAATGTGGCATAAATCTATAAATGATAGAAACTTATTGAAATGATTGATTCATGGAGGGATGGAAGAAAAATTTGCTTGAATATATCCTATAATTATTTTTATGCTATAATATTTGTCATTTTATATTACATTATCATGTACCTTAAGACATATTATGTGATATGCTCATTAGATTTATGCTTGAGTTGAGAAATCTGATCATAAGAAACCTTCTTAATGATATTAGTTGAAAAACTACTAGGAGCATGCCAGCTAAAGAATTAAAAACAAGTATCTATTTATTAGGTAAATAATTATAAATCATATTCCTTTAGACTCCTTGGAAATAACTTTGGCAACAATATGTCATTAGACACATAGTCCAACCATGTTGTATGGAATGCTCTCAATTATTCATCGGGGTTACCCTTTCCATCATATAATGTAAACTTGGGTGGCACAAAATGATAGGTAGAGGACATACTACTTTATGTTGTGCCAATGTATTGTGAAATAACATGTTAGAATCAAGATACCAATTTTGTTAAGAAACACCTTTCTCTAAATGTAACACCTTAGCTTGTAAAGTGTGAATATCATGCATAAGGGATTGTAAATCAAGAGAAAAAGAATGTGTGCTAGCCAAAGATGGTACATTCCCAATAACTAAGTTAAAATTTGGCATATATCTATTTAATACCTTAGGTTTCCCCATAATAAATTATGGTATAAAATTTATATTCATGAGGGTCATAGGAGTAAAAATATAATATGATTGTGTTATTCTAACACTTTTGATATCCAAAAGGGTTTTCAACACTTTAGAATGATTTAGAGGTTGTTCATGGAGTCTCTCATGAAATATTTGAATAATTCCTCTTTTTTAATAATATGTATTCCCTAATTATAGTTGGAAGCTAATATCGATATCCATTTTAGGGACCAAGGTTATCTTGAACATATTATTCATGCTCTAAATTATTATTGATAATTTTGACATGTTCACTATGTTTAATAACATTCAAAGGTTATGATATACCCTTATTATTATCCATGTTATTTATTTTAATAAAATTAATCTTATTAATACTCAATTAGAATACCACTTAATCTATCACTTCTTTTATGAGATGTAGAACGAATGTTTTTGGATTACATATAGTATGAAACAAAAAATTGAAAGATTTTTGTTATAATAGAATTTATCAAATCTTAAAATCACAATTGGAAAAATAAATAATAAGGATATAAACACTAGAAACATCTAGGGTTAGAGTTTGGTAACAATATTACTAGAGACAGGTTCACTAATTTGTTTTATCACATTTTGGAAAATCATGGAAATAGATTACCTAATATGATAAACTATTGTTCAAAATCAAACCGTTACATATATGTAATAAATTATAAAAATTTATTTGAAACTTTTTAAATATATAAATATACTAAATATGAAAAGTTAAAAATACTTATATGAACTATGCTATAAAATTGAGATGTATACTATTTTTATATCTAAGACTAACTAACTGATTATGTTGATTGATTGCAGACCTAGAATAAGAGTTGTAAGGGTTCCTAAACACTTGCACTACAACTAGATAGTAGTGGGGTATGTTATTTTTTAAATAGGATGGAATTGTCCATCAGATAATAGGGATATGATATTTTATGGGTTCACATTCACCTTTTTTATTATATGGACTATACATGGTATTTTGAATCATTTTGGGGACCAATGTGTAACTATTTTCCACTCAAAAATCCTAGATTAATAATAAGAAGATAAATGAAATCATGGAGTAAAAGTGGTTTAGTAATTGAAGTTTTTATTGACATCAACATGCCCTTGTGTTAAGTGCTACCTACATACCAATACTATGAATATAGATCAAAATTCATGTAATTGTGCCATGCCAAGGTGGTGTGTGTGAAACTGGTGAAAAATACTAGAGTTAGTGCAATATTATGTGATTATGTGATTTAACCATGATTTGTGACCTTGAAGGTGATTTTAGACTTTAGTTCATGGATATTAAGCTTGTATCTAATCATGTTTTTAATAAATAGGGAATTTATCTCAATATACAATTATAATTCTAATGTTTTTTAGTATTGAAGCCTCTTGTGTACAAAATAGTTTTAAATGTGATCTTATAGTGATATTTTTGGAGTTCCTTTGGATGGGGCTTTCCAAATTTATGGTAACACCCATTCCCAACTTTTAAATAATTTAAAATTAGTGTTAATTGGTGGGAGGACACTGCTAGAAAGAGTAGACAATAGTGGGATGTGTTATTCTCCCACTAGGGTGATAATATCCTAGAAGGATAAACTAATAAATTGAATGTATGATTAATTTTAATAGTGAGCTTAGGTTACTAAGTAATATGAATAGGAAAATAATAGACTGATTTAGATTGCTTTAAGGAGTGATACATCATGTGGAGAGCAAATGAAGTGGTCAAAAGTCCCTATAATAGGTCATTATCTAAGTATATCAAAATAGCTACCACAAGTGCATTCTTTTACCTTAATTGTTAATTTATGTTTCTATAGTATCATCGATTATATTAATTCTACTTATATGGATATTTTTATCTTCAAAGGTGATGACTTTAGATATTGGATAGATTAGCTAAAGAGAATTCTTATATGGAAAGGAGTTTGAAAGAATGTTATTCATGGGCACACACCACCTAAATATTGAAATAATTTGACTCAAAATTAAAAAAAAATAAAAAAATGATGAAAATGTGTATGAAAAAGCTCTCTTCTATTTTTAGAGTACCATAGACCCAAGTATCTATCCATTAATTTTAGGATGAAAAAAATCCTATGAAGCATGGAATACCTTAGGAAATTAATATAAAATATGTACTAAGGTAAGAGAATAAAAAATCCAAACTCTTAAAATGAATTTTGAAAAATTTATAATATCAAATCATGAGGGAGTTGGAGAATACTACATAATGATACCATAAAGCGATGGTTTGTGTAAAAATTATCCAATATAGTGTCATAGTAAGGACTATTTTGATATCTTTATCTCAAATATGGCTTCATATTATGATCGATCCTGATGAGTATAAGGACATGAAGACTATAATTTTTGATGAGTTAATGGGTTCTATATCATCTAATGAGGATAATAAGATAATACATACAAGAGATCAATAACAAGCACTTAAAACTAGGGCAAAGGGTTCAAATAACAAAGAGAAACATAAAAAATAGAATCAAGGGAGTTTTTAAAAAAAAAATTAAAATATAAATCTAACTTCTTAGGTAAAAGAAATAAATACTTATCATTACTACATAAAATTCAAGAGATGATAAAATATTACTAGATACTAGAAGCTAATAATCAAGATAATCAAGAGGGCGAAAACAAGGTTTTTTAAGTTAAAAACATTAGGTTCAAGAAAACTCACATTATTGTCTCACATTTATTGTGGGAATATAGGATAGAAATAAGTTTTTTTCTCTTGTTTCATGTTACTTAAATCACATTAAAATTCATAAATACAATTTCAAAAAGTTGGATGATTCTCTTCAAAGCCAAGTACAATTGGGAGATGGAAAGTCCGTCCAAGTTGAAGAAAAGGATAACATAAAAATCACCACAAGTTAAGGTGAGGGTGAAATAACTTATTTTTATTTTTATCCAAATTTAGATCCTATGATTATTGATGCTAATTTCATAAGATATAGTGATGAAAGCAAAGCATACAAGTTATATAATCATACTAGTAAATCCATAGTTTTGTTTCTATGGATTGTAATTTTTTTCTAAAATGAGATGTATGTAAATTATTATCATATTTATAAATATTTCATAAGTGAATGGATGTAATCCTCTTGAATTTTATTTTTAGGGCTTAAAATTTTCTACACAAGTTTCTAGTTTAATAGGAAATAATACTAACTCTTACCAAGAGATTAGTCATCCATCTTCATCAACTCTAATCAAGTACAAGTGTTTGTTGAACCCACATCCAACTAATAAATTTATATATCATGAATATGATAGGAGGATAATAATTATTTAACATCATGAAGGTAATGTTTATTTTTTATTTTTATGATCTAAAAATACTATGTTTTCATTGTCATTTGTGGCTAGTGAACTTAGAAGTTATGCAAAAGCTAGTCAAAAGAAATAATAAGTTGATCCTATGAAAATTGAGGTGGATTAAATTGAGAGGAATTATAATTGGAATATATTTATAACTAAATTTAACAAATAATTAATTATAACTAAGTGGGTCTATAAGACACAATTCAAAAGTGATAGAACAATTGACAAACTAAAAGTTAGACTAATTTAAAAGGGTTTGCACAAACATATGGGGCTGACGACGAAGAAATGTATTCACCCATGGCATGTAAAAATATTATAATACCAATAATTTGTATATCTTATCATAAAAGATGTAAAATACATAAAATTTATGTCAAAATTGCATTCTTTAATGGATTCATTAAAGAAGTATATGTGGGGCAACCATTAAGTTTTGAGGTAAAGGGTAAAGAGTTTTTGGTATATAAATTGAATAAGGATATTTATGGGTTGAATCAAGATCCAAGAGATTGGTACTTAAGAATTGGTATATGGTTATTGGATCAAGGCTTTGTAATAATTCAAAATGAATGAACTATTTACATAAAAGCATTTGATTATAATGTGTTATATGTCTATCTCTATGTAGATGACTTGATATTTATAGGTAAATATATATAGATGTTGAATAGTTTCAAGAAATATATGAAAAAAAAATTGATATGACGGATGTTGGACTTGTGAATTACTCTTTGGCATAGAATCCCATGAAAAAGAGAGTAAGTATTCATTTTTCAAGTTAAATATGTCCAATTCATGTTAAATAAGTACAATCTTCATGATTCTAAACTAGTGGGCACTCAAGTTTAAGGTGGAGAAAAGATAATGAGACATGATGGAATTACTTTAGCTTATGAAAATACTTTTATAAGAATGGTGGTAGATTTGATGTGTCTAAATATAATAATACCTGATATTAATTATGGGGTTTCATTAGATTTTAGATTTTTAGATATGTAAGAGGTACTTATAATCATGGTATTCATTTCATACCATAAATCTTATTGTATCTATTTGTTTACACAAATTCAGATTGGGGGATGATATCTTGATGATAAGAATTCAACTTTAGGTTATTGCTTCACATTGGAAAGTGGGTTGGTTTCTTGGTCTTCAAAGAAACAAACTACACTTGAATTATCCTCTATTGAAGTTGAATCTAAAACCCTTAAATCAGATTTCACACAAGGATTATAGTTGAGAATACTCTTAGTTGATTTCAGAGAGACTCAACTAGAGCCAACACATGGTTTTTGTTATAACAATGGGGCAATACAATTGTCTAAGAATCTAGTTTTCCATGTTATAAACAAGCATATTGATATGAAAAATCATTTTTTCAGAGACTTGGTCAATGATTTTTTTCATTTATTATGTTACAATTTAAGATTTTTTTTTGACAATTTCACCAAAGGATTGTTGAATAAGATTCATGGAATACTTAAGGAGATGATATGCACTTCTAATCTTTGCATCAGATGGGGAATGTTGAGTATGATTTTAATATTGGCACTTTATTATTAGAATTATATTTCTTTTATTTGTATTTTATTATATTACAAAGGTTATTTAATTTAGTTGTGTAATATATTAATTATTTATTCAATTTTTGGAACTTATTAAAAAACATAGTTAGAATTACTAGTTAGAGTCTGGTTCACTAAATGTGTACTTAATTGAGCTCAAATATTTATACACTCATCCTCAATAGGTAGGGCACAATTTTTAGATTTAAGTTAATTTAATCTAATTTTAGTCACTCTCCTACTTTATATGGATTTGGGGAATCTATCTTGTATAATGTGCCTATTTATGCTCACTTTTTGAGAAAGGATTCTTTCATGTTGACCTTATCTTATCAATAAGTCAATTTTTTTTCTTGATTCTAATTTGAGTTATATTCAAGTATATTTTTATGATTATATGTATATATGTATATGTCTCTCTATGTGTTTGTGTGTATTTATATCTATACATTTATATCTACACACACACACACACACACACACACACACACACACACACACACACACACACACACACACACACACACATTCATAGATACATAGATACATACGTGTGTGTGTGTGTGTGTGTGTGTTAATTGGTACTAGCTTTTTATTAGAGCTACGACTAGTTTTGGGGAACAAATTGGTGGCCCAATTTCCAAGAGAACTATTGAACCATTATAAACTAATAACACTTGATCACATTTTAAACCATTAAGTAAATGGTCACATCTAGCCTATAAATTCCCTATGAGATTATAACTTAGGTGGGAATGGGCACAACTAAACCACTTCACCAATCCTTCTACATCTCATTGACAAAATGTTTGAGTGCTAACATTTTTATACTAAGAATGCCTAAACCAGTCGTGAATAGTATCCCTAGCCATGGATTGTGGCTTGCCTTGTCAAATTGAAAATAGGTTTCAAGCCACTTGTCAACCCCCATATCATTGAATATTGAGCTAGTTATCTCATTATATGTGGATAATTTTCATGAAGGTGTGGATACATTACCCCCTACAAGATTGGAACCTATGACCTCCCTTTTGGGAGCACATGCTCTTCACCATTAGGCCAACTCATGTGCACTAAATTTTTTGGGGTGTTGACATTTTTATACCCAAAATGTCTAGACCAGTGGTAAATAGTATCCATAGCCATGGATTGTGGCTTGCATAGTCACATTGAACATAGGTTTCAAGCCACTTTTTGACCCCCATTACATTGAACACCAAGCTAGTTAGCACATTGCATGTGGATACTTTGCATGAATGTGTGCATACCTTACCCCCTACCAAATTAGAACCTATGACCTCCCTTTTAGGAACACATGTTATTCACTATTAATCTAACTTAGGTGTACTAAATTTTTCGGGTGTTGACATTGTTATATTTGAAATGTCTAAAACAATGGCTAATAGTATCCCTATCCATAGAATGTGACTTTCCTTGTCACATTGAACATAGGTTTCAAGTCACTTGCCAACCCGCATCACATTAAACATCGAGTTAGTTATCCCATTGAATGTGGATACTTTTCGTGAAGGTGTACATACTTTACCCATTTCTAGATTAGACCCTGTGACCTCCCTTTTAGGAGCACATGTTCTTCACCATTAGGCCAACTTAGGTGCACTAAAGTTTTTGGGTTCTGACATTTTTATACACAGAATGTCCAAACTAGTGATGAATAGTATTCTAGCCATGGATTGTGTCTTTACTCATCATATTGAACATAGGTTTATAGCCATTTCCTGACCCCCATCATATTGAAAATTGATACAGTTAGCTCATTTCATGTGGATACTGTTCACGAAGGTGTGCATACCTTACCCCATGTTAAATTAGATCCCATGACATCCCTTTTGGGATAACATATTCTTCACCATTAGGATAGCTTAGGTGCACTATTTTAATTTTTATATTACTTAGTTTTTAATTAAGGTATTAAATTTTATTTCACTTTATAGACATATTTTTTCATGTAACTTATCTTGTAATAGGTTTGTTTTGACTTTATTTATTAATAAATAATTGTGCACAAAGTACTGTGGTGAACTATTTTCTATTGAGAAATATGTTTTCATGTGTTAATCTATAATTTTATTTCATGTATTTATTAATGAATACAAGTAAACATATTTTTTCTATTTTAAAGTTATTCATTGCAATTTTTGGTCAACAATCTCACTTTTAACATAATTAGATTAACGACTACTAATTAAAAGACATATTGGTTGATACATACCTTCAATTTTAAATTAAATAAAAGATTTTTTCAATCCATATATAAATTAAAACCTTAAACCATAAGTTTCTATTATTTCTCAAACCATTACTCTAACCCACTATAATCAAAGAACTAATGGTAGTAAAATTTTTATCACAACAAAAACATGCAATAATATTCCAAAGTTGCCATGTAGAATGTGTAACATTAAATCCACGAGCTCAATTAAAAATATATATATTCATGATTTTATGGGTGTATAAAAATAATAATTAAATTTTATGCCCTTTATTTGACCCTGCACTATAAAATTTCTTGCTTAAATACATGTCTCATAAGAAACATTTGTTGTTTTTCAGGGAAAATGAGTGTGAACTTTGCACTGTTGTTGCATGTAAATTGGTAGGTTTAGAGACACATAATTTTTTTTAATGATTAATGCAATATTAGTATATCTATCCCAATAATTTTTTGAGCATACTCAAATTTAAAATAAAATAGTGGCACATTTTTTCTCACATCTAAAATTTACAAAATGAGTATAAAGTTGCTCTATAAAATGTAAAATTATTAAATTTCAAGCCAAATTAAAAAAACCAAATTTTCATTCATGCATATATGGACATATAAATTAAAATAATCACCTTCATATACTCTATATCTACCCCCACACTCCATATTTTCATACCAGCAAATGCATCCCTTAATAGAAACTTGGTGTTATTAAGCAAAAACTACATGCAAACTTTATGTAGCCATTGCATGAAAACTAAAATGGGTAGAGAATATATTAATTTAAAAAAAAATTAAATGGGTATATTATAACAATACAAATATTTTTTAACCCATTCAAATTAAATAAAAAGTTTTATCATGTATTCTCTCACAACCAAAACTTGAAAAATGAATCTAAAGTCACTCAATGGAACATGTAAATGTTGAACCACATTCCTAATCAATGAATTTGACTTTTGGTAACATTAAAATGGGATTATAAACATTAAAAAAAAAAAATCATGTTTATTTTTGGCCCCTACACTCCAAAATTTTTGACATCAAATGTGTCCCTTAAAAAATCTTTTACTTCTTAAGGGGAAAAACAATGTGAACTTTATGCAGTCATTTCACGCAAATTAGGAAGGGTAGATATGAACTATAGGTTTTTATGTTTGTATGTGTGATAAATATAACCATCCATATAATTTTACAGACCATTCATATTTAATATAAAATGGTAGTATGTTTTTTTCTCATAGAAAAATCTTGTAAAATGAATCCAAAAGTTATTTAGTTGAATGCACAAATTTTGAGCCACATACCCAATTGATGAATTAACTTTATGATCATGTATATATGGGTGTATAAATTAAATATATACCTTACTAAATTATATATCAATCCACACACTAAAACATTATGCATCATTGGATGATTCCCTTCAGATAAGTTTATCATTCTTAAAAGGAAAAAGAGAGTGAAATTTACACATCTGCTACACAAAAATTGGGAAGAGTAGAACTACACCATAAGTTCCTATTGTTGAATATGGGAGTATTTTAGGAATCCCATTTATTTTTCAATTCCATCCAAATTTAATATTTATTTGGAAAAGTATTTCTAACTATCCATGGATCTTGAACACAAACTGGTAAGTGTAGGGACACACCATATATTCATTACAATGCATGTGAGAGACCTATAAATATTAATTTTTTTAACATACTTAAATAAAATATAAAATAGTGGAAAAAAATACTTTTCAACCAAAACCTATAAAATGTGTATAAATTTACTCTGTAGAATACAAAAATATTTAATGGTAATACCCAATCGATGAAATAAATTTGTAAGACCAAATCTAAATGGAAATATTAATTTAATAATGATCTTGACCTTGTATACATTGGAACCCATCATACACAAATTAACACCTCCAAATGTGTCCCTTAATATAAATTTCTCATTTTTAAGAAAAAATAGTCCAAACAATATGTAGCCATTGACAAAAAATTGAGAGGGGTAGAGACATACCATAAGTTCTTAACCATTCCAATATTTTTCAAATACATTAAAATTTATGAGAAAATTACATCACATTTTATATCATAGCCTAAAATTATAATATGAATCTAAACCTACTCAATAGAATGTGAAACTATTGAACTACATGCCTAATCAGTGAATCTTCTCTATGGTCACATTCAAATGGGATTATCAAAAAACATGTAATGAAATTACTTAGATGTTCACATAATATAATATTATATCATAAAAATGATATTAGAATATTTAGATCCATAAAAAAAATTGGCATAATATTAAAATGCTTGACAAATATAGATGAACCACTTCAAGGGGTAAACCTCCAAAATAATGTAATAAGATAAAAATTCACAAATATCGTACTCAAATACTAACCACTGCCTCCTATATATACTCTACTTATCCATGGTTATTCCATAGGCCAACCATACTAATAACATAGACAAATGTGACAAGATAATAAAAGAGGTATGTAAGCCACAAGTCGGACACACATATCCCTAGAAGAACTATAAGATAAAAGTGTACCATGCCCATCCCATTCAAAACAATGTTATCCTCAATATCGAATAAAATTATGATGTTGATAATTTTATCACCAAATATTTCACCCTAGAAGAGGGTGTTCATGCCTATTCTAGATTTGGGTAACATGGGAATACTTCTAGGTATGTGGGTCTACCTATAGGTAGAAGTAGACTTCTAGGTTTAAGGGTTAGCTCCCTAAATGTATTTTGTAATGCTTATGACCTATTAACTAGTTGATTTTATGTAAAAGAGTTAGGAATTACATTAATCGAAACAAATCTAGGGGGTGATATACCAAGATGTTTTCCACATGACCATCATATTTATTTCACTAAGAAATAAGGCATATAAACTAGCTTCTAAGTCTTAGAAGGTTCTAACATCAATGTTTTAATATATAGATGATATACATGAAAAAACACAAGGTAAATGAACCAGAGGGAATATTTCACACTCTAATAATATTCGTACACTTTAAAGGATCATAACACAATTGATTACTCTCTATATGACTTGTTAGAATATGAACTCCTACAAAAACATGAAAGGATAAGGAAAGCAAGGATAGAAGATTATCATTAACTTTACCATACATCACTTGCACACTTAGAAAAATGTTCATGAACTCAAAAATATAATTTTATTAATTGTTCATAGGAAAAATACAATGTCAATCTAATAGGGATTCGCCATATATGGTGTGGTATTATCTTACAAGAGCCAAAATGGTTACTACTTATAGAATTTGAGAAAGAAGAGAATAAAGTCAAAGAGTCACTAGGACATGTGTCATGATAATAAAAATGAGTTAAAAATATATTATAATGAATTTTCATACATACCATGCAAGTTTTGATAGGACAAATGGTCCTCAAATGCATGAAACTCATGAAATGTGGTGTAGGACTCCTCATTGTTTGCTCATAAAATTACCTTCATCATTTGGCCCTTTTGTAATGTCCAAAAACTAACTAAGGATATAATTTATGATTTAAATAAGGGGGATGGGTTGTATACATTATATACCATGCATTATTTGTATCCCTAATTATTAGGAATCTTTTGGAGATGAGTTATCACTATTTGTAGTCCAAATAACTCCTCTTTCACTCACCCCTCTCACTTGGCCTCGAAATTAGATTCAATTTTACATGAGAATACATAAATAGGAGTGAATGAAACCTTTAAATACCTCATATATACTTATATTCATAAATTAGACCTTAAAATCCCTCTCACTTAGCATTTTCACTCTCCCACTAGCTTGTTCACTATGGCAATTTTGACTGGCTAAAGTGGGAGTACTTTTATAATCACTTAGTATATTTTATGGTGTAATAAATTGAAATTAAGGGTTATATAAAGTCCCAATACTTCTCCCAAAGTATATTTCACATATTTAAATCCTCCTTTACCTACACAACACTAAAAATAGTCAAGAAAACCTCATTTCTCCTTGTTCATACAAGTAGGGAACACGTAAAGTTTATGAGGAGGATTGATGGATATTCATATATAACCTAAATTAAATTCCCAAGACATTACATGCCACTTGGATGCCTCTTCTCCTTCATTTTCCCAATTGGATCATTATTCAGCGTTTTGGAGGGTTTTAGGCCATTTTCACCCATAGCCTTTGTTCATAAAGATGTGATGTTGAATAAATGAAAAATTTTTAAAAAATAATTTATTAGGACCCTATTAAACTTTTACAAGCTCCTTGAGTTACGATTCAAAGTATCCAAGTGGGTGCAAGCATTCAAAGTTACTTATTTGAGCTCTTCTCTTCATTCCCTATAAGCTTAATGTGATTTGAACCAAGAAATGGATTTTTTGTGATCTATTTTACATATAAAAATATCAAAAGAATATAATAATCCTATATGATCATGTCCCAAAGTGTTTAAATTATCACCTAAGGTTATAAGTGGAAACATACCCCTCTAGGGCACTAGGCCTAGTTTAGACCATGAAGGTTTGCTTGCACCTTTTCCAAGTTTGAAACACTTAACCTATTTATAACCCATATGAAAGTTTTTAAATTTTGGTATAGGTGTGATAAATATTTACAAACCATTATAAAATTTTGAATCAAACCTTGGCTCTCCTTATCATCCCCCTTCTATAAAACCTACTAGTTTGGATCCTAGGGGAGTACCCTCTATCTGGTATAAAATAGAGGGTACTTAACCTATTGTCTCACCAAACATGAACATTTGTAGATTTTATACAAGTATTAGAGATGAAATGTATAAAATTTAAGCTCTTGATCACATCATTAGACCCTTTAAATGCACCAAAACCTAAAATAAACTCATGGAGGAAGTTGACCATGTGAAGGGTCTTGTATATAGACTATGGTCTACATTTTTATAGGTATTATCTACATATTTCATACTATGTGAGGATATAAAAATGTAACTAACACCATTTTTAATATGTTTCACAAATACTTACCTTCCAAAATTTTCTAAATCCTCACACATGCCTTGTTACTTGACTGATCTAGACTATAGACTATGTTCCTTACTTGAGAGAGGCACCTTAAGGTACTAGTACATGATTGGGCCTCTAAAACAATTCCTATATATATCCTTGGAATTTATAAGTTAATTTCATTGTTTTCTATATCTATTTACCTTAAGGTCAAGCTATATGAACATCAAAACACCATTGTTGACTATGTTGGAATAAGCAAGGTCCTGTAGATGAGAATCCATTTTGAATACTGTGTCACATCACTTTTGGATCCTTTGAATAATTTGGAGTCAAATTATATAAACAATTATTTGAGTTTACAGGCTTATTATCCCAATGTTTACCTTATGAGCTTTAAATCATCTATAGTCAGGTTGTAGGTGAGTTGCCATAAGGCAAAGGACTTGTAGGTGTTAATGAAGGATTGTAACTTATAATTCAACCCTTTTTAGTGCATATTTGAGTAAAAAATGTATTAATTACATTTATATAATAACCCATCATGTATTCATGCTCTCACTTTACTATCCTTGGATGTAGAGGTTAGTTAAAGCTTAGAACTTGTAAACATCACTACCAAATTTTAGTGAACAAATCCATGATTTTGAAGGCTCCAAACATCACTTTATACAAGTCACACACCCTCCTTATTTCTAAATAATATACCCATATAATAGAGATACAATATGAGTGCATTTGTTTTGGTCAAAACCTTATGTGACATCATCATATGTTAACCCCAAAAGTGTTTAGTGCTCTATTTTTGTGTTTTAGGGAAATTGTTCCTAAACACAAGCATTCAACTTTGAAGATGACCTATAGCCTATTACCTATTTATTAAATAATTAATGACTTAAAAGGTATATATTACCTCTAAAAAATTTATGGGAACCTTGAAACATGTTACACTTTTCCATAACCAAGCTCCTAGTCTCTGTATATGGTCACATGTAGATGTAAGTAGTATGCATGCTGTATAGGTCTTCAATGGAGTTTTAACCTTCCATAAAATTTATAATGGAAAATTTCATCATCTAAAACCTAAAAAAACTCAAATATTCCCTTTCAATGTTATTGGCATTTATGAGGTACTTGTAGGCATGCATTGAGTTGCAGACAGATAGTGAGCATGGAGACAACTAGTTTGTATGGTGTATGAGATTGCCACTAGTTCAAAACCTTATTAAAAGTTTTTTAAATGAATACCCATGATACTAAAATAATTAAAAAAATTTAAATATACATTCCAACATGACATTCTCTCCATGGCACCTGTAGGTTTACATTTATGGTTGATTGTGTGTATATATAGCATTGATTGTCACCACAATAATTGTACTTGTATATATAGCAATGATTTTCACCACAATAATTGTACTATTTTGAGGGGAGTATTTGATTTATAATGTAAAAATAATTTTAAAAACACATTTTAGACTCTCAAAATACCTCCATGAACGTTTTCAAACCTCAAGACACCATGACTGCAATTGGGAATAAGCAGAAAGTTGACTATGAGCTTGATATGACTGTGTCCTTGATTAATGTATGATGTTGTAAGAGAAAACATGGAAAATATGTGATTTTTATGGAATGAAAAAAATTATCACAACATATCCCATTCACATGAAACCCTTGTAGAGAACCAAACCTTCTACAAGTAGTGAAACTTGATAGTAACTTCATGTAGTGACACTTACCTACATTTTGAGTTGTTTGATCCATGAAATAATTTAAAAACATGAAAAAAATCATGGGAAACATGAGAGGAGAGATTAAAAATCATGTAAAATAAAAAACAATTAAATTATATAAAATTTCTCAAACAATATCAAAACCTACAGGGTGTGGGAAACAAGCAAAAAAACATAGTCAACTTGTTAGAGATGGTTCATAAAGTATAATCCATCAATATTGAAATAAAAACATTATATTTAATCAGTGTGGTATGCTTGATATGCCATGACCAGTAGCCTAATCCTATCCACTAAGCCGTGGAGTCACCTATACATAAATTTGATAAACAATTTTTCTTTGACAACACACCAAACACAAAGGAAAGGCACACAAAAAAAGACAAACTCAAAAGAAACACATCTTTTCACTAGAACACTTATGGAACACAACAAAACTAAAAGAAAGACACACACTCCTATTCTACTATTTAAAAAACATCATTCTTTAGGTGAATTTAGACACCAAAATTACATCACACACGTGTATAACTCCTTGTGTCAAAACCCCCCTTGAGCCCATTTTTATAATTAGATTTCCTAACCCATGCTTTTACCTCTCTCACATTTAATTAATTTAAAATATTTAATTAATTTAATTAAATACTACTTATGCCACCTTACCTAGCCACCTCGTCCTAAGACTAATTCTTACCCTTTGAGTCACTTCAAGACTTAGTCCCCTAGTCCTAACTACCCATGACTTGTTCTCACCCCAAAAAAAAATTCATAAATAAATACATCCTTCTTAACCTCATATTTCTACCATTTTCTAATGGATACCACACTTGACATGAGAAAGAATAGAAAATAGGCTAAAAATAGCCCTTTTACCTATTCACATGCCATCAACATTGGTCAACTGATGGCCGACATTGGTAGGATCACCGATGTTAGTTACTTAAGCCAAATTCCAAACTAATGTTTAGGTCAGTAGAAATTATAAAAACTCAATTATTTACATACAAGCTTTAGCATTCAACTTTCTACATTCAAGCTTACCATTACTCTACACAAATTAGTCCAAATTAGGAATTGATATAATGCATAGAGCTTGGATTCTTCTGAACCAGCAACACATGATTATCTTTTTATTCTCTTATTGTGTCAACATGCCTCACCATAGCCATCTATCTGACACCCATATTTTATCCATTTCATCAGGTAAGTATATCTTTGTGTTTTTCTAAGTCCTTTAAATAGTCATTTTACAATTACTTTATATTATATTATTTATCATTTCATGAACATCCTGACTCTCCCTATGGAGGAGTTGTAAAACTCCACCTATTTTTATCTACTCCAAACATACCAATTTTTTTTCTAGACTGACCTAAGTATTACACACTCCCTTATGACTCTTCCCAACCTCATAAACCTAACCAACATCCGCTTGCCAGCTTAGAAAAGTCTCTTACAACCCCCTAAGGACCTGTTGCCCCTATCGACATCGATCACATAAGTAACTTCAGTCATATAACTGACATCGGCCATATATCCTTATTGACATTAGCAGCCTAACCGACATTGATGACTATGTATTTATACTAACCTCCTTGAGCCTACCTCAACCACCACCAAAAACATCAACAAATCACATTACCTGTACTGTGTCACTCTTTGCTGCACTCAGAATGCAAGAATAGTTTGAATATCTCTCTCTTAATCTCTCTTTCATTTTGTTTTTCATTACCAATTTTATTTCAAAAAGTGGACTATCATCCCTAAGGAAGTTTGACACTTCCAGGAACAAGCACGTAGCCTGGCAACCCACTCATATATCTACTAACAAATATTTTTAGTGGTAGTACCTTCTTATTCATAGGTAGTCCTCCTTAGCTAAATAGGAGTGCTCAACATCATCTAGATATAGTGCACAACCAATCTAGGTTCTCTCTAATCTTTAATCCCTACCTTTCATCTCTATTTCTCCTTAAACACCAAATAGATTCAAATTTTAGTGAAACATTTTTGGCACACCTATTGGGACCCTATAGTTTTCCTTAGGTTCATTGCTTTTTTTAAGCATTCATATAGGTGCATTATAGTGTAAATTTAATTCCTTTCACTTTCTCCTTCTTTTCTCCCTCAAAGCGAAATATTCAACATTTTTTTTTTGTGTAAGGGCAATAAACTAAAATTTCTTCTTCTTTGCCACTCTTCTCTTCCTTTCACCTCTAAAAGAAAATTATCATTTTTCTTACAAGTTAAAAGAATATCTTTTTTTTTTAATTTATTGCATGCACATTAGGATATTGAATTTCATTCTTTTCTCCTATTTCATCATTATTTTCATTTGAATCTAAACACTTTAGATTTGGGTTTAAAACTTATTTCACTTCATTATTTGCTTGCTGCATATTAGCTTACCTAGTTAATTACAAACATTATGAATGAATCATAGTACACCTATGTTAAAAAACTAGATCACACTCACAAAATTAAACATTTAAACTCACCTAAGACAAGGCCCATTGAGACTTCATCACCTAGTGGATCACTTTGCCCTACCTGGCTATCCTACTTAGATTTCACCACCAAGGGGAGAACCCACTCCGTTCTCTAGTGGAGTATAAACTCTAGGTAGAAGGTATATTTTGGCTAAGTGGCCTGGCTTGGCTTCAAGTCCATGAAGTGTGGGGAATAAGCTCCTATAACAAGCCATGTACCTAGTCTAACATAGATTTCCTCTTGAGCACCAAAATTAACTTGAAACTAGCTCTAAATTACTTTCTAGTACCTTCGATAAAAAAATTATCTTCTCACTATCTGATTAAGGCATAAGACAACATGAAACTAAAATTAATCTCTAGGAGATAATACTTTGTGGTTATATGTTCTTTTCTTTCTTTTCTATTGCCTTCAATATTTTGGAGTTGGTAAGGATGTTTTTCCATTGATTTACAAAATCAACACCATTTATAATACTTAGGTTGTATAACCTATTATATCAAGTTTTTTCAGTGTTCATTCTCCTTATACAGGCCTCTTGCATCCTCTGTTTTACCTAGATTCTACCTCTAGGTTTCTAAAAACATTAGGTTTTCCATCTCCTAGAATATCACAGTGACCAACATTGGTTAGTCCCATGGATGTTGGAAAACATTAGCCTACCAACATCGGATAATCCCACCAACATTGGTAGACTTTAACTATTGACATCAGTCAAGTGACCAATGTCAACGACTGTATAATTTTAGTTTTCTCAAAACAACAAGCTAAAACAACCTACTTACCTACACTCAAATCTAGTTTTTACTTATTATATCACTAATATATAGTATTAAGACTATACTTCTTGCATGGTATTGACATAAACCCAAGCCAAAATTATTTCTAATTATGCAAGCTGGCAACCAATTCCACCTTCCCCTCTTGTTGTTAATTCTATCATGGAGCATACTTTAGATATAGAGCATACTCCTAGCCCCAATAAAATTCCCATTGTGACTAAAGGAGATCAATATTTTTCTAAATTTCTTGATCACAATGTGGCAGCCCTTCAGTATTACCTTACCATGAGCCGAACCTACAATTATGTGGGTGACCCACTATATGGTATGACAATTTCTCTAATGGAGACAACTTCAATTTCAGGTATCTCCACTATTTTACCCATAGTTACTCAAACCACCAATTCAATAAGTAACCCAAACATAAATAATATCCAAAGTTTAGTATCACCAACTAGCCAATCCCACCTAAACCCTAGCATGACTTCCCTACTTTCACAACCACAAGCAGTTTAGTCAAGTCTCACCCCATTTCAAAATTTGGTGGTACCTATCCCATCTACTCTTGAAATTATAATTATCTAAGTTAAGACTCACCCTTCACCTAGTACAACCATGCCAATAACCCAACCGATAATAACAACATCTAACCAAAGCATAGTCTCTAACCCAACAGGACAAGTCTCTTTTCTTTTTGCTCCCCAACCTATGACTCACTATCCCTATGTTGCATCAACACAACCATAGAAAGTTATATAGTACACTCCCTCTACCTCTTATTAAATTCCTTATAACTTAGGGGGTATCTCCCAAACCAATCCTCCTTAATATCTCATTAAGATGTTGATGGACAAGATGTCTAATCTAGAGACATCCGTATCAGGTTCATAGAACATGTTATATTATGATCAGATATGCAATGATCCTATCCATCCTTCTATGCCTATTCACCATTATCCAAGCCAACGGGAGCTCCCCAAATTTACTCATTTATAGAGTAAATAGGACCCACAATAGCATTTGTGAGAATTTAGACATGCTTGTTATTTAATAGGGCATGATGATGTGTTATTACTTCACACTTTCCCTATGTCTCTTTCAGGTGGTACCATGGATTGGTATAGATCTATAACTCAAAAATCCCTTTTCTCATTTACCCAACTCACACAAATATTCATAAACCATTTATCTATTAGCATTTCTAAAAAGGTTTCTATTAAGGACCTTTATTCTACTAGACAATTTGATGATGAGTTTAGCGTAGATTTTGTCACTTGCTGGAGAGTATTAATCAATCAAATCTCATTATCTTTAACCCAAATTAAGCTTATTGAGATCTTCTAGAGGGCATGTGATAATCACATTTTATCCACACTTTGAGTACAAACTTTCCACACATTTGATGAATCCTTTATAATGGTGCAAAAACTAGAGATTCAAGTTATAGATGAAGACAGAGTCAAGTTACATATTAAGAACATCAATTCCAAATTGAATGACTCCTCTTATTATAAAAATTATCCTTTTACCCAAAAATCAAAAGGCTCCACCAATGTGGTGGTCATTAAATTATCTTTTCCATAACCACAAACCAACCTAATTCCTTGACTTTCCAAAACCTGACCAAGCAATTCCAACAATAGTATGAACAAAGATAATACACTCTCATTGGGGTGTCATATACTTCCATTTTGGAAAAAATATTATAACAAGGAGCCATAACCCTTCTTCAAATCAAGCATCATATACCCCTCCCATCCTATTCCAACTTGGTACAAGGAGGATGAGTTTTGTGGCTACCATCGAGTCAAAGGCTACAATTTTAATAACTGTAAAACATTCAAGAACATTGTTCAAGACATGCTTGATAGGGGTGATATCATCTTGGATAACCCTAATGCACCTCTTAATCAAAATATGGATGTGTTCAAATATCCTTTTCCTAACCATTCACCCAATAAAAATATTGTTTAGACCATGATTAATAACTCATGTGATCATAATATCCATATGGTTAATATGGTCTTTCCTTTACCTCCAGTTCAACCTCTCCCACAATAGGAGGCACCAATTTTACCTACTCCTCCCCTATAGTCCATGGCATTTATTTTTCCTATTCTTCCTCCTTAGGTAGAAGAGCCTACTTCACACATTCCACTCTTGCATGAGGAATATCCTCCTTTACCACTCCTTTTGCCACTAGAGGAGCCTCTATTACCAGTTCCTTTTACACCAATGTTACCTATCCTCTTACCACTTGAGGACCATGCCTTACCCATTCCACAACTACATGTTGAGGAGAACATCATTCCTATGTTATAACCTCTTGAGGAAACCTCCTCTCCTACCTATTCTCTATTGATAGAAAGTTGTACCCCATCCACTCCTCCTTTGCACCTAGAAGAGTCAGTGTTATCTAATCCTACATTAGATGAGAGACCTATTGTTCCCACTCTAATTCCACTAATTTTACCACTTTTTACCTACAGAGGATCATACTTTACCTATTCCTTACCCACATGTTGAGGGAGAAATTATACCTATGCTCTACCCCCTTAAATAACCCTCTTTGCCTACCTTTCCTCCACCCATGGAAGACCATGCCTCTTCTCCTGTCTCTATTGAAGAAGACTCTTTTGTAGATATTTCTTGTCTTTGACCTTAGGTAGTAGAGACCAAAAATTTCCCTCTTTCTCAATCACCTCATCCTTCTAAAGAAGCAACCATAAGGCTTACATCAACTTCATCTAAACCCTTCTCACAGTTAGTGAAAAGTCTAAAATTTCTTGACTCCATGAAGCTAGATCACATGGCATTTTGGGATTGACTTAAAACTCCTTATCCTACAAAATGAGTGTCAAAATTTACTGCTAACCCTCTCACTACCCTTTACCCCAAGGTCTTTGATAAAGTTAGAGCTTCTTCACCAAAATCACTACAAGCTCATCCATCTATGTCAAAGCCCTCACCCTCACAAGCATCTGTGACATTAAAGCAAATCAGGTCTTTAGATGTATGTCTAGTCTCTAATCTAATTAATTTATAGGTGAAATTAGATCTAACTCTCTAACTACAATTTGGAGTTTTGTGGCCTGAACTACAAAAAAAAATTAAGCTTCCTAGATCTTATCAATCCTTCCCTCTTCCGCCCTCAACTTTGTCATCAATTTTAAGACCACACCCCTCTACTTTAGTTGGAGTATCACCAATCAAAGCAAAACAAAAGGCTAAGTTACCTCCACTACTACCTATACCACCTAGTAGGCCTTTCACATCTAACACCATGATACCTAACATCAATAAAGTGTCATAAAAACATGTACGTCCACCGCCACCTAAAAAGGTGCCAAACAAAATCACCCCTATGACTTGTAAACTAAATAAGGTGCCCACTCCTATTACCACAACAAGTTTTAACCCACTCACAGGCTCTTAGATGTTTTTCCTACGTTAGTTGTAATATTCCATAATAACTCTTCCTCCCATTAAGCCTTATATCCCTCTTAGACTAAAGCCATCTTGGTTTAATGATACACAAGTGTGTCTATATCATCATTTGCCTGGACATGATACTAAGAGTTGTAAAGCTCTCATAATAGTCATTTAACAACACTTTGATGTTGATACTTTCTTTGTTGATACTCCCATTAACCTTCCTTATATTCCACCTCTGGCATCCATAATGCCTCATACTATTCTACCTAAATTCAAACTTGAAGATGTTGTCGTACCACCTTTGTCACCTCCTTCACCTATGTTTTAGATTAAAATAGCTAATGTGGCCACATGGTCACAAAATTAAAAGTATAAACAAAAGGAAAAGGTCACTACTCCTTGGGTTCATCCCTTCTCCAAAGATACTCCTCTTTTGAATCCAAAGATTTCCATCTTAGGTGTCCTGAAACCAACGTCTTCAAAAGTTATTCAAAGCTTGATGGTGAAATAGCTTCACTAAACTCTTGTGAAAATGCCCTTATATGAGTTAATCCAAAACTCACCCTAACACCATTAATATATTCCACCTTTGGCATCCATAATGCCTCATACTATTCTACCTGAATTTAAACCTGAAGATGTTGTCGTACCACCTTTGTCACCTCCTTCACCTATGTTTTAGATCAACACAGCTAATGTGGCCACATGGTCAAAAAATTAAAATGATAAACAAAAGGAAAAGGTCACTACTCCTTGGGTTCATCCCTTCTCCAAAGATACTCCTCTTTTGAATCCAAAGATTTCCATCTTAGGTGTCTTGAAACCAACGTCTTCAAAAGTTATTCAAAGCTTGATGGTGAAATAGCTTCACTAAAATCTTGTGAAAATGCCCTTATATGAATTAATCCAAAACTCACCCTAACACCATTAAGATTTTATTATTTCCTTGTAAGAGATTGAAGTACAACCTGATGATTCCCAACCTCTTGCATCTTTGGTCAACTCTCTTAACTCCATCTCCCTGATTTCCTTTAGTGATTCAAAAATTCCACTTCAACACCCTGAAGATTAGGATTCTACCTTTTTCATCACCACATATATCAATAAAACACATTTCAAAAGAGTCATGATCGATGGGGAGCTAGTATTAATATTATCTCTACCCATGCCTACAAACAACTATATCTTCCCAACAATTGCATGTCTTAAACTGATGCGGTGCTCTACTCTTTTAATGATACCATAGCTACTACGATGGACACTATTGTGTTACATATCTATTTAGGTCCACACATAATTTATGATCTCTTCTATATTGTATAAGGAGAGTTCCAATACAACATACTCCTTGGATGACTTCAGATATGTGCTATGGCATGTGTGCCCTCAACTTTGCACCGCTATGTCAAGTTTGAGCACAATGGGCAAGTGCATGTTATTCCCACCAACCCACCTCCATTTAAAACATGAAACATGACTTATAGTCCTAATGATATTCTCATTCCATTAAATACATAATCTTTTCTACATGATACTTCTAAAGCTTCCACAAGCTCTACTAGTTACACAGATATCGATGACACAAATTCCTAACAAAGATCCCATGGAGGAAACTTTCAAGCATTTGTTACTCAAAGAATATCATTTGTTGACACTCAACATGTTTCATAGTACACAAGAGTATGGAAATATTCATATGCACCCAAATTATGATCCCCATATTGGGATGGTCATCCCTTATAGACTCCCTAACCTTCAAACTAATTTCACATATCGAGGGATTGATCAGGCTCCTATTGTCGGCAATCTATCCTCTTCACCACAACCATTTACCTATGACTTCTCTTTCCTAAGCAAGCCTATTTTTTTCATACCTTTATTTATAGGTGTGATTAGAAAGGATTTGGTTTGGGTCATTATAATCAGGGTGTTCATATGTCGATTGAATATCCCACTAATAAAACCATTGAAAATGCCAAAAAGAGGCATGGAGTGGGTTATGACAAACCAACTAAACTCACCAAAACTTCTCGTGTACCAATTATCAAAGATCCAGTCTCTCCTTCTCCACCCTCTTCTCCACCATCACCTACTAAATCAGAGGTATTTATACCTCCTAATTTTTTCTCAATAAATGTCATCCATTTGGGGCCTCTCACCTATCACCAAGGTAAGGAAACAAGGTCCCTACCTCTCATTCATCCTAAAATTATTGACGAAGACTCTCCTACTATAAACACTATCTAATGTCAAGATGATTATGTTAATATAACATATATGAGTGTAGATGATTCCTATATTCAATGATCACTCCCATCTAAAAAACAAGCTATGTTAAATGAATCAACCATTGACATCAATTTGCCCTCTCGCAATAACCCATGTATCCTCAATATTGGCTAATCTTTGGATTCCTCTAAGCAAGTTAATTATGCCAAATTTATTAATAACCATAGCAAATCCTTTGATTGGTATTATAATGACATGCCTAGTATCGACCCCTCTATCATCACACATAACATTGTCACCAATTAAGATGATAAACTTGCTAAGTAGAAGCTTCATAAAATGCATCCTCATATTGCTCTCCTTGTCAAATAAGAGCTCCAACACCTCCTTTATGTTAACTTTATCCAACCCATTGACTACCCATAATGGGTTTCTAATATTGTTCCTATAACAAAAGTGAATCAAGGAATTTACATCTGCACCAACTATCATGACTTAAACCTCGTTTGTCCAAAAGATGACTTCCCTTTGCCAAGTATTGACCAACTTGTTGATCTAACAGCTGGCCATGAGATGTTATCACTTATAGATAGGTTCTTAGGTTATAATTAAATCTTGATTAATCTCAAGGATCAACAAAAGACAACTTTCATTACCCCATGGGGGATTTCTATTATTGGGTCATGCCCTTTGGTTTGAAGAGCATTAGTGCCAACTATCAATGTGTCATGACTTACATCTTCCATGATCTCCTACAAAAAATTATGGAAGACTACATGGATGACTTAATTAGAAAGTCTAAAGTTCACCAAGATCACTTGACGATTCTCAAAATAATATTCACTCATCTCCTCCAATATAATGTTCAACTAAACCCAAAGAAATATGTCTTTGGTGTCCTTTCCAGTAAGCTCTTAGGATTATTGTTTCTCTCCATCGTATTGAATTCAACCTTGCCAAGGTTCAAGAAATACTAGAGATGCATCCACCTACTAATATCAAACAACTCCATAGCCTACAAAGCAAGCTTTAGTCAATCTGTTGCTTCATCTCCTATTTGTTGGATCATTGCCAACCCTTTCACCATCTCCTCAAAAATGATGTCTCCTTCCATCGGAATATAGATTGCTAGGAAGCCTTTGATGCACTCAAATGGTATCTCCTTTCCCCACCAATTCTTATTCCACCTAAGTAAAATTAGCCTTTCTACCTTTACATATCTGTAACAAACCATTCTTTGAGTGTTATGATTTTAAATCAAGATAATCACCATCAAGAACAAGCAATTTACTCCATAAGTTGCACACTTATTGATTATGAAACTTGATATACCCATACTAAAAAGCTTTGCCTTGCATTGGTCTTTGTAGCCTCCAAGCTCCACCATCTGCCATTACCTCTTAAATCATAAAACCTACGTCATCACCCATACTGATCCCCTCAAATAAAATTATTCCAATCCATATCATAACCAATATGTATCTCAGTGGCTCATGCTCCTTGTTGAATTTGACTTAGAGTTTATTCACCAAAAGTCTATCAAGGGGAAAATGATCATTGACTAGTTAACTACCACCCCTTTACCTGACAACCAACCTTCAAACCTCAAACTCCTTTATTAATCCATCATAATACTCTCCACCAATGGCATCTCCTATCAAATGATGATGTTCTTTGATGGGTCTAAATGTTGACACGGTGGGGATTCAGGGGTCATTCTTATTCCTCTTGATGGTGAGCTATGCCTTTGTCATTTAAACTAGATTTGTAATGTACTAGTAATATGGCCAAATATGAGGCTTTGATCTTAGGGCTTCAAATGGTTATTTTCTTTGGTATCAAATCAATAACTATTTTTTATGACTCTCAGCTAGTGGTAATCAGGTTAATGGTTCCTACCTATGTAAAAACAAAATTCTATAGTGATATAAAAATCATGTAGATACACTATTGGGATCATTTGACTCCTACCTCTTGAAAATTGTTACTCAATCTACAAATAAGTTTTTTGACACAATGGATTCACCTGATTCACACATACCCTCTTTATCCTCTTCCTCAAAAATCTATGTCACTGTGCATCACTTAGCATTGCCCTCCTATGTGTCAACTAACATCCTTTTTATCAAAAATGTAACACATAACCCACATGAATTATGGTACAAGCAACTCATAGATTACCTTTCCTTTTCTATTACCCTTTCTGATCTCTCTAATAATGGGAGATGTGCCTTCATGAAATGTGCCACTCATTACACTATGCTAGGGGGAATTCTCTACAAGTGAGGTTTTGATGGTCTTATCCTTAGATGCCTCACTAGTACTGAGACCCCCTTCACCATTAAGGAAGTCCATCATGGGATTTGTGTTGGATATTTCAATGGTCACATAGTTGCCAAGCATATCCTTTGACTCAGCTATTATTGGCCAACACTCCATCAAGATTTTACTGATTACATTCAACATTACATTAAATGTCAACATGTTAACCTCCTTCATGTTCCAAGTCATGCATTACAAATCAACAAATACTTCTGTCCCTTCTTCCAATGGGGCTTGGATCTAATCAATGAGATTAACCCTCATTCATCCCTCTGTCACCATTCTATCATTACTTCCACTAAATACTTCACCAAGTGGGTTAAGGGCATTTTTATCATCTACACTAAGGGTAACAAAATTGTTGACTTTATCAACCATCACATCATCTATCATTTTGGTGTTCCCCATAAAATTATAATAGATAACGATAAATCTTTCAAAAATAAGATTGTCCAAAATATTTGTGACACCTTTGGAATAAAATTAAGCTTCTCATCACCATAATATCCAAAAGCAAATGGACAGGTAGAAGCTTCTAACAAAATATTGACCAAAATCCTCATGAAGGTAGTCAATGATACTAGCAAGGATTGGCACATGCACATTCCCTTTATTTATGGGCTTAATCTACTAGCATTCAAACCCCTATAGGTGTTATGTCTTTTTCCTTGGTCTATGGGATGGAGGCTATTTTGCCTCTTGAGGTCCATATTTCTTCTCTTTGCATCTCTCTACAAGAAATACTTACTAATGATGACTTTTTCCAAGAACATTTGGCTCAACTCAAGTTGCTTGATAAACACCATCTCATATCCCTCAAACACCTCCAAATATATGAAGATTATATCAAATGTGCTTACAAAAAAAACCTCAAGGAGTGAGATTTTAATATCAAAGATCTTGTCTTAAAGGAAAATCAACATGTGATGAACATGGAGAAAAGAAAATAGGGTAAGTTTGCTCCTAATTGACTTGGACCCTGCATCATAACTCAAAAGTATAGCTCAGGAAATTATCACTTGTCTTCTCTCGAAGGAAGGCTAGAACTCAAGCATTTAAATTCTTTACACCTATGACCATTATTTTGTTAATCAAGTGATGATTCACCTCATTTTTAACTTGAGCTCATCCCTTGAGAAACCCTATTACATTCATCTCCCTTCCTCTTAATCCTTACTCTTACACACTTAGTTAACCTACAAAGTGCTATGGTTTTGCCCTCAAAGTGGAAAACCCCAAAGCATCTATAGTCTTATCCATGACTAAAAGTAAAAAAAATGGGATATGTAGACAAGTAATGATCTCTTAGGTTATGATTCTCAATGTAGACTGTTCCCTTGAAGGACATATATGTACCTTCTCTTTGATACTATAAATAGACTACTCCCTTAAAGGATAGATATTAAAAATAAAAAAAAATGCTTAGACCACTCCCTTGAAGGATGTTAGGCCAATATTTTTTATCAAGGGAAATAATGATTTAAAAAAGATTCTCATATTGATCAATTTCATATGGCCTCAACACAAACAAAATCCCATTGTAGACTTCCCGCATTGATTAGCTTACACCAAAAAAAATATATTAAGTCATAGACTTGCCTATAGTAACTCTCAGTTCATCCACAGAAGAGGCATATCATCCCTACTAAGAAGGTTACACTACCTAAACACTCTCAATCATTTTACCCTTTTCATCTCATACTCTTTCAAGGGACTTTGAACTCACTTGACACAAGGTGAGTAAGATGTTCCTCTAACAAACAAAATGGTCAAATGATGAAAAGCATGAAAGAGGTTCATATTCTTGAGGCTATTTATGTTATGATTATGGTCTTTTCCAATACACAAGCAGCCTACCTCTTTATTTACCATCCCAATCACATGTCAATTTCTCTGCTGAGATGAAAAATTCATACAAACACTATCAAGCCTAGTCCATTTATTTTAAGCATACACCATCACAAAAATGGAAAAATGTTGAAATAAAATAACATAACCAACCTATTAATTTTAAGCATACACCATCAAAAATATGGAAAAATGCTAAGATGAAGCTAACAAATCAACTATGCATATACCATCACACATATGGGATTAACATGCTCAACATTAACATAACATTAACATAATATAAACATCCACATCAACATCATCACCATCATAATAAAATCATCTCAAAATAACACATGTCATGTGTGTGTGTGTGTGTGTGTGTGCGCGTGCGCGCGCGCGCGTGCGTGCATGCACTTAACATGAATGTACATCAATGGATTATAACAATATCATCTCTCCCTCAAAATATACATCTCTCATCTTTGGCTCACAAGCTGATGTGTATACAACATATATAACAATAACAAAATTTGGCACTCATAATGCTTAAGTCTATACTCATAGTCATGAAGAAGAAGTGTCATCACCACTCTCTACCTATTTGCATCTACATGAGCTAAAATCCATGGCACGTGTCATTGACCTCTTTTGCTCTCTAAACTCAAAATACTGTTGAATCTATGGGAACTCCCTGATATCCCTCTCATAATAATCAATTTCATGAAGGGTAGTGTTGTACCTCACTATAAATACAATCTATAGTGGACCCATCGCACCTACTGAAGGCCCCTATATTGGTCCCTATGGTGGAGGAGGAGTAGCCTATCCTATTGCTTTCAAACTATCCCTATCTAATGTTAGTGCAGTAACCTAACCCTATAATGCCTTGACCTGGCCATATAATTCCCTGACCTAGCCTTATAATGACATAACCTATCCTCTTAAGACTATGCCTATGCCTGAGTTACATCTTAGCCTGTACTACCATATCTCAAGCCTATACTACTACATCTTGTGCTTGTACCACTACATCTCAGTCCTGTATAACTACATCTCTCCCTCATCACTCCTTGTAAATCTAGTAGTGGCATCCTGACCTAAACCAAAGGATGCAAACCTATCCACCATGCAAGATATGCAATTATGCATCCAAGATATACTACACTCGGGCCTACTGGAAACTCCTAAAAATTTAGCCCATCTATCTCCTAAGGCAAGGGTAGGGGTGCCTCTATATCATCCCTCCTATATCAAGGAAAGGTAATGGGTACATCCTATAACAAGCTAAACTATCTCTTGACCTGTGCCATAAGTATCATCTCTATCTCTCTAGTTCATCTCCCTTTGACCCATAATGTGCTCTATAAACGAACAAGATACTCTACCTATCCTCTAAATGTAGGGTATGTCAAGCAGGGCATGTCAAGTAGGGCCTCCAAACAATATCTGTGAGAATCAATCCCTCTATCACGTGCCTATAATGATTAATATCTTTCACTATGCCATCTACTCATGTCTAGGCCATATCATCTCTCCACTATCTAAAATTGACCCTAAAACTAGCTGCTATCATGGTGGGTAACCCCAATGGTCATGTCACCATGATGTGCTCATATGCCCAATAATGGAGTAAATTCTCAACACACAAACTGTACTATCATCCTAGCCTCAACCCCCACAACTCTTTATATAACTATGCCAAAAATGTTAGTCCCCATGCAAATACAGTCTGCTAGTCAACCATTTGTGCTAGAACACTTGTCAATGTAATAGGAAATCTTCCACCATCTATGTTTGGTAGTGTATATACTATAATCCCTATCATCATCAAGATGTTGAACTGATGTTACTCCTCATCAACAGTGTATAACAGCTTGTAGGTAAAGCTCGTTGAGTGATAGGTCACCTCACTAACATGCTCTCCAAATAATATAACCATGTGAATATCATGATCCTCTCTCAAACATGATAAGAGCTCCTCACCTTGGAGTAGTAATCATAAAATCCTATATACATCTTCCTATGTCACTACCAACTCTCTAGTCAGCAAATGGAAGGTGTTGGTGGTGTGATCCCACCTCTCTATCAATGCTATCATTAAACTAACATTTTGTCCAACTCTATAATATCATCACACTCCTAACCCTATGGATACCATGTGCTCCCACTCATCTATGGTGACATCCCTCCTCATCTATGTTAGAAATGTAGGTAGTCAATCTTGTATCATCAACTCCTACCTAGCCTGCATCTATACACATAAACCTCAAGTCACATACTTTCCAACCCACCATCATTTTTTCCCTTCTCTCTAGGATAATTACATTGGCTTGAGGTCCTCAATCAGGATATATAGGTAGCACTCAGTCAACATGGGCTCTTCTAAGGTTAGCTCAGCCATATACCCACTTAATTATCTAACTTGCTCTCCCATCTCCACCCTAGGCCTCACTACTTATCTCTCCACCCTAGGCCCAACTACCTATCACAACTCTAGGCCCCATGGCTTATATCCCAACCCTCAACCATAAAACCTATATTTTAGGCCCTAGGTCCCATGACCTATTTCAACCTACCTTTTCCTAACCATTTCCCTTAACAAAATTTTAACCATACCTTAGATCTTTTTCCTTACACACTAGGAGAAATACATTGGCTTAAGGCCCTCAATCAGGATATGTAGGTAGCACTCAATTGACATGAGGTCTTCTAAGGCTAGCTCAGCTATTAGGCTAGTTGATTACTTCAATTGGGGATCCAAACATGGCCTTTTCTCCTATTTTGGGTTTTTCAAGGTCATCAACATTGGTCTTATATGTCTATATCAACACTTGGTGTTGATCGATGTCGATAGATCCCACTGACATTGGTACCATGTTGAATGATGTCAGTAAACCCCACTAACATTAGTGACTAGTTCAACCCTTGAGTCAAAAAACTTGTCTCTCACTTTTGATTTTTTTCCTACAAACTACCCCTAAATCCCTCCTAAATTAACCTAAGCCTACCCCACCCAATTTCCTACCCCCCTCAACAAAATTTTACACCCAAATTTTAAATTTAGTGTAAAATAACAAATTAACAAACTTAAATTCAAATTCAACTCATGGAGGACCTTATCTCATCTCTCCATCTCTTCTAGGTTGGAATAGCTATCCCTTGTGGTGGTGTACCTCTAATTGGGTCCCCTCTTAGCTCTATCATCTTAGTAACATTGAAAGCTCTTTTTATCTCTAATCAAATGTTGTAAATGAGTTTTGATGGGCTGCCAAACCCTTTTTTGTCAGGTTTGGTCACCCATTAATGTTGATATCCTTGACCTAAGCCACTGTGGTTGACAATACTTCCTATCAACATTGGTGATATAACTGACATCAACACCCTTAAATTAGAGTTTCTATCACCAACCACAACCCTTTGGACTATACCATTAATCTAGGATAAATTTGAGATCATGTATATCTCCCCAACCATGACAACCAACCTCAAAGATAACTTAAATCTCCACCCATGATGACTTTGATCGAAGATCATAAATATCTCCTTGATCATTGACCCTTTTAAACCAACCTTGCATTACTTGTCTTGACTACTTATGTTACCTTGCTATAGTTGAATACTATACACATGCATGTATATCAGGTGTTTTAGATCATGACCAAGCTAGTCCTATCACCTACAACCTTTTGTGTTTACCAAGGGCACTTCCTACCTCAAATACTTAGAACACATGGACAATTAGAACTATAACTTTGATCATTTTAAACCTTATTAGTTGTCACTTAAAATCTATGATTTGGTTATTTCTATCTGAGTCCTCCTTACATTTACCTATTCTTGATTTTGTCAACTATAACTCATAGTAGTAAATATGACAACAGTGATACCACATTCTCACTCAACATCCACTCACCCAATTCACTTCTTATCAAACTGGTATCCGATTCTAGTTTCTCCTCCATTAGTTCCAATTTTTAAGGGGGATACCTTATCCAATACATGGAGCATCCAACTCTTATTTTTGTCTTGTAACTTGTTAGTACAAATTACAAGATAAAAAGGGTAAAATGTAAACACTAAAATTTTGTCAGATACATGTGTAACTCCCTGTGTCAAAATCCCCTTGAGCCCCTTTTTTATAATTATCTTTCTTAACCCATGATTTTACCCCTTACACATTTAATTAATTTAAAATATTTAATTAAGTTAATTAAACACTACTTATGCCACCTTACTTGGCCACCTCATGTTAAGATTTATTTTTACCCTCTGAGTCACCTCAAGACTTAGTCCCCTAGTCCTAACTATCCATGACTTGTTCTCACCCCAAAAATAAATTTATAACTAACTACGTCCTTCTTAACCTTGCATTTATACCATTTTCTAATGGATACCACACTTGGCATGAGAAAGAATTAAAAAAGTCTAAAATAACCCTTTTACCTATTTTCATGCCACCGATATCGGTCAACCCATGGCCGACGTTGGTAGGATCACCAACATCAGTTACTTAAGCCAAATTCTAAACTAATGTTTAGGTTGGAAAAACTTAGAAAAACTCAATTATTCACATATATACTTTGACATTCAACTTTCTACATTTAGGCTTACCGTTACTCTACATAAATCAGTCTAGATTAGGAATTGATATACTACAGAAAGCTTGGATTATTCTAAACTAACAACACATGCTTGTCTTTCTATTCACCTATTATGTCAATACACCTCACTAGAGCATTCTAACTGGCACCCATGGCTCATCCATTTCATCAACTAAGTATAGATTTGTGTTTTGGTAATCCTTAAAACAATCATTTTATAATTACTTTACATTATACTATTTATCATTTCATGAATGTCTTGACTCTCACTGTGGAGGAGTTGTAAAACTCCACCTATTTTTCTCTACTCCAAACATACCAACCTTCTATCTAGACCCACTCGAGTCTTACACACTCCCTTAAGACTCTTCCCAACCTCATAAACCTGACCAACATCCATTTTTCAGCTCTAAAAAGTCTCTTGCAACCTCCTAAGGACCTACTTCCCCTACCAACATCAGTCACATAATTGACATCGATCATATAACTAACATCAACCATATATCCTTACTAACATTAGTAGCCTAACCGATGTCAGTGACTATGTATTCCCACTAACTTCCCTAAGCCTACCTCAACCACCTCCAAAAACATCACTAACTCACATTATTTACACTGTGTCACTCTCTGCTGCACTCAGATTGTAAGAATGGTATAAATATCTCTCTCTTACTCTCTCTTTCATTTTGTTATTCATTACCAATTTTGTTTCAAAAAGTGGACTATCATCCCTAAGGAAGTTTGACACTTTCAGGAATAAGCACGTAGCTTGGTAGCCCACTCATATATTTACTAACAAATATTTTTAGTGGTAGTTCTTTCTTATTCATAGGTAATCCTTCCCAGCCAAAGATGAGTTTTCAACATCATTTGGATATAGTGCACAACTAATCCAAGTTATCTCTAATCTCTAATCCCTACCTTTCATCTTTGTTTCTCCTTAAATATCAAATAGATTCAAAATTTAATAAAACAATGAAACATTTGATCATACCTCAACCAGGGTCAAAGATAGTTCCCCTTGCATCTTTGTCACTCCATGAAGGTATCCAAACATGAGAAGCATGACCAGCATCCATCACTTAGATTTGTACATGGTCAACAAACCTACCACATCTGAATCTTCTTAGGTCTACAAGTGAACTATTTGGGACCTCCATCAATGATATTTATTACTCTCTAAAAACCTTGATTGAGGATGAAACTACTATGATCTCTATCATATCCATTGGATGCTCTCAAAAAAATTGTAGATTGGAGTGTATGACAACTGCCTCAACCTCTCCACCTTCTTTGATAAAATGTGTCTGATGTTTGGGAGTATCAATATATTATCCTTTATGTCCCAATACCTATGAATGTAGCTCAATATCAGATATAGCTCTTGACTATTCTTAAGGCACAACAACTTCTACCTTGACCTTATTTTCCATGTTTACAACTTATTGGATAGAAACTACATAAATCTCTTTTATGACTTCAGGACCTTGATGAATAAGAAGACATTCACCTTCATATTTTAAAGGACACTTGAAAACATGATAATTAGTCTCATTATCAATCTCAACATTAGATATGCAACCTCTTAGAGATAAAATAGACTTACCCAAATTATCAAATTCTTTGTATATGACATTGAGCCTTTGCCACAAGTCCTCTTCATTCACAACATGACACACCTTTTCATGCTTGGTGAGGCAATCAACATCATGTTTGCTAGAATAATTATCAAACACATTATATATAGACCTTTTAAAAGGGGAAATGGAATTACCAAGTCGATCAAATTCTTGACTTATGGCTTCAAACCTTTGCCATAAGTCATCCTCTTCTTCTTCATGAGTGCCATCATCAAGAACATCTTCATCAATAACAGGGATGAAAACATCACTCTTCCCTTTATGGTTCTCAATTAGATTCATCAACCTATCATTATCATACTCATGGATTAGGTAATTACCCTCAATAGGGTGAGAATGTTTGACACTTACTTTAGCTCCTTCAAATGGCTCTTCATGCATGATATAAGTACCATGGTTAGTTTTATAAAAGTATGCATAAGGATCATGCTCATATGTATATAAACTATACTCATCCAAGAACAAATCATAAATGCCCTCAATTTTAGAAGCACCATCATCCACATTAGATTCCTCCTTCTCATGAACAACATAATTCAAGTTATAGATTGTTTCAATATATAACTCAATGTGGAATCTAATAAAAGGCTAATTTCTTATGGTCAACTTGGTCCCATACCTTCTCTTAAAGCCCACAAGTACTAATCATATAATATATAACCACCTATCTTGGTTGTAAATACTCTTGAAAGGTAGATTGCAAAGTGAGTAAGAAGGTCAATACCAACTATGTCATGGAAAATGGAAAAACTAGGACAATCATGTAAGAAGACCTTTGATTTTTTGATCAGACCTATTATATTAGTAGGTGTACCATCTATTTGGATCATTAATTTACTATGATTTTCATATTTTATGCCTAGATTATCAACTACAACTTTGGGCATGACTGAAGTAGAGGCCCCCCTATCAACTATGTAATTGTGTACCAATTTTTCACCCACTATGAGAGTGAGGTATAATGGTGGAGGCTTCTTAGCTTTAGTATATGGTTCAACAATAGTGTTTTGGGAAATATAAATGACAACATGGATATGAATTTGACTTGAAGGTGAAGGACTAGTAGGAATAATGGAAAACTACTTTTGTAATAACTCTTTTTGGCTGAGCATATGAAGGACATCCCACAAAGAGCTAGATGCTTTAAATTTTTTCAAAGAATTAACTATGGTTAGGGAATAAATATTCACCTTATCTTGAGTCTTTGGAGGAAAATGATTACTTGGAACTTGAGGAATTGAGACACCTTGAGTAGACCTTACCACATTTTGACTTGGAGGAGGTTTAGGTGTGTTTGGAGCTGTCATGCTTGTAACAATACTTTTCTACCTTGGAGGGAGATTAGATGAACTTGTAGGCATGATTTTTTAACCTCCTAGAGCCTTCCTCATACCCCTTTTATTTTATATAATAGAGGCTCCTTGATTGAGCACAAATATATCTTCCACCAAGAATTTTTTGAAGCTCTCTCCATGAGGCTGCCAACTCTCATTTGATTGTATCATGACTTCATCTTCATTTGATAAGAGAGGATTGAATCCTTCTTGATAAAAAATATCTTTCTCTCCATTCTAATTTTCATCCATAAATTGGCCTTATTTCCAATATTCTCTTTGTACAAAGTTTCTATGCATCGGTACCATCTCTTTTGCATTCGTAGTGGAATTGGGATTGTACACATTGGCAAGCATGTTAAAGTTAGAATGAACTTGAACTCTTCCTCTCCCATATTGTTGGCCATATTACTATTGATAGGGATATGTATTTTTATAGGCACCTTGTTTCATTTTACCTTGCCTAAGTTGATCTCTTAGAATTTAAATTTCTGCATCTTTATCCATGGCATTATCTACTTTCTTAGGAGCAACCTTAGGCTTGGTGTTGGAATTAAGAACTTAGGCCAAATTTGGAGTTTTGTTATAATTATGAGACATAAAAGGTATAAAAACTTTAGGAGGTAGTTTTCTATCTTGAATGAGTCCATTCTCAGCTCTAATTTCAAGTTCATATGCATCACGAAGAGTGAAACCACCCATAGATTGAAGAATGATAGAAATATTAGTACAAATGGCTCTCAAGTAGGTAGGGAACACAAAGCTAGTTGGTGGTCTGATGGGAGAAGGAAATCCATATCAATTCTTTTGAAACCACTCATTTAATTCATTTATTATTTCCTTAGGGCCTCTTTTGATCACATCAAGCTAATGTATAAGAGAGGTATGGTCACTTTCATCTTCAAATATTGAAGTCAATAACACTCCAAAGTCTTCCCATGATGTGATACATCTATCGGCAAATTCCTATACCAATCAAGAGATTTCACTCTATGGGATATGGAAAGGAGTTTAATAGAAATATTATCCTCAGTGACATTATGGAAACTACAAAAATTTGAGATGCCCCTGATGTGTTCACTAGCTGTAACATGACTCTCACCATTGAATATAGGCACACTCTTTGTGGCATTAGGAGGAATATCATCATAAGCTTGAAGGTAGACTATATTTTCAGTATTAAAGGTAGGAAATGCATGTTTCCTAGCCATTTTTTCTTCAATATATTCAACCTCTTCACTTCCTTGGCTAGAAAAATCTTCTTGATCTTCAAAGGGCTGATTAGGATGAGGATATTGACTTCAAGAGGAAGTTCAGGTTGAATACGTGGACTGATAGGATTGAGAAATCTAATAAATTATTACCTAGTAGAAACCATGAAGAATGAGAGGGTCAGTGAGTATAGCTGGTTGGTCATGTATTTCCGTTGCAGCTCTATCGGTCAAGTGTTCGAATCCCCTCGGCCCCATGGTACCGGTATTAGTCGTGTCTAACCAGCGGCGCCGGTCACGTTAAAAAGTTTACCCATCTTTAATAAAGTGAAAAAAAAGAACCATGAAGAATGAGAGAAATTTTATGAAAAAACAATGGTCTTTAACCAGATTATACCTTTAATGGAGTCACCAAATGCTAAGTAGCATACGAATTTGTAGTTGATGTTATCGATACCAACATTCATCTTGGCAAGTTGTATTGAAGATAATGTATCCCATTGAGCATGCCAAAAAATTTATCACCAAATTTTTCACCCTATAAGATGGTGTTCAATCCTCTTCCATATTTTGGCAACATGGGAATACTTCTAGGTATGTGGGTTTACCTATAGGCAAAACTAGACCTCTAGGCTTAAGGGCTAGCTCTTTGAATGTATCTTGAAATTTTTATCACCTATTAACTAGTTTCTTGTGGGGAAAAAGTTAGAAATTGAATTAATTGAAAATAATCTAGGGTTAATACACCAAGGTGTTTTCCATAAGACTATCATATTTCTTTCACTAAGAAACAAGGCATACAAACTAGATTCTAAGTCCTAGAAGGTTCTAACATCAATGTTTCAATATAAAGGTGATATGCATGAAGAAACACAAAGTAAATGAACTAGATGGAATATTTCACACTATAATAAAAAAATTTAACTTTAAAGGATCCTAACATAATTGAACACTCTCTATATGACCTATTATAATAGGAACTCCTCCATAAACGTGAAAGGATAGGGAAAGCAAGGATAGAAGATTATCATTAAATTCACCATACATCACTTGCACACTTAGAAAAATGTTCATGAAATTTAAAAAAAAAACTTTTATTATTATTAAAATGCAAAACAAAATGTCATTATATTAGGTCCTCACCATACATGGTGTGGTATTAGCTTAAAAGAGCCAAAATGGCTACCACCTATAAAATCTGAGAGAGAAGAGAAGAGAATGAAGTCCAAGAGTCACTAGGAAATGTGTCATGATGATAAAATGAGTTAACCATGTAGGAGAATTAAATTATATATATAACATTCAAGGTATGATAGGATAAATGGTCCTTAAATTCATGAAACTCCTGAAATGTGGTGCAGGACTCATTGTTTACTCAAAAAATTGCTTTCATCATTTGGCCCTTTTGGAAAATCCCATAATTGAATAGGTACATAAGTGATGATTTAAATAAGGGGGAGGATTATTATACATACTCTACCATGTATTTGTTTCATCCCTAATTAATAATATTCTTTTAAAGATGAGCTATCATTGCTTGTAGTCCAAATAACTCCTCTTTTAGTCAGCCATCACACTTGAACTCAAATTTAGATTCAATTTTCCATGAAAATAAATATATATGACTTAATGACCCATTTAAAGACCTATAATATTCTTATATTCATTAGGTAGACCTAAAAATGCCTCTCACTTACCATTTTCACTCTCCCACTAGTTTGTTCACTATAGCAGTTTTGACTAGTTAAAGTGGGTGTACTTTCAAAAGAACTTAGGAAATTTTATTATGAAATAATTTACATGAGGGGTTACTAAAGTTCAAATCCTTCTCCCAAATTTAATTTCACCTCTTTAAATCCTCATGTACCTTCACAACACCAAAAATAGTCAAGAAAACCTTATTTCCCCCTGTCTGTACAAGTAGGGAACACCTCAAGTTGATGGTGAGGAGCCCTAAAAATTCCTATATAACATAAAACCAAATAAAAAGCCATTAAATTCCACTTAGATGCCTCTTCTCCTTAATTTTCCCAATTGGGTAATTATTCAGGGTTTTGGAGGGTTTTAGGCCATTTTCACCCTAAACCTTTGTTCATAAAGATGTGATGTTGAATAGATGAACCAATTTATTAAAATAATTTATCAGGACCATATTCAACTTTTAAAATCTCCTTTATTTCCCATTAAAATTATCCAAGTGGGTGCAAACATTCAAAGTTGCTTATTCAAGATATTCTCTTAATTTCCTACAGACCTAATGTGATTTGAGCCAATAAATGGTTTTATTGTGATCTCCTTTACATATCAACATCTAAAACACATTTAATAATCCTATCTTAACATGTTTATAAGTGTTATAATTCTCACCTAATTCTATAAGTGGAAACAAACCCCTCTAGGGCAATAGGCCTAGTCTAGACCATGTAGGTTTGCTTGTACCCTTTACAGGTTTGAACCACTTGACATGTTTCTAACCCATAAGAAAATTTTATCATGATAGGTGTGATACAAATTTACAAACCATTATGTAAGGTTTAATCAAACCTTGTCACTCCTTATCATCCCCCTTCTTTAAAACTTGCCAATTTACATCTTAGGGGAGTACCCTCTATTTGAGAAAAATATAGGGTGCTTCCCTATTATATCACCAAAATTGAACATTTTTTGGGATTATACAAATATTTAATATGATATATACAAAATTTTAACTCTTTATCACATCATTAGACCCTTTAAATTCACCAAAACCTAAAACAGACTCATGGAGAAAGTTAAATATGTGTAGGGTCTTGTATATGGACTATGGTTTGCATTATTATAGATATTATCTACATGGTTCATACTATTTGATGGTATCTAAATTTCACTAACACCATGATGGATATTTTTCACAACTTATTACCATCCAAAACTTTCCAAACTCCTCACACATGCCCTGTTACTTGACTAATTTGGATTGCAAATGGTGTTCCTTACTTAAGAGAGGCACTTGATGGTGTTAGTGTATGATTGGGCCTTGAGAACAATCCCTATAGATCTAAATGGAATTGATAAGGTAATTTTATATTTGTCTAGATCCATTTACCTTAAGTTAAATATGTTTCAACATCAAAACACCCCTTCCTAATTCACTATTATCTACAATCAACTATAGTTGATTGTGTTGGAACAATAGGGTCTTATAGATGAGAATCCATTTTGAATACTATATCACATCACTTTTGTATCCTTTGAATCATTTGGATTCAAATTATATCAAAAATTATTTGAGTCTATAGGCTTAGTATCACAATTATTACCTTATAAGCTTTAGATCATCTACAATCAGGTTGTAGGTGAGTTGTGATAGGGCAAAGAACTTGTAGGTGTTGATGAAGGATTGTAACTTGTAATTCAACCCTTATTAGTGAGTATTCGAGGAAAAAATGTCTTCATTACCTTAATATAATCACCCATCATGTATTTATTCTCTCACTTTACCATCATTGGATGTAGAGGTCACTTGAAGCTTATAACCTATAGACATAACTACCAAAATTTAGTGAACAAATCCATGATTTTGAGGGCTCCAAACACCACTTTCTACAAGTCACACACCATCATTATTTTTAAAGATTATAAACCTATGATAAGGATACAATATGAGTGAATTTGGTTTGGTAAAAACCTTATGTGACATCATCATATGTTAACCCCAAAAGTGTCGAGTGCTCTATTTTTGTGTTTTAGGGAAATTATTCCTAAACACACTCATTTAACTTTGAAGATGAACTTTGAGATTTTATACCTATTTAGTGACTCATTTATGACTAAAAAGGTATCTCTAATATCTAAAAACTTTATTGGATCCTTAAAACATGTTACACTTTTCCATGACCAAACTCCCAGTCTCTGTGTATGATCACTTGTAGATGATTATCTCAGGTTATAGGGCAATGAATGTAGATGTACGTAGTATGCATGATGTATAGGTATTCAATGGAATTTAAACCTTAAATGAAATTTCAAATGGAATATATCATCATGGATAACCTAAATAAACTCAAATATTCCCTTTCAATGTTATTGGCATTTATGAGGTACTTGTAGGCATGCATTATGTTGTAGATAGGTAGTGAGCATGGATATAACTAGTTTATATGGTGTATGAGACTGCCATTAGTTCAAAACCTTATTAAAAGGTTTTGAAATGAATACACATGACCCTAAAATACTTCAAACAAGTTTCAATATACATTCCAACATGACATTCTCTCCATGGCACCTGTAAGTGCACATTTATGGCTGATTATGTGTATATATAGCATTGACTATCACCACAGTCCTTCTTGTGATATTTAGTGGGGATTAGTTGATTTATCATGAAAAAATAATATTTAAAACACCTTATATAATCTACAAATAACTCCAATGATGTTTTCAAACCTCAAGACACCATGACTGGAGTTAGGAACAAGTAAAAAGTTGGTTGTGAGCTTGATATGACTGTGTGCTTGATCAATGGATCATTTTGTTAAACTAAAAATGTAATGGATGTGATTTTTATGTAATTAAATAATTTATCACTACATATCCCATTCACATGAAACCCTTGCAGATAACCAAACCTTCTGCAAGTAGTGAAACTTGACCACAACTTCACATGGTGACACCTTCCTGCAATCTGAGCTGACTGATCCATGAAATCATTTAAAAACATGAAAAAAAGAATGGGAAACATGAGAGTAGAGATTAAAAATAATCTAAAATAAAAAATAATAACTTATTTATATGAAATTTCTCAAATAAGAGCAAAACATGTAGGGTGTGGGGAATAATAAGCATAAAAACATAGTCAACTTGTTAGAGATGGTTCATAAAGTATAATCCATAATTAATTGAAATAAAAAAATTAAATTGAATCTAAATGAGATTAATATCACCCCCCAATGGCATTTTACCTAGAAGTCTTTGTACTTGTCATACCAACCAAAAACCTGTTGACTAATTTCATGTGCATAGTGGAGTGATGGATAAGTAAAATGGTTTTATCCCATTTTTAGAACTTATAAATAATTTAAAGCATGTAAATTAGTCTTATTAAGTTTAATGTCCATCATAAAACCTTCTACCATGTGCCATTCTCTCTCATAAGCTATACACCCTTTGAAACTCCTTTTGCACTTGTTTTCTTGATTTTCACAAGTTTTTAGTTAAAAACTAACATGTATAATATATAATAACATATTAGACATTTAATAAGATTTTATAAAACTTTTATTACTTTAAAAACCATACCACTTGCATTTAATGCTCTAAAATGACACCTAAATGACATCAAATGACACAAAGATTAATTGGACCATGACTAAGGATAAAACGACATTAAATTACATAAAATTAACTATAAAACACCCTATGACATTGTACTAGACCCCTATATAAGTTTTTGACTACAAGGGGTTGACCCATTTTGACTTGTGGTCAAAATGGTCAACAGCTACATAAATACTTCTTCCTTTTTTTCATCTTTATAATGTAGATTCTTCCATTTGATCAAATATTCCTTAATCACTCTTGTCCTTAGTTGATTTGTACATGTGTTAAGGATCTCTTCAGGCTCTAGAATTACTTGGCCTTCTTCATCTATTTTAGGTAATTCAACCTGAGTATGAAATCAATGTATAAATACATTCCTCAATCAAGAGACATGGAATAATAGATATATGCAAGTGGACAAGGGAAATTCTATCTTGTAGGCTATACTACCAGTTTATTTCAAGATTTGATAAGGGGAATAATAATTAGGGGACATCTTGTTATCCATTTTATGTTTCTTCAAAGACATTTGATTATATGGATACAAACAAATAAAGACCCAATCACCTATGCTAAAATTTAGCTCACTATAGTATTAATATGATTTCTACTTCATTCTATATTGTGCCATTGCTAAATTCTCTCACAACTAGTGAGTACTTCATGTTAATGGTGAATGTGTTACTTAATATCTCAAACTTTAGGATGCACCTTCAATGATGAAGTGATGGATGGGGGTGATACCAATACAATACAACAAAGGGATACATTTTGGAGGAAGTGTGAAAATAAGTGTCATACCACCATTCAACAAGTGGAAACTAATGAACCCATTTATCATTTTTGTCATAAATAAATAATTAAGATACCCCTCTAGATATTTGTTGATTATCTCTATTTATCCATCATATTGAGGGTGAAAGGATGAGCTATGAGCCAACTAGGTGGCTAAACATGTAAATATTTTAGTCTAAAAATTAATAGTAAATATGGGATCTTGGTCACTTACAATGATCTTTGGAGTACCATACAATTTCTAAATTGTATTGATAAAATCAAAAGCTACCCTACTGGTGAAAAACGGTTATAATAAGGAAAAAAATGAGCATACCTAGTTATTCAATACACAATTAACATGATAAATATTTTACCCTTAGACCATGGTAACCTAGTAATGAAATCCATAGAAACCTCCTCACATGCCTAGATAGTGATAGATAAAGGCTAAAAAGTACTAGGGGTTTTAATGGTTTCACCTTTGTTATGTTAACAAACCACACATTCAACCACATAATTTTGGACATCCCCCTTGAGTCCTTCCAAAAATAAATCTTAATTTATTCTATGATATGTTTAAAAAAATATTGAATGGCCTCTTATTAGAGATGTATGAAGTTCCTAAATGATTTTGTGTTTAATGAGATAATGCTTATAGTGAAATAATTGATATTTATACCATAATGTGTTCCCATTCCAAAAAAATTATTTAAACCCTCTAGAACCAAGTTGAAGATTCTAAATCAAATATTGGGTATCCCTATCATTCTCTAATTCTGATCTTGCTTCCTCTATCCAATATATCTACCAAATGGTCTTTACGCCTAACAATGCCTCAACTGATTCATCTCACCTAGATAGTTAATCTACCACCACATTATCTTTTCCTTTCTTGTATATTATTTCAAAATTATAACTTAAAATTTTATTTACCCATTTATATTTATATTATGATGGAAATCATTGTTCTAGAAAATATTCTAGGCTATTATGATCATCCTTTCTTGAAAGTTTTGACCCATTAGATAAGGTCTCCATTGATTGGCTGCATGCAAAATAAACATCATATCTTTCTCATAGATTGGATTGATCATATTTTTTACCTTCATTTTATGACACTAAAATGAGAGTGGGCTACCTTATTTCATGATTAAAACCCCCATGATATTTCCTGATGCATCACATTCAACAACAAAAGTTTAAAAAAAATTAGGGGCAACCAAAATTGGAGTGGTGTGCATAGACACTTTTAGATGTTTAAATGCCTTGGTAGTTGTTTCAGTCCATTGGAAGGATATTTTATTAAAAAATTATGTGAGTGGGGCTATGATTCTACCATAATTTTTGACAAATCTACAATAGTAACCTATTAGCCCATAAATCCTTGAAGTTTATTGAGGGTCTTGCAAATTTTCCAATCCATAACCACTTTGATATTTTTAGGTCAACTTTCAAACTTTCATGTTAAAAAATATGACCCAAGTACTCAACCTATTTGATTTAAAAATCAAATTTGGAAGGTTTGGCATAAATTTGATGTTGTTCCATCACTAAAAGTACCTATTTCACATGCTTCAATTGGTGGTCCCATTTTTTTATGTAAAGTCATAAAAAAACACCAACACAAAATTTCTCAAAAATGGCATAAAAAAACTCTTCATCAAACTCTAAAATATAGGTTAGGGTTGATGGGGAGTTCCCCCAATGCCAAACATAATTTAGAGCTTGTGTAGCTCTTTGGATTACCCAAAATTCACTAATTTAGCCAAAACCTAGCCCCCCATAAAGGATGTTGATTACCACCAGAAATACATTTTTGAGGAGTACAAGTGAGAAAGCATGAAAGGAATAGTGAATAAGCAAATATATAAGGAGAATAAAGTCTAGTTTGCTTCTGAGGGCGTTTGGCCACTTACCAAATCAGGCCTCACCCTTCATCATTGACAAGTAGAAAAAGAGGTGTATGACCAAGAAAATCACCTTAAATACAATATCTCCTTATATATCCCAATTAAAATATAAACCCCTTAGATTTTGGTTCGTTATAATTTTAGTGCGATTATAATGAAAATGGGACCAATGGATCAAGAATGAAAAACATGAACTTTTGAATAAAATGACACTCGATGTTAAGTTATTGATCAAAATTTATTACTATATCTTGTTCCTCATAATTAATGGCCTATTAAAAATGAATTTTCACCAAGATTTAAATACACTAAGGACTAATTGTTTTTGTATTCATATAACTAAGGTGGGAATTTAACTAGTGACCAGTCCCATATCAATGCAAAGTTTTAACCAACTCAATACATAACCCACATGTGCATTCTAATGAAAGGAAATATAGTTAACATTTGTTTTTAAATCAAGATATTAAAATAAATTAACATGAAGGATATTATAAATTTCCTATGGAAAACATTATTGACTTAGATTTTAGATTGCTTGGTAGGATGGGCGCCACCATGGGAGAGAGAGAAGGAGGTCAAGATTTTGGAACTAGGTCGATTTGGGTGCCATGGAGATTGATTTTAGGTATATATTTAGTTAATAACATAGATTAAGGATGAAAAAGACACATGAATGCCATATGAACGCCGCAAATAAGAGTTTGCAATGACAAAATGTGAAGAAAGCTAGATTCTCAACAGAGACATATGCAAGATTGCACCAAAAGCATGCAAAAAATGGTGAGGAATTCACCAGAAGAAAGGATTATTAAAATAATGATAACCAACATGAAAAATGTGAGGAAAGAATGGTAGTGTGGAGGTAGCCCAATCTAGTTTTAAGTAGCTAGGCAACAAGTAAAATAAAAAAATATAGATGGCAGACTCATACACTTCCATTTTAATAATTTTCCCATTGTTATGTGGGCATTAATTCAATGGAAACACTTTTACAAATTATGACACACCAACTTTTCCAAATGATGCAAAAATCTAAGAGCTTGAACCAAACATAAAAAATTCCCCAATAATTTGGCAACAAGGAGGACCATATGTAATGTATCCTCTTTGTGATTACTATAGGTTGGAAGGTGAGCCACAACAAAGGAACCAATCTATATCTCATGCTCACCATGTTATGCCATTAACTTGCCAACTAACATATATAATAGAAACTGTTTATCCTTATCAACGCTAAATCAACATTGGTTGTTCACTCTATATACTTAGGCCTTTAAAAAAGGGTTTTTGAAACTTTTAAAAATATTAAATCATCTTGCAAAACCATTGGATGCCATAGACAAAAAATGTATGCAATTAAATCCAAACCAGTAAGAAACCAATATTATAAATAAAAATCTCATGAACATAAAAATTAAACATTCACTTTACCAAACCTAGTGCTCAGATACCATGTTATAGATGTCACCAAAATCATAGATGGAATACTGAATGCATTATATCTTGAATAAAGTAATAATGATGAATGAACAAGAAGCTATGAGAGAGAAATCAAGAGTTAAAACCATGCAAATCCTCCATGAATTCAACTTTACAATAGGTGTAGAAATAGGAAATATGAAAAGTAACTACCCATAGAATAGTGGTAATAGGTCCCATACCCATTATAGCCAGTCAAAGAGTAAATTTTACCAACTAACTAATAATTAAGGTCAAGTGTAACTCCCTATGACAAATAACACCTAGGCAAGCTAAACCACATGTGTAGGAAAAACCTGAATACAAAAATAAAGTCCTACACTAAAAGTTCCTATGCATGATCTTTCCAAATCTATGTTTTAATTTATATTTGTACCATATTTAGAGATATTCATACTACTACCTTCATATTCTATCATGGAATGGATAGATTTTTAGAGCATTTATTTTTTCTTCCTATTGCAAAGGGAAGAAATGTTGTTCAATACATATGGACCTTCTTTAGTCTTTAGTAAAAGTATTTCATCATCAATGTTGTTCATATTCTTGGGGGGATTTTAGTTCCTCTATTCTCCCTCTCTACTTCAGGAGTGGGAGGTGGGAACGAGTGAGGAGGGATTCTTTCTATTCTTTTAGGGAGACTCTCTATTTACTTGGGTACCTCATCAGGGCTTGTTTTTGGGACCCAATTCTTCCACCCACCAATCTACACTTAAATGGGGAAGTTAGTGTTTATTTTTATTCCATTTAATGGTTATTATCTACACATGTTATTTATCAAGTGCTTAGGTGTTATTTTAAGTCATTGGGGAAGAAAATCCCACATTCATGAGGATTTGTGGTCATGTCTATCTTCCACCTATATATGTACCTTTCCTAAAGATATTTTGGCTAATGACGAATTAATGCTTATATTGCTAATAGTTAAATTTTTTAATTATTGAAGACTTGTTTCTTTTGGATTATGTTTGATTTTGCTTCTATAACATGTATCTCTTTTGTATAATTTATTTTTGTAGATTATAAATATGTGTGCTTCATGTCTACTTAGACCTCAATCCTCAATTATGGCCTAATCTGACATTATTAAGAAATATTATGTCTTTTTAGTCCATTGAGCATTATACAGGCCATTGAAGATAGGCCCAAATCTATTGAACCATAATATAGTATGTTATATACATCCAATGTAAGATTCCAAATGGATATTTTATCATATTCCACTATTGATTCATTTATTTAACCCATTAAATAATTGGTGTATGTGCTATCTTAATGTTCATATTAACTAAGAAATGGAAGTGCAACCACACCTTTAATCTCTAACTTTACTATGTTAATGCCCAATAATGCCACAACTATCCTATCCTAGAACTCAACATTTAAAAACATAGATAATTATAATAGATGGAGTGGATGCCACAACCCTCAATTCCAACTTAGTTCTAATATATAATTATCATATAATTCAATTTGAACAAATAAAAATTTACTCTATATAAATATGTGAGCCTTCCCACCTTTCATAAATTTCACATTACTAGCCATGAGTAGAGCCTCAGGATTTTTTTACATCATTGTCTATGTGTGTGACTACATGGGTCTATCTTGTTTAAATAATTTATTTCCCATCTCAAGGATGTTCTAGGGACCATAAATATCTAGAACCACTTCCCTATTATTTACATAAATTGTATTCAATTAAGGAATGGTGATTGATATGTTGTTCTAAATTATTTATTTATTATTTTCACTTATTTCTCCATTCAAATTTAATTCTTATAGGCTTCCTAGTGTCTATGTTTTCTTACCATGGTCTCTCTTATTCTTATTGCATGCTTTCTAACTTCACATTAAATATTTTTGAACCACCAGGGATCTCCTTTTTATTTTGGATTGTGATTTTTATATTTATTAGTTGATTTTATATTTAATTCATGTTATGTATTGTACACCATTGCTACCAATTGATTTATTTTTTATTTTACATTTTAATTTTATATCATTTGGCCTTTCTTTTCTAATTTGCTTCTCTCTAAAGTATTTTTCCATTGTCGCTGCCACTATATGGATTGTGGTTTACTCAATGATATTTAAAACTTATCATTTAAATGGTAATACTCCCTTTTTAGTTTATAATTTCATAGTCCACACTCATCATAATATATTTTTATATATTTTATGCTACTAAATCATATGGTTATAAGTTTCCATGTTGCCTATATGCCACATAAATCAGATGTATATAAGGTAACTAACATCATCAAACACATTGTTGATGATAAAGGAGAAAAGTGTATCTTCATTGGATATTGTGAAGACACTAAATCATACAAATTGTTCAACCCTATTACAAAGAAAGTCATGATTAGCAAGGATGTCAAATTCACTGAAAATGAATTATGGGATGGAACTATTGACACTACATCGGGTATCTCAGAATGAATACTCATAGATGATGGAAATGAAGATATTCAAATTAAATAAGTCACAGATCAACAAGGTGAATCATCATCAACACCTCCATCACCTTCACAAAATTCTCCTCAATTGAGCAACTCCAGTAGTAGTTCAGATCCAACTCTTGCTTCTCTTATGCTTAGAAAGACAAGGAGGTTGAAGGATATATATGATGACTCAAGGTATGATGATGAAAATTTAAATTTTGATTTATTTTCTCTAGATGAACCTACATGTTTTGAAGAAGTAGCATAAGAATAAAAATGGTGTAAAGCAAGGAATGAGGAAATAGAAGCAATAGAAAGAAACAAGATATAGGAGTTAGTTGATTTACCTAAGGGTAAAAAAGTGATTGGAGTGAAGTGGGTTTACAAGGCCAAGAGCATAGCAGAAGGCAAAATTGATAGGTAAAAATCAAGATTGGTTGTTAAGGGATACAAACAACAATCTGGTAGAGACTGTGATGAGACTTATGCTCCTATTGCAAGAATGGAAACTGTGCAGGTTATCTTAGCAATAGTTGCCTAGCATAAGTGGAAGGTATATCAAATGGATGTAAAATCCACCTTCTTAAATCGACTACTCAAAGAAAAATTCTATGTTCAAGTAATAGTATGTCCACAATCCATGAATTATAGTAGAAAGCTTCTAGATTAAACTATGTTTAACTTTTTGACCAACGTTTTGGTTCACATTCCATGAACCATCATCAAGGTGAGAGAATGTAAAATGTAAAACAATAGACTAAGCATTTCATTTATAGATAAAATATTAAAGCTCATTGATGTCAAGGTGAGTGAAAAAGAAAGTATGACATCAATGAGTTTCAATGTTTTATCTATAAAGGAAATGCTTAGTCTGTTGTTTTACATTTTTCATTCTCTCACCTTGATGATGGTTCATGGAGTGCAAACTGAAACTTCAGTCAAAAACTTAAACATAGTTTAATCTAAAATCTCTCTATTATAAGTCTATGTTGATCATCCATCTAGATATGAAATATCAAAAAAAGAAAACAAGGTGTATAGGTTCAAGAAAGCACTCTATGGGCTTAATCAAGCACCAAGGACTTGGTATAGTATAATTGATGCATACTTCACTACAAATGGTGTCAACAAAAGTAGTAGCGAGCCCACACTATACATCAAGGAGAGCCATGGTAAGATTTTGATTGCTATGTTATATGTAGATGATTTAGTCTTCATAGGAAATGATGATGCTTTTATTGTTGAGTTTAAAGAAGTAATGAAGAGATAATTTAAAATGACAAACTTGGGTTTGTTAAGATATTTTCTTGGTATAGAAGTACAGTAGATGGATCATGGCATATTCATCTTTCAGTCAAAGTATGCATCACAACTATTGAAGAGGTTCAAAATATTGAACAACAAGCCTACGCCAACACCAACAACTACAGTGCTCATGTTGAGTAAGGAAGATTGCAGTAATGAAGTGAATTCAACTCTATATAAGAGCATGGTAGGTAGCCTCATGTATTTGACAATATCTAGGCTTGATATAGTGTATGCAATAAGTTTGATTTCTAAATTTATGGAAACACCTAAGGATACACATTGGCAAGCAGGTAAAAGAATTATAAGATATGTCAATGGAACCAAGAAGTATGGCATTCTTTATACTCCATAAAGTGATTTTGATCTAGTTGGCTATATAAATAACGATTGGGCAGGCAGTGTAGATGACAGAAAAAGCACATCTGGTTATGTATTTCAGATGGGTTTAGGAGCCATTTCTTGGGCATCCAAGAAGCAATCCATAGTTTCTCTTTCCACAGTAGAAGTTGAATACATTGCCGCTGGAGAGTCTTAGCAAATTTGAAGAAGAAACAAACAAATGGCACAATCATATTTTGTGATAACATGTCTTCAATAGCATTGGCGAAGAATCCAATGTTTCATGGATAAAACAAGCACATACAAATTCATTATCACTTCATAAGAGAATTGGTTGAAGATGATGAAATCAAATTGACATTTTGTAGATCTAAAGATCAGTTAGCATATATCTTCATGAAGGCATAAGCGAAGGAGACCTTCGAACATTTGAGACCGAATTTAGGAGTAATGGATATTGTAATAGCTAGTAGAAGAATTTAAGGGGAAGTGTTGGAATTCATAAATTCTTCATTCTATTTTTAGTATTAAATTTTTTGCATTGTTTTTAATTTATCCACTGTATCAGCTGGAGGTTGTTTAGATAGTCTTAAAATAGTAAAGTTGTTGTATTGAAATCTGTCTAAGTCCTCTTCATATAGAGGCATCATGTAAGCATTTGATTATCAATCAGAAACAAGCAGAATCGCAACAGTAGCTGTTTTGGAGTGCTTTATTTGTTTGTTCCTTCACCCTCAATTTTAAGACTAATAATTTTGTTATATTGAGAGTTAATCAACATAAAAAGAGTAAACAAAATCACATTAAGATATATTCATCCACACATTATTGGTTCATCGGGACGTCATCTTACTCAATTCAAATTGACAAATTCATATCGTTGCCCTCCCAACTAACACTAGGAATGGAAAGGAGTTCTTTATAGTTTATCAAGCTACTTCCATGTATGCTTATTCTCTTTAACTACGAGGTAACATATGAAACATATGAGACCACCCTATGTGACTTTGCTTACCACTAACCGGCAGCTTTCCCTTGCAAGATTTGCTATAGATATACAGTTACTGAAATGGAAGTACCAAATCACATACACTACTGTTAGGGAAATGGAAATACCAAACCACATAAACTTAAACTAATAATGTGTAGGAACTTATTTAAAGGTTCACATACCAGTCAAAAAATACCATCCATACTGTCACTATCAGTATCACTGTTGCCTCGGTTTGCTTGGCTGAGCGTTGAGTTTGGAATTTGATTTGTAAGAGCCTCCATCTTCCCTTCCAGCATCAGGACTACTTGTGCCATGCAGGGCCTCACATTTTCATCATTTTGAACACATAACAAGCTTACCAGTGTAGCTCTTCTCACCTCTTCACCAACGGCAGTATTTGCTATCCGTTTGTCCACGATATTCATCATGTTCCCCTTGTGTATTTCATTTACAGCCCACGGGGGAAAGTAATACATACTTGAATCTTGTACTGTTAAGTCCAGATTTCTTCGCCCTGAGATTATTTCCAACAGCGTCATACCAAAACTATAAACGTCAACCTTTGGAGTGATTGGAAGACCAGAGATCCACTCTGGAGCCAAGTACCCTCTCGTTCCTCTTGTAGTCGTCAGAACGTGGCTGATATCTCTGCCCACATGCTTTGCCATCCCAAAATCGGCCAACTTGGGAGAAAAATCATGATCGAGCAGAATGTTTTCGGGCTTAACATCGCCGTGAATGATGCGATCTCTACAATTCTCATGGAGATAAACTAACCCCCGTGCGATGCCTAAGGCAATCTCAAATCGTGTCTTCCACTCCAATACCTTCTGTTGGCTTTTTGAATTACGACTGAAGAGAAAAGAATTTAGTGAGCCGTTGGCCATATATTCATAAACCAGTTGTATATTTCCAACAGAGGTGATTTCACAACGGAATTGCTTTTCACTTTGTTTTGAACGATCCATTTTTTTGACGGCGACAAGTGTATTGTCTGGTAAAGTTCCTTTGAACACTGAACCGAATCCTCCACTCCCAAGCTTATACCTGAAATTTCTGGTTGCAATCTTCAACTTCTTGTAACTAAATGTTCTAAGTAATGCAATCGAGGCATCTGCACTCATTTGGGTCGATGGAAACTCACGTCTCGGCCAAATTAAAAATATAATGACACCTAAAACAATGGCAACAGCAGCAACCGTGCCAATCACAGCAGCAACGATAGATGTTGTTTTGCGTTTGGAGGACGACGATCGGGAAAGATCGAGTGGAGAGAGCGCTACTCGAATAAAAATTTCTGAATAGCTTTTGACAGATAATTTTTCATGTTAAACAAATCACCTGACCAGATTTTACAGGGTCCGGATGGCGGCTTATAACTAAACGCAGTGCACGAGCAGTTGCGGAGACACATTTTCTCGCAATCTTTCTTTGTCTGGGCAGGATACGAGGAAACCTGATTTTCAGCCAACAAAACATTCAAGCCTTTGAATTCGTCGCTGCTACCATTTTTAGCATCGCACTTTAACTGCCTCTGGCGAACACAGCCACTGGACCACCAATCTTGCAAATCCCACGCCCGTGGGTCTCTAGGCTTGAAGCCTTCTAGACAGTTGCAGAACTGAAGATTGTTGGAGTTGCAGGTTCCATAAGCGCCGCAGACGTCATACACGGTGCATTGATCTGTGGGCTGAGACCAAATCAGGTTCCAGTAATTGCCATCAATCAAACTATAGACTCGAATTGCACCGGTCTTGTGTAACACGATACGGGATAGCCCACTGACTGAAGGCGACTCTGTAAAAGTGACATACAAACCAGAGCTGTTATCTTGAACGCTGATGTTGTAGAAAAATTTGTTTGACTCTGACATTTCTGGTATACCACTGAAAATCTTACCATTCCAAACTCCACTTTCCCAGTACTGCAAAGAATTTTTCCATTTTAGCACGAATTGCGTATTCCCAGGATCCACCTGATAGGAAAAAGTCCCTGGAGCTGGATCCCATGAATTCTTCCAGCCGACTAACTTTTGCTGTCCACCGAACTTCATCCCGACCAACCAAGTATCTACGGGATGGTCGAAACTCTGCCAAACTGCATGCTCAGATTTGTTGTCATCGCCCAGCATTAGAAAATTACCAGAATCTAGTATCACAGCGCCGGAGACCTTCTTAGTGACATTGACCGACCAAACGGACGCACCCTCTGCATCAAACAATCCCAAATTACCTTCTCTCGACAGATTGAGAACGCCGGGGATATTTTTGATTGGATTCTCCCTATTAGCCACCCAGACGGTCGTCTTCTTTGAGATTTGGGCATACCAAATGCCAATATACCAGCTAATATTTTTATCCGGGCTGAAGAAACCCAATTCAAAAGTGCGATTCTGTGAAATTATGGTTTGATGTCCAGTAAGCGAGGAGCCCAAAGAAAGAGTATCTCGGCCCTCTACTGCAGCACGGTAAGTCTTCAGTTGCATAAACACTGAAAGTGCAAAGAGCAGGCATAGGAAGAGTTTTGCCCTGCTCGCCTCCATTGCAAATTTGTTTCGTGAACAAACTGCGCTCTACGCTTAAAATAATTAGAAGAGAACATCTAAGCGGAAAGTACCGCGTCAGATCGAAAACTTAAAATCATCACAACGGAAATTTCCCCCTCCTCTGTTTACATGTCAAAGAAGAGTCAATTTTAACGTATTTGCAAAGTCAGTCGTCGTAGTCTGGAAAATAATATCAAACAAACACAAATGAACCGTTCACACCGGACCGCAATAAAGAAATATGGAATCGCGGACCGCGAAAGTCATTTATTAATTTTGGAAGGAAATTTAGATCTTTTCATTTTTTAATAGGTCGTTGTTTAATTATGAAATATTTTCTTTCTTTTTTTTTTATTTAATATTTTTATTTTTACGTTTTGAAGTACTTATTTTTGAACATTTTTATGAGGTAATATTTTAATTTTTGATTTTTTTAAAATGTGATTTTAGAATATTAAGAATTTGATAAATCTTGTAATTATTATAAGCAATTTAATTTTGTTGCATATTTTGTTGATCTGATTTTTATTGAAGGAATTTTGTAATTTTATATTCACAATGTTCGATCAATCCCTATTGGTGTTACACATGAGGGAGTCCAAAATCTAATCAAGGACTTTATTTTGGTTAAGTATACAAATCCAGAGCACTGTCAAGCCATTATGGCCCATCGCCCCTAGTTTATCTATAACACATTGGTCATGTTCTCCCATTGAACCCGAGACTTCGTTGACTTGGAGCATGCCAAGCTGAAAATTCTAGTTTGGATTGAATTTCATGGCCTCCCCTTGCCCTTGTGGAACTTTGTGCACCTAATGATTAAACCCGTAGTAAATTTCATAAGGTTTGAGAAAGAAACATTTTATGCAGCATGAACTTAGAAACATGTATGTGTGGAAGTGGATCTCTCCAAGGATCTCAAGGAAACCATTAACATGCAATTCAGTGATAGGTGTTTTTTACAAAGAGTTGTTTATATGAACATGCCCAATACATATTTATGCTTCTAGACCACATATCAAAAAGTTTGTGAGTGCCCATTGATCGCCAACTCTAAGCTAGTCATGTCACCCAAAAACTCTTTTGAGGTGAACAAAATCACTCAAACATATTCAACTGGTTGGACTATTTTTACCACTAATGGTAACCAGTAACCTCACACAATAGACAAGGCCTTGATTATTGTGTACAAACCCACATATATGGAGTTCACAAAGTAAGCATCCCCCACTACACAATAGTTAGTGGTGCCACCTATCTGTAATTTTTCCTCTAGCTCCTAAAGCCAACCAATGATTTATCAATAGTCATAGCCCCCTCTTGAGGTGAACCAACCAGATGTGATAGACCAACTTGTTTTGTTTGATCGTAATTCAGTGTACTAAAGAGATTGTCCATCTCCACCAACTAAATATGGAAAATATATGTAAGGAAAGATACGTACCTTTCACTTGATTAATTTCATGAAAGCTAACAATCAATTCTACTTGGAAAACACATTATTTGTTTTGGTTGAGGTGGATGAGGAAACCACTATGAGATAAAAAAAATTATTCAATAATATTATACTTATGTAATGTGCAAGAACTTCCAAACATGACCTGAAAATACATTCTAAAGGATACGTGTCTGTTTTGGTTAACATGAAATTTATCTACCTAAAAATATTTAATATTTACACCTTTTCTCTAACCTTTGGTGTTAGAACTTTTTTTTTTAGTGTTGTTTTTCAGATGTCTAATGGTGAGAAAGGACATGGAAGCATGATTTCATTAATTTCTCTGATCCTTTCACCCAATATCATCTCTTGGGGGTAAAACCCCTTTTACTGGGTTGTGTGGACTCACTTCAAATTTAATCACTACTCTCTTAGTATTTCAAACATTTATGCCTCTAATGATATGGTTGAAAGGGATAATTTTTGGCATTGGCTCACTGACTCACTTTTGAATGCTAACTAGATCTTATGAGGAAACATTCACATGATTTAATCCCCTATGATAAGGAGGGGGTGCTTACCATGAGATGGTGTGTCAATGAAATAAATTTATGTTTTATATTCATATTAAAATTAGTTTAATCAATCTCAATCTTCACCGCCACCTTCTTGCCAGCTTACTTTGGTTCACTTGGTTTAGATCACATCAATGCTTTGAAAGCATGGAAAAATAGTTGGATCGTGTTGTATTTGTTGAATAGAACATTTTCTATCTTGCTAATAATTTTTACCACTGTGTGGCAGTCTTTCTTTATGCCTTCATTTCATACCACTTTCCCATCATATATTAAATTGAATGGTCTATTCCTCAAATCAAGAATTCTAAAAGTTAATTTTATCTTAATATCATTCATTTGCATCACTCCTAGACCTAGAAAATCATTATTAAAACCTTGATTCTTACTTCTCAGCTCTATAAAGCATCTGATAGGATTGAATAGCTCAATCAAACTGTGATATTTCTTACTATCTAAGCTCGAATTTGTTTTACTTTTAAGTGTAGAGTTTATATCACCTCACATTATTATTCAACTAAGTATTAAAGGAGTTGGATCTTTTAGCCTTCACTGAAGATCTCAAAAATAAAGCTACCTTATGGAGGCACAAGTTCCAAGTGGAAGAACATTATCAAGCTTAGGGCGTTGATATCCATGCTCAAATGCACTAGTTAAAAATTAGGGATAAAGCTTCAAAGGATTTTTTTTCTTTCCTTCATTCCAAGAAAGCAATTTTTTATGAGCATCACATGTAATAATTTAAATCATCCAAATAATATGCAAAATATAATGAATATTAACCCAAAATATATTTGGTAGGGTAAGATAAATAAATATGATATAAATTCAAAATAGAATGAATACCCTTATGATAGAGAAATGTCATACAATATTCCTTACGAGGAAGGAATCATTCCACTATCAAAACATCTTCTAGGGGGGAACCTCCTTATTAAATCTTACACTCCAATTAAAATATTTCTCCTTGATTACTTTACACAATGATATGTCTCTTCTTATATATACACTATCATACCTTAATAGATAAATAGATCACTAATTCCAATATAGGTTCACTCAGTTCCCAATATAATAAATACCACAAGTTACTCAAATGGATATCTATAATACTAATCCCAAGTTAGTCCCACTCATTTCTCAATAAATACCATAAGTTACCTATATGACTCCCTATGTTATACCTACAAAGAGGATGTGTGCCACAGGTTGGTATTTCCACCCTCCTCATATTATCATCTCTCTAGGTACATTACACTACATCCCCATTAACATGTTTTTCCCTCAAAACAGGAGATTTTTTTTCTTTTTTAGAGCTCAATTACATTACATAACAATAGATGTTTTCCTCAAAGCATGAGGATGAAATTCAAGCCCATCCATGTAATTGCTACTTCTTTCTTTACTTGGATATGGTCATGTAAAACAACTTATGATAAATATAACAAATTCAATTACTCTAATGTGAGGTTGATTTTCAAGGGTAGAATATAAATCTATAAATGGAATAACCAATAAAATAACATTAACTACAAACATGTGATCAAAATTATCTAGTAACATTAACTAGAAACATGTAATCAAAGGAAGAGAAGAACACTTGTGGAAAATCATTGGCAAAAATTGGAATAACCTCTTTGCATAAATTTGAATCCTCTAAGAAAAGAAGAAAATTATTTCTTTCCTTATGTATGGAAGCTACTTTAAAGAGAAGCCTAAACAAATATTTCTCATCTAAGTGAAAGTAAACTTGATATCATTTTATGCAATTATACCCCAAATTTATCCATGTATCTCTTTCAATATCATATTATTTTTCCATATGTAAATGAAGAGAAATATATTCATACCATTCTTTACAATTATGCTCTAAACTATTTTATCTCAATATTTGCCTACTATATGGAAGTGGAGAAAAAATCTATAAAAAATACTCATTATTCCATCTTTTAATTTACCAAAAGAACCATCCATGCCTTCAAGTGTCATTTTAGTTATTGCAGAATGATATTAAATAATTTTATTAAATTAAATGAAAATTAGGGTTTTTATTTTTTATTTTTTATTTTTTGTTGTGAACCACACATGTAATAATCTCAACTATACAAATAGTATACAAAATATATTGAAGAGCAACAAAAAAAATAGTTAGTGGGCCAAGATGCCAAAATATGAACTATAGTCAAAATAGAATGAATACCCTTATGGTAGGGAAACATTATACAATATTCCTTATGGGGAAGGAATCATTGCACTATTGCAGGGCTTTTCGAGGGCAAAACCTCCTTATTAGAGAATAAACTCCATTTACAATGTTTATACTTGATTGTTTCACATGATGATATGCCCCTCCTTATATACAATAATATATGGGTAGTTCAATAATCCCAACACGATCCCTTTCATTTCCCAATATAAAATACCACATGCTACCCATATGGATAGGTATATCACTAATCCCAATGTAAGCCTGCTCATTTCCCAATAAATACCACATGTTACCTATATGATTCCATAAAATATACCTACTAAGAGGATTCATGCCAGATGTCAGCATCTCTACCCACCTCATAGTATCATATCTCTAGGCACATTACATAGCCATGTGAAAACCATTAGATAAGATGGCTATCAAATTACACATCTTCTTGACATTATGCAAACCTTCATGATATGATGGTGTGTTTTCAGATCATCCATGCACTCGTAAGTGGGAAATTTATCTCAAAAAATTACTCCAAGAGGTCCCTACAAGCTAACAAAGGGAGAGAGTGTGAAATGTTATATAATTCTTTCTATGGAGGATCTTCATGAGGTAGTTTTGAAAATGGTTGTTGATGAAGACCTAGATATTGATGGGTTTCCCTATTAATTATATCACTAGATATTTGGGATACAATGGGTACAAATTTTGATAGAATTTATATCGAGGCCACTAAAATCTATTCCCTTAGAAAGCACGTTAATCAAGGTAATATCAATTCCTCAAACTTAGGGATTTTAAGTTTATAAGTAGTTTGCAACCTATTACTCTTATTAATGTCTCCTACAATATTATTGCTAAATATTTTGATCTTGAGATTATATATCTTATCTATCTATTTATTTTACCTGAGCAAAAATGGTTTATTCACAATAGATATATCCATCAAAACATTATTTCATTTTGGGATTGGATCGAATAGGACCAATGGTGTCTTTATAAGGTTTTATTTCTCAAAATTTATGTCCAAAAATCATATGAATCAATTGAATGGCCTTTCATTTTGGTTATGCTACAATTATTAAGATTTGGCCCTAGGTTTCTTAGTACACATCATATAAGTTTATAAGATGTTTATCCTTGCATTACTATCAATAGGGTTCAATCTAGCCAATTTTGTCACTTTCATTCTGTTTATTAAGGTTTTACTTTTCCTCTAGCTAACTCCCTCTATGTTGGGTGTGTAAGGATTCAACTACCTTTTGGCTAATTATTCCTCTAGAGGTCTTGACAAAGGTGTCTCTCTCCCCCATACTCATACTAAAATGGTTAATAGGAACTATGTTGATTATATTAAGATGATAAATTCATATCCAATGAAATAGAATCTTTACAAGTGTTTTCTTTAGCTTATGGCTCCTCCATTAAATGGAGAAAAACCCAATGCTACAAATAGTCCTTGTCCCCCTTACCTATTTGGTTACTTGTGGAATTACATCCATTTTAGGGAATAATTTATGTTTTAATGAACTCAAAAACTAACCAGAATAAGAAAATTACCAATAGGCCAAGATTTTGAAACAATACTTAGTATTGATTCATTTTGATTACTTTAAATAATTACAAACCCAAACCATGATTAAATAAGCCTAAACTTATAAATTAGAGTCTACATGCAAAATTTAAAAAAAAAACTAAAATTTGAAAAAAAAATCTATTTTTAGCAGCCGTTATTTATAGTAAGTTTCACATGCAAGCATGTGTGGCTCTAAAAATTTACACAAATAACCTAAATACTAAAATTAGCCTATCAAATAAAATTAAACTAAAGTTGACTTCCAGATCTAAAAATATACAATTTTTAAAAATAGAAAATTATTGAAAAAATCATTAAACGTTATTTTGGACCTTTAGATGATCACATTTGGTCTCCAAAAAGTATTGAAATCAAATATAAGTGGATAGAGTAGCTTAAGATAGAATCAAATTTTTTGATATGATCATTTTGGCATGTGAAAGAGCTCAAATGGAGTTACGAGTCAAAAGTTATGGCCTCTAGAAGGTTGGCCTATTTTTTTTACATCATTCTCCTTTGGTTGAAAACAACTCAGCACCTGCGAGTTGGCCTGATTATACTACTAACATTTATCTTTATCAATATTTTTAGCTCTCATTCTATAATCCAAGTGTTTTCTTCTTACTGCAATCCTTCCCACAACACCGAATACCTATTATAATTCCCTTGCCTTGTGCTCCCTATTTTCATATCCAAAATCTGCACTATTTTTTCTTTTTTTTTTAATTGAAACTTTCTACTCCCAATTTACTTATTCATCTTCACTATCTTCTCGATGAAATTCATGTAAATATGAAACATTAAATACTAGAGATATATCAAAATTTTGTGGTAAACTTACCTCATAGGCATTATCATTGATTTTCTTCACAATTCTACATGGTCCAATTTTCTTGTACTTCAACTTGTATGTGCCTTTTGGAAATATTTCTTTCCTCAAGTAGACAATTAACAACTCTCCTTCAAATACCTTGGATTTTCTTCTAACATCCACTGATACTTTATACTTCTCATTACTTTCCTATAACTTTCTTCTTACTCCTTGCAATTACTACATATGCTCTGCAAATGCTTCTGCATCATCACTAATTCAATCTGTAATTGGTAATTGTACCAAATCTAAAATACCCATAGGATTTATTCCATAAATAATTTAAAAATGTGACTTTCTTGTTGATCTATTCACCAAACTATTATATGCAAACTCAGCTTGTGATAAAGCCAAGTCCCATTGCTTTGGCTTCTCTCCCACTATGCATCTCAATAAATTTCCGAAGCTCTTATTCACAAATTTTGTCTATCCATATGTTTGTGGGTGATATGCACTACTGAATTGTATCTTAGTACCCATATTATTTCACAAAGTCCTCCAAAAATGACTTAAAATTTTTGTGTCTCTATTTGAAGTAATAGTTTTTGGAACACCATGCAATCTCATAATATCCATAAAAAATAATTCTACAACTCTTGTGGCATCATTGGTTTTCTTACATGAAATGAAATGAACCATTTTAGAAAATCTATCTAAAACAACAAAAATTGAATTGTTACCTCTCTATGTGTTTGGCAATTCCAACATAAAGTCCATACTCAAATTTGTCCATGGTCCTCTTGAAACTGGTAATAGCATGTATAGTCCAGTATTTTGTGCATGTCCTTTACCCACCTGACATATTTTTCACCTTGAAACATACCTTGTCACATCTCTCTTCATCTTTGGCCAAAAATAGTTTTCCTCCACCAAATCTATTGTCTTCATCTTACCCAAATGTCTAGCCAAAATGCCACTATGTAATTATTTTATTATATTATTCATAGAGACCCACCTGGAATACATAATTATTTCTTTTTGAAGAGATAACCTTCTTGTATAAGATACTCATCATGAATAACATCTATCCTACTTGTTAATGGATTCTTGCACTACTTAACTACCTTGCTAAAATATGGATCAATATCATATAATTATTTAATAGCTTCAAATCCAACTAATTCACTCACCATAGTGGTTAATAACACTACCCTCCTACTCAATATGTCAGCTACCTGATTCTATTTGCTTGATTGATATTTCAACATAAAAGTATATCCCTTCAAGAAAGAAACCTACTTCGCATGCCTACTATTAAACTTCTTTTGTGTATTCACATACTTCAAAGCCTCATGATCTATAAATAGTATAAACTCCTTAGGAAATCGGTAATGCCTCTAATGTCTTAATGATTTTACAATTTGATAAATTTCAACATCATAAGTAGAATGTTTTATTCTTACCTCATTCAATTTATCACTAAAATATGCTATTGGCTTTTCTTCTTGACTCAGCATAGCACCAATTCCCATAAATGAATCATCACCATCAACCTCAAACACTTTGTTAAAATTTAGTAAAGCTAAAATTGGTCTTTTTGTAATCTTCTTCTTTAAAATTTAAAAACTTTCCATGGTTGCTCTAGTCCATCCAAATTCCTTCCTTCTCATGCAATATGTTATTGGTGCTACAATACTTCTAAATTTTTAAATAAATTTTCTATAAAAAGTTGTTAAACCATGAAAACTTCTTACCTCTGTAATACTTTTTGGAATAGGCCACTCAACAATTTTCTTTATCTTTTCTTCATCCATTTTCACACTATCTACTGAAACTATAAATCTCAAAAATACTAAACTATTTTGTATAAACTTGTACTTCTTTAGATTTGCATACAACTTATCCTTTATTAACAAATCCATTACCATTCTCAAATGTTGTAAGTGTTCTTATTTAGTCCTACTGAATATCAAAATATTATCAAAATAAAAAACCTCAAACTTACCAATATATTCTCATAGCACTGTATTCATCACCCTCATAAATGTGCTAGGTGAATTAGATAATCTAAATGGCATCACCATCCACTCATATAAGCCATCTTTAGTCTTGAATGCAATTTTCCACTCATCTCATTCATGAATTTGAATCTGATAATAACCACTCCTTAGATCAATCTTGTTAAAATATTTTGTTCCTACAAGCACATCCATCATATCATCTAAATGAGGTTTATGAAACCTATACTTTATTATAATTTTATTAATTACTGTACTATCCACACATTCTCCATCTTCCATCTTTATTTGGAGTTAGCAATGTTGGTGTTGCACGTGGACTCATACTCTCCCTTATCACTTTCTTCCTTAGCAATTCAGTAACCTATTTATTTAATTATGCATGTTCTATTGGACTCATCCTATAAGCTTCTTGATTGGGTAGAGCTAATCTTGGAATCAAATCAATGTGATGTTAAATATCTCTTTGTGGTGGTAAACCATCTGGTAATTCATCAGGTATAACATTTGTATATTCTTTCAACACTTTTGCTACTTCTATTGGTATTGACACCATTTCTATTTAGTCATTCTTTGCTACTAGTGCATAACAACAACCTACTACCTTCATATCTTGGATAAATTATTTAGTACAGAGCATGATTTTTATCTTCTCTTCTTCTTTAAGAGGTAACAAAACTACCTTTGTACCACCTTTCCAAAAATTTCATGTGTTATGTTCTCCTTCATGAACTGCTTTCTTATCAAATTTGCATAGCCTCCCCAATAACACATGACATGCATCCATTAGAATAACATCACACCATATTTCATCATTATAAGTTTTTCCTATAGAAAACTTGATTAAGCACCTTTTATCTACCATAACCTCATTCCCTTTCCTAAACCATGAAATCCGATAAGGGTTAGGATGTTTCTCACATTGTAGATTTAGTTTCTCAATCATTTCTTTAAAAACTATATTTTCACAACTACCACCATCTATAATTACTTTGCATACCTTTACACCCAAATTACATCTTGTTTGAAAAATATTAAATCACGACCATGCATCACCACCTTCTTTGTTCTATACTTGTTCCTTCCTTGGAGCAATCATGGTCCTTCTCATCATTAGATTCTCTCCAATATCTACTAGTGCAACTTCAGTATTATGCTCTTCTATTTTAGCCTCAACTAGATTTACTATTGGGCGATTTTCTTGCCTCCTTTCTTGATCTTGATAGTTTAGACACTCGAATGCTATGTGAATTTCTTATCCACATATATAATAGACATAATATCTATGTTGATTCAACAACCATACTCTAGTACCATCGTAACTTCATCCTCTCTAAAATCCTCTTCCCCTTTATTGGTATTGAAACCCTTGCCTATTATCATCTTGCCTTTTTGAACCATGTGACAATTCACCTTTATTGGAATTAAATCCATTTATGGTGGTATTAAACCCACCTCATCCCATTATTAGAGGGGATCCACCTCTTCTTGGACTAGAAGATGTCCTTCTCAAATCCTATCTATTTTGTTTTTCTTTTGTTTTCAAAGCTAATTGATAAGCCTCATCCATGTTAAATATTTTATGCATGCTTAATTCATCTTAAACAAAATAATTTAAACCATTTAAATACCTTGCAGCCATCTGCTCTTCTGTTTCATCATGTTCCACTTATATAGAAAGTTTATAAAATTTATCTATATACTCTTGTATATTGTGATCTTTTTACCTCAAATTCTAAAATCTTTTGTATAAGGTTTGTGCATAATCCATAGGAAGAATTTTATCCCTTAGCTACTTCTCCATATTTTTCCATCGATTCATCTTCTCTTTACCTTTTCTCCATCTCTCTTTTTGAAGGTGATCCCACCAAATCATTGCATGACCTTTCAATTTCATGCAAGCAAAATTTACCTTCTTATCTTCTCTCATAGTCTTCTACTCAAAGAACTTCTCCATGATATTCATCCAATCTATCCACTCCTCTAGTTTTAAACTACCTCCATAATCTAGAACATCAAATTTGATTCCTTCATTTCTTCCTTCTAAACCCTGAACCATCCTCTCTTCTATCGATGGTGGCTGCTCTTGTTCTTCTTCTTATTATTATTGAAATTCTTCATCAAGATATGTGTCTTCCTCATCACCCCCTTGTCTTCTTCCTTGATTGGTGATAACATCTATTAATTGTTTAACTTGTCTCTAAAACTCTTGTGTAGTCCAATTCATCTTTTCCATACCTCCTCATCCTCTCACCATTCTTTACTCCTCTATTATTCAAACATCCTCTGATACCAATTAATGAATCCAAAAATTAATAAGAACAAGAAAATTATCGTAGGCCAAGATCTTGAAACAATATTTAGAATTGATTCATATTGATTACTTGACATAATTACAAACCCAAACCATTATTAAATAAGCCTAAACTCATAAATTAGAGTCTACATGTAAAATTCAAAAAAACCTAAAATCTAAAAAATAACATCTATTTTTAGCAGCCACTATTTATAGTAAGTTTTGTATGCAAGCATGCATAAATCTAAAAATTTATTGAAATAACCTAAATATTAAAATTAGCCTATGGAATGAAATTCAACTAAATTTGACTTCTGGTTCTAAAAATATAAAATTTCTAAAAATAGAAAATTCCCCAAAAAATCATTAAATGTTAATTTTGGACCCTTAAATGATCATGTTTGGCCTCCAAATAATATCAAAATCAAATCTAAGCAGATAGGACTTCTTAGGTCAGAATCCAACTTTTTAATATGGTCATTTTGGCATGTGGAAGAGCTCAAATGGAGTTACGAGTCAAAAGTTATGGCCTTTGGAAGGTTGGCCTATTTTTTCTACATCATGTTTCTAGGTGTTCCCTTTGCCATTTAAGATATACCCTCTGAGTTTGTGTATGTGGTGCAAAAGGTTGAAAACAAATTGACTACTTGATCTCCAAATTGATTTTACTAGCAGAAAAAATCTAAATTTTCTCCAAGGAACTAGTTTTTATTCATGTCTATTATTCATATTTTTTGTCTCCCTCAAAGTATACCTATACCAATATGGAAATAGTATGAGGGAATTATGTTAGTTAACTCTAAAGTAGATCAAGGCATTTACAAAGTTGCTTGGGATGTTTCCTAGAAACCAAGATCTCTTAGAGGGGCTTGGTATTTTATATACCTTAATCCAAGGCCATGGCTTAAGTGATATATATATATATATATATATATATATATATATATATATATATATATATATGGAAATGATAGCTCAAAAATTCTCCTTTGAAATTGTATCACTAAGGGAAGAAATATGAGAAAACGAGTCTAGAAGGGGTTGAATCTTAAAAAAATATTGCTTACTTAGGTCCTTGTCACCATTTCAGAAACATATTTGGCTAAGAGTATTCAGAAGGTCTAGGATCTTCTTAAGAGGAATTATTTATGGGATGGAAATGGGTTTAGATCTTGGCTATTTCCAAATTATAAGTCTTTGTGGTGGTCTTTAGTTCTTACTTATCATGAGTTCCCTTTTGTTCTCATGGCTTGGATTTTTTTTTTTTGGCTCTTTAGAAAAGGTATAATAGTCATCTCTGACATGTTTTGAAAGAAAACCATAGATTGGGTGCCTTACATTTTTGACACAACCAATTTAAGTTATAAGCCAATGATCATGAGTCTAACTCAAAAATTCAAAATGCAATAATGAAACTCCATAATATTTATGTGCAAATTCCCTCCATATGGTGGATTGACTGGAAATGTCCTCTTGAGACATCATTCCACTAGTATAAATTCCATCTAGGTTACTAAATCCTCTCTCCTTAATATTTTCAAATTGGATCTCTCAATTCCAAATGGAAATTTAATTCCATTGAAAGAGTTTGGAGAATAAGGTTTGATCATGTGTTGATGGATATCATTGAGCCAAAATAAACAAAAAAATTGTACGATAATTTTTACCAAGATATTCCAATTGGTACTCACCTATTTTATCTTGGTTTGCCTCACCCTATATGATATGTGTGAAAACACCTAAGATTTTCAAAACATATTTTTTAGTTTTGGAAACTTTTCACGTCTACTTGGAAATGGATTCACAGCCTCTTCGAACCCTTGCATCTAGATATGTTTAAATGGAAGATGGTGCTTTTAGGTGACCCAATTATTATTTTACAAAATTTACACAAATCTAACATATTTCTTGGGATGAAATTATATTTTAGGTTTTGAATAAAATAAATTATATTAATTTTATCAAGGATACATTGGATGATATTTTTCTATAGTTAATAAAATTAATGTGTTATCTAATTTTATGTTTCAAATTCAAGTTCAAGCCAAGAAAGCTAATCTGGAGCTTTTCCACATTTTGACCCTACTTGATCATTGGGGTAGTGCCCCTTATGTAGCTAGTAGAATTTTGCTAGAATCACCACATCTTTGGTCACCTCCATGAGACCATAGGCATGGTCTGTAAGGGAGGACCCAATCATGTAGTAGATTCTATAGTGGCTTATGGATATGTTTCCCATATCTAATTTTGGGCCTTGAAATTAAAGGCTAGGGAGATGCTAGTAGCAATGGCTTAGTTGGCAGAAGTGGTAGCACTAGCTAGGATGGCAATAGTGGTGGCACTGGCTTGGATGTCAGTAGTTATGGCACTGAATGGAATGGCAATAGTGGTGGCACTAGTTAGGATGGTGGAGGAGTTGGTGTTGGTCTTTCTGGGTAGTCTGCACCATAGTATAGAAAATTCATTAATTTGGCCTTTTCTATTTCTTCTTTTAGGCCATATAATTTTAAGGTTAAATATAAAGAAAATAAAATGGACTATTAGGACCTTGTATCTAAAATTATAAACACTCCGACTAATGATGGCCACAATAATTAGGGGGATAACCTTGATGATCTTTCTTTCATTTCTTTTCTATATTCCTCTTCTACCTTTCATCTTTGTTTCTATTTATTAATTTGATTTGCATTTAATGGATCAATTTTATAATTCCTTATTTCTCTTTTTTGGTTCAAAAGTATCTCAAATTTTATTACATTGATGATGCAATTTCTTAACATTGACCGATATAATTCTCACAATATGAATTCCTCCACTCACATATTTGTATAAATAACATTTTTTTCATATTATTTTATTAATATAATTCTAAAATATTTTCAATAAAAAAAATTTTATGAACTTTCTACGAAAGGATGAGCCACGACCGATTATCATGTCAAACAATTTTTGAAAAAATCTTAAATGTTTTTATGACTCATAATATTTTATAGTATTATCAAATTACTATTTAAATTGAGATAGTGTTTGTTTTGTTTCATTTATTTATTTAGGGAGGTGAGGGATGGTTGGAGGAAGAAGGATTACCTCTTTAGTCATTCAATTTTTTTATAGTTCGTATTTAGTTAAGGCTAATTTAGTTTTATATAATATATATAAACATTTTATTTTTATGGTGGTTTCCACACTTTAACATAAATTAATCATGATCTATAGAATAGATATAAATATTATGCTTTTATGGTCACTCGTACTTTTCATGTGATTCCAAAAAATCGAGGTGAAAACCTTATACACCAGCCAAGATCTAATTATTGATAGAAAACATAACACTTTACTTACATAATTGAATTAATTTAACTTTAATAATATTAAAAAGTAAACATATCAATAATTTTATTAAATATCATATCATGTTATATGTAGAATATTGTAATTCCAAAATAAAATTGTAAACATTTTTTTTCCAAATAGAATTGGGAATATACACTCAACTGATGTGTAAATAGAAATTTTGAAGTTTAGATTATAAAAATAAAATATCTGTTTGCTAAGAACTATATAGAATTGTACGTGCAATTAATAAAACCTTTTCACATTACACTTCAGTGTAAGACATCATAAGGTTTATCATTTTAATTTTAAAATTAAGAATTTTTAAAATCTTGTAAATGTTTTTCTTATGTGCGATTTTAATTTCTTGTTAGATACGGTTTGCTCATCCTTTTTGGTTTCAATTCACATCTATTTAAGAGATATATAAATTGTCAAATTATAGAAAAAAAAATTTTGGAAAATTGACATAGATTTTGTATTCAAATTTTTTTATGTTAAAAGATATTTGCATCAAAATTTGGATTTAAAAAGTCATGTTTTTCAAAGGAAAGGTCTCAATAATGGTGTAACTACCAATAGTGGAACATGATTTTTGGTCAGAAGTGCTCTATTAATAAAACATATTGGTGTGTATAAATATTAAAGTGCACCAATAATGGTTCATGTAATATGTAATACTTATTCAATATTTAATTTATAAAATTAAAATTAACTAATCACATCTTGATAAGTAAGACTCAAGTATTGATATTCTATTGCACAACTTTTGGTATACCAAAAATTGAGTTTTGGTCATAAATTTAAAACATGTATAATGAGTTAAACTTTGAAACCTTATTTAAAAATAGTTAAAATGACATATCAAAATAGGTAAAAATTTCGGAGTCTACTATGATATTATGGCACCTTAATTTGTTATCCAATCCTTTCCCCTACCAAAAAAGAAAAAAATAATTATGAGTAAGGTTTTGGAATACAATTACTTTGCATGCAAAGGTGTGCATTTTTAAATGTGAATATTTGTTGTTTTAGGAATTAGCGTTAGTGTTATAAATCTGAAATTTCAAACCATCTATGTCAAAATTTAAAAAACTTGAAAAACATTTTATATAAATATATATATATGAATTAGCGTTAGTGTTATAAATCTGAAATTTCAAACCATTTATGTCAAAATTTAAAAAACTTGAAAAACATTATATATATATATATATATATATATATATATATATATATATATATATATATATATATATATATATATATATATATATATATATATATATATATATATATATATATGTTTATTGATTATGTCAATATATGTATCTTATAATGGTAGTTAGAGGTTATAATGCGTAAAAATGATTACCTTAAATTTGATATCTATTTGATTGGAATAGATTAGCTTTCTTTTTTATTAGAGAAAACAATTGAAAAATAATGATATTTTTAAAATACAATAGAGTTTGAAACTTTTTTTTTTAAAAAAAATTATTTTACCATAAAAAATTTATCAAAAATAATAAAGTGGTACAACTAGATTGAGACAATCTATCATCAATTAGAGTGAGTTTATGAATAAAGTGAAGGAGTCATTAATCATTCTAGAACCTTTTATGATGGGAAAAACTATGTGATAATTCTAAAATTGATACACATAATAAAAGTGGTTATTTCTTTTATTATCATTTTCAAATAATTTCAATAGAAATAATGACGATGAGAAAATTTTCAATAATTTATCAATATAATATTCATAAAATAATACACTTGAAATATTAAAAAATAATGTCTATAATAACAAATTAAACCTACAAACAAAGCATATAATAAACAAATTAAACCTACAATAAAGTATATAAATGTCAAATAAAAGTAAAAAAATAATGAATAATATTTTTAATTTAAGCATCATCAATTTATATAATTTTCCAAATAATTTCTCTATATTTGTTTTAATTTCTTCATTTTTATAATAATTTTACTATAATTTTCCTAATTACCTCAAATTTTTACTAATATACTATTTTTCATCAATTTCTCAATATTCTCTTTTTTCTTAATATTTTAACTATTTTTTCCAATTTTAATTTATTTACCCTAATTTAATTTTAATTTATTTAAATTTACCTCAATTTATCCAAATTAAACTAATTTCTATAAATTTTACTAATATCTCTCATTTCTCCAATTCATTTCTAACTTTCCTAATTTTATTTATTTATTTCAAAAATATTACTCTAAATTATCTTAATTTTACACAAATTTTCTATAATTTTTAAAATTTCCTCAAATTTATATTGACATTTAAAATTTCACTTATTTTTCTATTTACCTAGTTTTACCCTCATTTCTCTATTTTTTAATATTTTTTTCCTTGATTTCTTTACTTTTTCAATCATGTCTCTCATTTTCCTAAATTTTCACTTAATTTAGTTTAATTTATTTAAATTAATCTAATTTTATTGAATTTCACATTTATCGTTATGATTATCTCTAATTTATTTAATTTTATCCTACCTTCCTTCAATTTAAAAAATCTTAAATTTTCATTTATTTACAGTGTTTTTAATATAATTTTATTAATTTTATATTAAATTTTAAATTTGTATTAAGATTTGGGATAATTTTTTTGTCAAATTTACACATAATTTATGTTACAATACAAATTGATTAAATAAAAATTCAAATACATAATAATAAAAAATTGATTCAATCAATAATACAAATTGCACTCCTATAACAATCATATTATTTAAACTTTATTTAATATATTATATATTTTTTTTTAAAGTAAAAAAATCTACCACCAACATAGAATTAATGTCTATATCCATTAAAATTTAAGTAAATAATATTAAAATTTATTAAAATGAATTTTTATTTAAATATTATCAAATAATAAATTTATTGTTTAAATAATTTACCCATCAAGTAATGTGCAATATTATTTTTGAATATAATTTAATAAATGTTTATATTACAATTTATATCATTATATTTATTGGTGTAATAATGCAAGATAAAAATAAAAATGATAATTTAAAGTGTGTGTGTATATATAAAAAATTTTAAATATAAAATTAATGAGAAAAATTGATGTAATTTATCATCAAATAATTTATTGGGATAAAATTGTTAATTAAAATGAGATCTTTCAATTAAAAAAATATAGTTTAGAAGGTATACTCTCAATATAATTTAATGATCTCAAACATTTTTGGTAGAAGGTTTTGAATTTGTCTTTACTAATATATTTGTCAAAGTCTAATCATAATTTTTTTTGATGATGATTACAACTGTTAAAGTATATAAAAGAGAGATTTTTTTAAAATTTATTTTATAAAATATTTTTTTAAATTCAATTTTTTTATAAAAAATAATTGATAATCATTTTTATTGATATTAGTTTTTAGCTTTTTCTCAATTAAAAAATAATAGTTTTAAAATCTTTTTAACATAAAATGTTTAAGAAACAAAAAAAAATCAAATTAACATATATTTAAATTTAAAATTATGTTTTAAATAAAATAAAAATAGAAATAAATTTTAACTTTCTAATTGACCAAAAAAAAAATCCCAGAAAATGAACTACTATAATTAAATTAAAAATTTAATTGTTTTGATTTAAAAGTTATTAAAAATATTTAAATTATCTTATAAAATCATACGGTGGGCATGTTAAGCATTATTGACATTAAAGTTTGTTATTAGTCATTAACGATCCGAATCACGATTTTGAAATAGAAGAACGCGATACAATTTAGCGCAGATAATAATAATCATATTAATGTATCCTCAGCGCAAAGTCTTTTGATTGTGTGGTTATATTTTTATAATGTGTACATAAAATCTATTCATAGGATTGGCTTGCCCGTAGAGTCTTTTGATTGCTGAGTTTTTGGTTGTCATCAACTTTCGAAGAATTAATTTATTTTAATTTATCAGCAGTCATTGTGAGGGAGCCCCATTTTTGTTAATTGTTTTTGTTCTTATTATGTGGATGACGTTTTTCAAAAGTAAATAAATATATTTTTTTAAAGGAAAAGTCACTGATATAATAAGTATTGTGGAGTACAAAATAATACTATTAATGGAATTTTTTTTTATAGTTAAGTATAATTGAATTTAATAATAATAAAGGAGAAATGTTCTTCAACGATTAATAATTCTCATAATATAATTATATGGACATCATAATAATTCTCATAATATAATTATAGTGTGCACCCACGCATACTATCATAAATATTGAAGTTGGGTATATTATATATTATGTGAAAGATGCATTTATAAATATAAGATATATTGTTCATGCTACCCGATTCACTAATAAAGAATTCAATATATACTATTTCAACTTCACATAGTGTAATTCTCAAGTATTAAAGTGTAGAGAAATTTTCAAACATAAACTCAAATTTAGTTATGGAGAAAAATGACACTGATGTTAACAATAACGACAAAGATATGAAATCTTTTGATTCAAATATTTACACGGAGAGCACAAAACAACAAGTTGAAGTCTTATACAACTAAACAATTGAGTTCATTAGAAATAAAGGAGAATTTTGCTCCAACGACTAATATCCTCATAACACAATCATATGGCCATGGAATTTACTTGTTTCAACAATTTAACATAAAAACAATTATATATATATATATATATATATATATATATATATATATATATAATTTATCTAGAATATTATTTTCAATGCACTTTCTTTATTATGTATGGCATGTATAACACAAATTCATAGAGATATAAAATAAATTGTTTGTTCTACCTAATTTAAGTGCACATAGTACAATTTTTAGGTATTAAAGTGTGAGCGTAATTTTTTAGCTAAAACATAAACACAAACCTTCAGTGAAAATAGCTAGTGACATATAACATGAATATGAAGAATTATATAATCTAAACAATATTGAAAAAGACTAGATTAATATGATACATTAATAATCATATTAATGTATCTTAGTCTTTTATTCCATTTCCATTTCCATCATCTTCATCATCTTTAATAGCGGGTGATGGGTTGTTTGTTGGTGATTAGCTATTGCGTTTCAAAGTGGCGAAATTTTGGAATCAATTGAAAACAGTCAAAGCACGCGGTTCCTTTCACTCCTCGTTTTTTTGATCAAAATATCTCCTTTACTTCCGTGACAAACTCACATGAAAATGGAAGTTTCTTTGTCAGTCACACGAAAATGTAAGTCACATGAATTTCTGGGCTGTCAGCTTGTTTACATCTTCATTGAAGACTCAAAAGAGATATGATGTGCAATCTTTTCTTCAGTCAGACTTTGTACGAGGCGGGCCTGTAATTTGTTAGTCACCTAAATCTCTCGCAAATATAAATGTTTGACAGGACACTGGCAACGTCTTCACCCAATAATTTATTGCGTACAGCGTTGGACAGTCGTTACCCATCAATTTTAGTGAACGCTAAAAAATAAATCGACGAGTAGCCCTAAATTTATTGGCGAGTTGCGTTCAAAATATCTCGAATGTGGGATTATCTCACATATGCAATCCTTGACATCACTCAAAACATTACAATCATTTATTTCTTAAAATAATTTATAAATTAATAAAATAAAGGCATGGAATGTTAAGTTCACATGGGATGGTATGTTTGTTTTATATATATGTGTGTGTATGCGCGCGCGCACGCACTCGCGCACGCGTGCGCGCTCATGTGAAATAAGATAAGAATGCAATGCTTTACAATTTTACGTGTAGTAACATGTGTGAATCCAGAGGATATACAAACATAAAGATGATCCCATGCATCATGTGTATTCCATGTATTCTATGACCTTGTGATATATGGGACGTTGCGATGTATCACCTTATAATTGGGCATAGAAAGGATCATAAATAAATCAAAATGGGGACTTTGTGAAGGTAGGACGATCAAAAGATGCCATGTGCGATAGTCAAAGTCAAAGATGAGAATTTATTCACATGGCCACTGCAAAGACAAGATAGACAAGGTTTACTATAAAGTTTCAATTTAATAAATACAACATGCCCATAATTTATAAGAAACAAGGATCATGTAGTGCCTAGTCCCTGCTATATTTGATGGAAAAAGGTTATATAAAAATGCACAAAGTAATGTGACAATTACTTTCAAAGTCATCCAAAAGATTAAAATTTGAATACTTATTTATCTAAAATTTTAAATAAAAAATTATAAAATATGCTTTGACACTTTACAATAAATATAATAAACATAACATTTATAAGGATCGTTTTCATTTATATTATAAATATTACATGCATATGCATTATAAATATTGTAATGTGGTCACTTTGTTAAAAGTTTATATATTATAATGTAATCCAAAAATTGTTTAACTTATTCCAATATTAAATTGGGAACACTTATATATATATATATATATATATATATATATATATATATATATATATATATATACATTCAAATTAAAATAAATATAAAATATAAATTAAATAAAATTATATATTAATATGATATATAACCTCAATCCAAATATACAATGTCAAAGATGAAAAAATGGATTCTATTAAAAAAATCAACCCCTTTAATAACATAAATCTAAAATTCCCACTTTCATCTATAAACATTGTTGTCCCTTTTATACATACATCGGTTAAAGCCCCCACATCATGTACATATATATATATATATATATATATATATATATATATATATATATATATATATATATATATATATATTGTTGGTCACTTTAAAGTTTTTAAGTTTTTTGTTTTTTTGTTTCGTTTTGTTTTGTTTTGTTTTTAAATATTGAAACAACACATTACAAAATAATGAAGTTACCAATAGACAACTGGAAAAAGAATACAAGAGCCATTATACAATATTTTAACATCTGAGCAAGGAACTGAAATTTGTTACTTTAAAGTTTGGAAATCTCACTTTAGATCATTGTGACCATTGACCTTTAGCTCCTGTCCCTCTACCCAAACTTGATGGGTCTGTGTTCACAACAAAAACAAGCATGTGCTCCCCATGCCCTATGAACTTAGAATTTCAGCAAATGTCCCTTTGAAAGCCATGAGCCTTGTGCTTAATTATTGTGATCCATTAGTGACTTTTTTTTTCATTATGAGGCCAGTTATGTTTTATATAAAATAAATGTGATCACATATAATAATTTGATTGGAAAAATGGTGGGAACATGTGAAAAATGGTGGGAATGTGTGAATTAAGAAGTAAATTTGATAAAATAACAAGACCACATGATAGGCACTAATCAAACAACCAACTTTGTTCCATGATACGATGTGATCGTGTCACTTGGACGGTACAGATCTTCCATTTGGCTATGACTAAATTTGACATCCTTCATACCATCAGTATGTGATCCTGTCGTGGACACTACATATATTTCATTAGCAATATGTTAAAATTGATGACTATGATTTCACATCATCACATTAACGAAACATCCACTATGCCTTGTATGTGGACTACCAGGGCATCATGTGAAACTGAGATTAAATTTTATGGGTGCACAACTGTGACCAATTTAAAAATGTTTGAGGGAACATTGTAAAGTTCATTCTATTAGACCCTTTGATTGCACCATGTAGATGACACAAATATTCCATTCAGTTGAGACTGAATTTGATGTCCTTCATGTTATCACTAAAAATGATCCCCCGCATTACATGATCCTAAGACCACGTAATCCTACCATGTGGATGTTGTGGATCTTCCATTAATATTATGTTAAAATTGATGACCATCATTGTATGGCATTTTGTGAACTTGTAAAAAAATGACGGGCACATAATTACCATCATTTAAAAAAATTATAAGGGCACATTATGACGTTTGTGACATGAGAACCTATGTTTATGCCATGTCGATGATAAGGATATTCAATTAATTTTAAAAAAATTAATGTCATTCATACCAGATCACTGAAAGTGATCCCAAGAATTGCATGATATCTAGATCACGTGATGTTTCCATATGTAGACATTGTGGATCTTCCATTCAAACTATTGTAAAATTGATGGTCATCAATGCCAATTAGTACACATTATCTGTTGAACCAAGCACTAATTCAACCTACCACTTAGACAACAAATTCATCTTATTAACTTGAGATTAAATTTGATAGACACACAATTGTCACCAATCCAAAAAATTATGAGGATATGTGAACAATGAAATTCATGCCATGAGACCCCATGATCATGCCATGTGAATAAGATAAATTATATTCATCTAAAGCTAAATTCAACATTATTAAGACCATCACAAAAAATGATCATGTGCACTACATGACCCTTAGACCACATGGTCATTCCATGTGAAGGTGAGGATACCTCATTCAAACTACCTTAAATTTGATGGCCATCATTGCCCATCAATTTGTCATAAATTCATAGAAATATACTCCATTGAATGGTTGAGAAAATTGGTTGCACAACTAACTCTGACACTATATTGATAACTAACTTCATTCTCTTACCAAAAAAATTAGAATCTTTACATATTTTTCTTCACATCCAAACGTATGGTAACATAATGTTTTGCCAAAAATGAAAGTCAAAATTCATTTTAAGAATGAATTCTAAACAATCATGTATGATTGCACTTTGTTTCAAGTGAAATAAATTAATTTCCTATAATTTAATTTATCCTGAGATAATATTTTAGATATTATACATAATGAGACCATCTAAATCCATTTCTAAAAATAACAAATATTTATTTTACAATGTAAGCCTAAAGTCACTAAAACCCTAATCTTATGTTAAAATAAACTAGTCCATTTCAGCATTTCCTTCCATATTTATGGATAAAACTTTGAATAGATGGTCTCAATATATATTTTGTGTAATTAAAAAAATAATACACTAATTTTAATGTTTAGTAAAAATTGTTAGACATGAAATAGGGCATGGTAAAATCGTAAAGTATAATTTAAAGACACATGTGTGAAGTATAGAACTTTGTCTTTTTTATAAACATTTTTATGTATTCAGACTTATAAATTTAAATGGGTAATAGAAGAACGTGAATCTAGTCTTTCCTCTTGTATCTCGAAAGACTAGAATGTGAAGAGATAGTGGGTTGTAAAAGGCTATATATAGTGCTTTACTGAAATATAATATGGTTCCAATGTATTGATAGAGATTAATAAAATCATTCTGATATCATTTTTTATAATAATCTTTTATGTATGGTTAGTACACAGTAAGTAGTCTATTTGTTTTTAATATGTTTATCATATATGATGTTGTTTATGTTATGCCTTTTGTCACAACCATATTCTTCTTACCCTATATGTGCAATTTTAGATGTAAATGATGGATTATAAATCTATAATGCCATTTATGGTTTCTATTTACTCTCTACTGTGCAAACTATCCCTCTAATTAACATATTATGGAGTATTTCTAGGAACCACTGCTAACAATGGTGATGTGAGTGTGGAACCATTTAGATAAAATATGTTGAGATGGTTACCAAGATAAAGTGATGTAGAGAGATTGTTGGATGAAAGAATCTAGTATTTCATAGAATTATAAGCAAGGAGAGTTGGAACAACTATGAAGGAGATTATCCAAGAGTACATCAATGGTGAAATTTATGAAATATTCTATTGTGAGTTGTCTAGATTGTTAGCCATATGGCTAGCTAGGTTGGAATACTATTGCTTCAGCCCAAGGAGGATAGAGCTTATAGTTTAGACATAAGAAAAATTAGATAGACTATGCAATATAGATATAGACTAGTCCTGATTAGTAAATTATTGGATGAAGATGACAATTGATAATGATATTATGAAGTTTATAGTGTAATAATACGTAACTTTTGAGACTATGTAAGATTGGTTCATTCAAAAAATCAATGGGAATTTTTTACAGTGATTACCTATGTTGATAAAAATGTTTGTTATGGAAAAGGCCATGGTGCCTACTCCAATCAACATGGAGTAGTCACTTCAAACACCATGGGGGTGTGTGTAAGATGAAGTGACTGATGAAGAGATAAGTAAAAGAAACTTGAACCTAATCCCAGAAAATAGAAGGAAAAAAGACTTAGAGTGAGAAAATTTTGGGACTAGAAAGGGAACTATGACAACAAAGAAGGTTTAATAAATTAAGAAACCTAAAACTAATTGTGGATAGGATTAGGAGTATAGAATAAAGTGTTAGAGCTATAAATATGCAAGAAGAAAATTCTAGAGATGAGGAGATTACTCAAAGCAAAGGGTTCTTAAAGCATGCAGAAGGGCCATATGAAGAGGAAGATGTAGATAGTAATGATGTAGATATGGAGGTAGAATAGTCAGAGGAAGAACATAGGCTAACATTAAATCAATAAGAAGGTAGAGGTAAATCATAGTTAATGAAAGGGTTTCTATCTCGACCCAGGGAAGAAAATTCTTGGGAAGAAGTCAAATTCAAATGCATTAATATGGGAGGTTCAAGTTTAAAATTCACATAATTTCAAAATAGAAGTCAATAACTTCAATAGTATGGATCCCCCTAGCCTAATTTATTATTTGATCGAATAAAAAGTGCAGATAAAGAGGACAATACAGATTGGTTTGATTCTTTTATAGACAAGTTTAAAATATAAGTGAAAAAATAAAGCAAACAATAGATAAGAGACAAACAAAAGAAGCAGAGTTCCTATTTAAGATGCCTAAAAATTCTAGTGTCCAATTAACAATGTGTAGTCAATAGTGCATAACCAGCAATGCACCATCACAAAAAAGTCATAGTCACCACTATGTAGTTACCTTCAGTCATAGTTGCTACCATTAAAAAAACCTAGCATAAGAAATATAATTCCCCCCCTATGTCATTGACTTCATTTATATTTCATTCTTTAATACCCTATGATGGGTCTAAAAACCTAGAGCAATATCTATTAACTTACTACATGAAATAAAATGTTAGATAAATAACAATAGATGACATCAAGAAATGCAAACTCATAGGGGATTTATCAGGATGAGCCCTAGAGATCATTTTTAGAAGGGATGTAAACACCCTAGACCTTGTGCAAGTTAAAACTCTGGTAATAGAAAAATACAAATTAAAGAGATGCACAATGAAACCTTTTAGGATTTAAAGGAAATTCAACAAATATTGGAAGAATTGATTGTATAATATGATCAGATATTTGTTGACATCATGCAAAAAAGAAAAAAATTGAATTCATTCTATGAAACAAAAATAAGGATACTTGGTTCATAGAATGACTATGACTAAAAATTATATTTATCATTACATAGACTCAGTATGTGACTAACGCTAATGTTTGGTCTATTGCCTTGTGAGTAGAGAAAATAGATGACTATGGAGATTCCCCCATAGCTAGTTCTAAAGTTGAGGCAAATATAGATGCTTTCATGAGAATAATTGATGAGATGCATGAAAATTATAAATAAGCCCAAAATAGGCCTATGGTGCACAATGTACAGATGAGAAAGACATCATAGAAGTGATTATCCTAAGCTTAACCATGAATTCTGTGAGATATGTAGGGTAGTAGGGCATGCAAATCCTAAGTACCATCTATTAAAACAATAAAAATAAAAATCATGGGGTTTATTCTATAATTTTTGTAAATACACAAACCATGATAAAAGGATTTGCCAAGCATTACAAGAGTTGAAGGAAGATATTTTTAACAATGTCTTCACACTTGCAACATGGTAAGTACCAATTATAAAGCAAGTAATTCTAGGACCAGAAGTGGAGATGACCAGTGCAAATCAAGATAGTCTAGGATGGATGCATTCATTACCTCAATATCAAATGCCTTCATCACCATGGTTTCTACCATAGGGCCTGTCTAGCTATAAAAACACATCATCTCCATCATAGCAGTGTTCTAGTCAATATGTGAAATCATGGACCAACATGAACCTTCAACAATAATAAGTGAATTATGATCCAAGTTCCCATCAACACTAATATGAGGGGTATAATGTGCATCCAATCCAACAAAGAAGGTATGTTGGATAATAACAAAAAGGTTGGGGATACTCAAAAAATAGAAAACACTATAGAGGGGGATATAGGGGCGAATATGAGGAATTAATTGTCATAACAATGACAATCAAAAAGCCTGAATACCTATGGAATTTTATCTATGTGGTGCATACAACCATTATATAAGGAATTAACCTACCAACCTATAGAGACAAATATATAGAATATAATACAAAGTTGGAGGCCAGCATTAAACAAAATATTGTCTAATATTAGACAAATAGAGGAAAGAGAAGCCAATGCACAACATAAATATGTTCAATGTGTAACCAAATGGAAATGAATTTGTGTAAGTAGTCACCTAGTAACAAAGAGTCGATCAAGGATTAATCATTTTGGAAATGCCGTAGGATCAGGGCATTAGAAAAGTGCACCAAGATAATTATCCTGATCCTACTACAAAAACTAATTTCATGTATCAAGTTGCATAGGTCTTGTAAGATATCCGATAGTAACTAGCTCCTAAGGCTGATAACATAACCATTGATGCCCAAATATATGGATAAATTATTAGGATCATGAGATAGGAGGGTGTTGTGAATAATTTGACAAACCTAATGAAGTTACATAGTACACTATGCAATGAAGATATCTCCCAAAACATCACTAATATCCTACATAATCTTTTGAAGTGCATACAAGGAGGTCAACAATATACTAATAAGGTAGTCTGGTAAGTTAAAACCAAGAAATATTGGGATGTTAATTCTTGAATGGATATTGAGTTGGCTTGATATGAGATTCTAAATGTAGTATTTGATTTTGATAACACTGTTAATATTATCCCATGATCAACATGGGAAGCCATTGTTTGACCAAACTTGAGCTACAATCTAGTTACTCTCAGTGTAGCAGATAATGGTTGGGTCAAGCCTATCAGAAGTTTAGAAGATGTTGAAATTAAAGTGGTTAAACTTAGAATGTGAGGAGATTTTGAAGTCATTGACATGAAGAGAACATAAACTCATTACCTTGCCTCAATCAATAATAAATGGGCTTATGATGGACAAATGACCATTAATATTATGTACAAATAGTTAGAAGCACATAAAGGGGATAAAATAGTGGTCATACCCCTGAATAAGTCTAATCAAAAGGCATACATTATTCCAAAAGAGATAGAGTCCCCTTATTCCTATGTGGATAATAGTTGGCTTAAAGTTAGACCAGATAAAAGTCAAAATAATTGGTGACCTATAAAGTACTAAGCTGGGAAATTACACACTGCATGTCAAGAAGAGTGACCAATATATAAATATGTTATAATAAAGTCTCTGGCTAGGTTAGTTCATATAGAATAATGTGTTTCTTCATCAGTGCAGTCTCTAAAAAAGTCTAAAGTAGACTTCCTATATACTATAGGTGAAATAATGATGGATTACATAGAGCATACTCACAAGGGTGTTTTACCATGGGAATCAACATCATCCATAAATGGTGACTCAAACACTCACATGTTGAACTCAGCTCATAGAGATCATGAGTTATGACCTTTGTGCATGGTGTTCATTGTAGAATTCTAGATACCTCAATACTTTGAAATATAGGATCTCAATCCATTTATATTGAGGCATGAACACCATGTACCATAGGTGGATCAAAGAGTTAGAACACTCAAATATGCACTAAAATTAACTTTTATGACTTGGTGGGTAGTCCACAAAAATCCTAAAATTCATTGGGAGGAAGCATGCAAGTTATTCTATGCAAGGTTTCAACTACCATATACTATAAAATCATAATGGCTTTTTTTCCAAGAAGGTCAATGCCTTGAGTTTCACATTCATTAGCTTGTGGATATATGTACTACACATAGAATAAATATGAGATATTGGTTCCACATCTTTAGTCACACATTATCACCTTTGCTAATAAATCAGCATATGTACCAATAGTACAAAAGAGAAACCAAGCATTGGATGCAAGTTCCACAAGATTTCATTCAAAAAAAATTGTACGAATATGATGATACATTGGTGCATAATGCCTTACATAAAATTAAAATATTTCTCTATCATGGATGAGTAGAAGATTTAGCAACTACATCTGAATCATCATCACAATAGGAGGCTGTAAATGATTTGAAGTTGGCACTACATAACTATAAAGTATTAAATTTATATTATTATTTTTTATTTTATTTTTTTTAGATCAGTACTTAGCTTTTGACTAGAACTATAACTAGTTCTGGGGCACAAACTGGGGGCCCAATTCTCAAGAGAACTACAGAACCATTAACACTTGATCACATTGAAATCATTGATTAAACAACCATAATCAGCCTATAAACAACCTCTAAAAATCAAACTTGGGTGGGGTTGGGAAAAACCATACCAGTCCACCAATCCTTCTACATAAAATTTAATCTAAATCTAAACCTTAATGGGGATGGGACTAGGTCAGTAACATCCATCAAGAAATCCATAGTTGAATCACCTTGCTATGATCCATATAGAACTCATGGATAAATTTGACCCCTACCTCAATGTGTCACCATGGTTGCTTTAGAATGTAGGTTTGCATCTTCCCTTAAGCCTCAACACATCACATGGTACTTAGTATGAATTGAACTTGAGACCTAGGTGATTGAAGTCATTGATCCTATCCACTTGAGTTAATACTTGGGGCTTCAAATTTAATCTACATCTAAAGTTTAATGGGGGTGGACCTAGGTCCATTATTCCCACTGAGCGATACATATATGAATCACCCCACTATGATCCACATGGAACGCATGGATAAGTTTTAACCCTACCTTAAAGTGTCGTTATGGTTGATTCAGAATTTAGGTGTTCATCTACCCCTAAGCCTTAACACATCATAGGGTACTCAGTAGGAATTGATCTCGAGACCTAGGTGACTAAATTCATTGATCCTATCCACTCAAGCTAACACTTGGGGCTATAACATATTAGATTTATTAAAATATATGAAGAAATAAATTAACAACATATTGAACAATACATGAAGAGCTTATTAAATAAGCATGAAAGAACCATTTTATAATATAGGACATGGGTGAAACAACAATCATCAAGTAGCATAAAATATATAGGCGTATAGAACCAACTAACCTATTTACCCAAGTGGTTAAAACCACTATAACCAAATGCATATGTAATACACCTTAGTCATAAACCTAAGGTATTTACAATAATATGCTAACACCGTCCCTTAATGACTAAAATAGAAACAAGGCCAAGTTTATCCCTAAATTTTTAGAACTTGTCTAAACTAAGTGGTTTGGTCATTATATTAGTTAGTTGCTTTGCAGTGGGGTAGTAGAACAGTCTGATGTCTTCATTTGTAACCAACTACCAGATGTAATAATGGTGAACCTCAATTTTTTTGGTCTTGGCATGGAATACTATATTATTCACCATATTTAGAACTCTTTGGTTGTCACATAAAATTAGAGTAGACTTTGATGACTCAAACTAAAGATCCTCTTAGATTTTATTTATCCACATAGTTTCACATCCTACACTGACCAAAGCTCTATACTATGATTTTGTCGAAGATAATGCCACTGCAATTTGAAGTTTGCTCTTCCATGAAAAAAATCCTAAACTAAGAGTGAATACATAACCTATTTTATATTTTCTTGAATCGATTGATCTTAACCAATCAAACTCAAAATATCTTGAAAGATCAAAATCTATAGACTTCTTATACAGTATGCAAAAGTCAAGAGTACCTTTGACATATCTTAATACCCATTTTATAGCTAACCAATGTGATTCATGTGGCTTAGACATGAAGTGAGATAGAAAACATACTACAAAATAAATATCTGTCTAGTGGTAGTGAGATATATGAGACTACCCACTAGCTATCGATACATTATTTCAATGATCAGTGGTGAAGCAATGTCTAATGAAAGTTTAACTCTACCTTCCATAGGTGTGTTATTTGGATTAAAATCCATCATTATAAAAATTTTAAGTAGTGATTTGCCATACTTATTTTGTAACATTAATATAACAAAATTACCTTGCCAAAATTCTACACATAAACAATATCTTATTAGTCCTAAGTCTATCATGTCAAAAGTAAAACACATATTGGCTTTCAACTATTGAATGAAATAAAAATTACTCCAAATGATTGATATATCATCAAAATATATAATGAGAATCAAAATATCATCACTAGACAACTTTACATAGAGAGTTGGTTCAGAATTACACCTTTTGAACTAGACTCCTTAAGGTAAGAATCTATTTTCATATGCCAGGCTCGAGGAGCCTGCTTAAGTGCATATAAGGACTTAATCAACCTACAAACAATATGTTCCTTGATAAGTACCTAAAACCCCTATGGTCATGACATGTGGATCTCTTCCTATATATCACCTTTCAAAATGGAACTCTTGACATCCATTTGATGCACCTGCCATCCAAACTGAGTAGAAATAGCAACAATCAAAGGAAAATTTCCCATTTTAGTAGTAGGAGCAAAAGTATCCTCATAGTCAACCCCTTCCTATTGTGCATAACCTTTTACAATAAGTTTGGATTTATATTTGTCCAAGGAACCATCTACCTTACACTTTACCTTATAAATCCATTTACAACCAATGGATTTATTTCCTAGTGAAAGCTATGTTAGGTCCCAAGTATTATTTTTCATCAAGGAATAATATTCCAATTACATGGTTAATTCCCACTCAAGATTCCATTTGGCCTATGAAAAAGAATTAGACTCAAATTCTTATGAAACTATAGTTGTTGAAGAAAAATTAACATGTTTACCTCTATTACCAAGCTAATTTCTTGATCTCAATCTTCTTCCTTCCACACCTTGTGACAAGTCTCCCTCGTTTAGTATGACCATTATGGCAGAGTACCACTTTGGATTCTTTAATTGTTTGGTTGGAACCTCTCAATGACTTCTAGTAATTCCCTCCCTAAAATGTGATTCCATTAATGAAATAGAATCCTTCTCAACTTTCAAATCACAACTTATAATAGAAGCATTAGAAAGAAACAATGACTCAATATCTGAAACTATATTAGTTGTTGTGAAGTATGGCATCTATTCATTTACTATGACATCTCTATTTACCACAATATTTTTAGTGGAAACATCAAGTAATCTGTAGGACTTGAATTGATCATTGTATCCAACAAACATGTATGTTGTGTTCTTCACATCTATGTTACTTCTCTTTTGACTAAGAAAAATTGTAAAAGCTACACAACCAAAAATTCTAAAATCACTTACATCTAGAATTCAACCTGACCAAGCCTCCTTTGGATTCATATTTTATAATGATTTTTTAGAACTTATGTTGAGAATGTACACTACTATATTCACTTTTTTCTACCCAATACTTATATGGAACAATTCTACTTTGAACCATACAATGAGCCATATCCATGAACATCTTAATCCTTCTTTCTATAATTCCTTTTTAATATGGGGTGTAAGGGGTAGTATACTATCTATGTATGCCTTTGGTGGCACAAAATTACTTAACTGTTTTGAGGTGAACACACCCCCATTATCCATTCGAAGAGATTTCACTAGTCATCCCATCTATTTTTTAGCCATAGCTTTCCAAGATGTGAAGTTAGAAAAGCAATCATATTTATTCACTATAAATTATACCTACTTTTTAATAGAGAAATCGTCGACCAATAATAAAATATAAAGATCTCTAGTATGATTGTGTGTATGCATTGGACCATGTAAATATATATTAACCACATCCAATAATCCCTTGGCTCTCCAAGCTTTACCAACATCAAATGAATATCTATATTGCTTCCCCAACTAACATATAGTACATATATGATGGCTATCCTAAATATAAGAAATCCCCTTAACCATATTAGTCTTTCTTAATTTATTCAAATACTATAAATTCAAATGCCCATACCTTTCATTCCATAGTGAAGTTGTGATATCAACCATTGCAAGTGCACTTTCCTTTGCCCTTTGTGGATCTGCGAGCTTATATAAGCCTTTTTCACCAATGCCAACTACAATAATCTTGTTATTTATGGTAGTGACTAAACATTTTTATCCTTGAAACTTAACAACAAAATCAGATCTTGTAGTAATGTCACTAATTAAAAGAAATTTTTTGTTCATATCAGGCACATACCTAACATTCTAGAATATATACCAAAAAATACCATGAAAAGTGATCTAAATATTACCATACCCTTTCATAGAGTAAGCTCTACCATCTCCCAAAGATAAAGATTCATTACTACTATTACTGGCATGCATAATGGTGATATGCCATTAAATAAAATTACTAATCTCAATCCATCACATAATTACCACTAGAGGCCATCAATGAAAAATTATGAGATGTTTCCTCTCCTTCACCTTCAACTATATTTTCATGATGATATTTATTTATGGGGTTAGCCATATCTTATTTTGTTTTCCTATAATCTTTCTAAAGGTGACCAGGTTGCTTATAATAAAAACATTTCCACTTAGATCTCTTATTATAACCACTTACTTGTGAAGGTTATGTAGAATAACTGTTAGCTTTAATAAACTGATTATCCTTTCCCTTGATGAAGAATTCGCTCTCTATAGAATTATATGTAGACAAAACTACTTGCTCCTATCATCTCTCCTTATGCAATAATAATGTGCACAATTTTTCACATTCCAAAGTTTGCGTCTCAACAATCATGTGCAATGACTCCAAAAATGAATCAAATGGGGGTGAACATTCTAAATATCTAGAGAAATCAAATCTTGCTCATCAATAAGCTTTTGCACAGCCTTCAACTAATCATTGATGTCTTTGATCTGCAACAAAAGCTTAGAAATGGAGCCACCTTATTGCATCTTAGTGGAAAGCAATAAATTCTTCAAATACAATATCTTATCAGCTTCAAAATCTTGATATTTAGAAGGAATATTAGTCCATAGGGTTGATGCATTGATTGAATTTCTAACCTCTGAGATAAGATTATCTACTATTGACAATTTTAACAACATAAGAGCCTCTCGATGACATTTATCATAGTCATCAATATTAGTGGCAAGATTTTAATATTTAATGAGCACTATTTTATTAAGATATATATATTCACATATCATCAAAACCTTGTGACTGCATAAATTGAAACTCTTGCCTCTCAATTTTTGTGAATCTAACAACAAGAGGTGTTCCACACTAGCCATTTTGGCCTAGTTTTTCAAAAAAATTAATGTACTAGAGAAACTATAATTACTTTACACAAAATTAATCCTACTTATAGACTCAAATCATAATCCAGACTATGCCTCTAGTTTTTAGCAAAAAACTCATGACTGTTTGGGAAATTTTAAACTTTTTGTCTTTAAAAACACTAAAAAATAGACAAAAAAATTAAATTGGGAGATAAAAAAATTCAATTTCAAAAATTATTTCTCTATATATATTCATATTAAAAACACATAAAATGATAAAAAAAATCAAGAAAATTAGCTTTACGGTTTGCTCCTAACACAATTAATTGTATTCCTCTAGGCAAATATTTATGAAAAAATCAATTTGCTTAAAGTTTAATAAAGAAATTGATTTTTCCAATTGTTTATTTAAATGAAATTCACCTTATTTTTGATTAGATAGATTAAAATATAGGATAAAGACTTGCATGAAATAAATCCACCAATAGAAACATGTATGTGCATTTGTAGAGAAATGGCCTGCTTGCAAAACTTCTGGCATTAATTTTGAATGTAATTCATAGCCAAATTGAATGTTGTTAGATCCAAGAATCTTATACTAGCTACTATAAAATTGAAACAAAAATAAATAGGAGAAACATTCAAAAAATAAAGTGTTGTCTTCTCCTATGCACCTTTTTGTGTTGTACAACATGTGGGGGTAGGGAAAAAATAAAAACATGCCTTAGAGCATCTCTTTTGACTTCCTCTCCCTCTATCTTGGTATAATAGAAATTATCCTTATTTTATCTATTTTTTGGCTTTCATAATGGTCATAAAAAAAATTAAAACTTATTTTATTCCTCTCATGGCTCTCCACCAGATGCTTCATGCTCTTCCCTGATAAGTTTGTCCTCTTTCATTCCATAGGCTTCCTCCCAAGCTTCCTACACTGCAAGATTTGGACCATATTAGATTTAAAAATATAAACAAAGATATAAATTAATTAGTGTACTAAAAAATACATGAGGAGCCTATTAAATAGGTAGAAAATAACCACTCATGAATATAGGAGGTGGGTGAAACAAGAATCATTAAGTAGTGTAAAATAACTAGGCCTCTCAAACCAACTAACCTATTTACCCAAGTGGTTAAAACCACTATAACCAAATGAATAGGTAATATACCTTAGTCATAATCCTAAGGTATTTACAATAATATTCTAACATAAATCTAAATAACAAGAACCAAATCTTATCAATCCATGTTATAGAATAAAAGACCACCTAACAGAGTCCAGTGATAGTGACAAAGATCTACATCTATAAGGTTTATTTGAGATATAAGGTTAAATTGAATCAAACCAAATTTAAATCATAAATAAATTAAAAAAATAAACACTATGAAACATAAACATTCCATAAGGAGAAGGTAAGTGCATTCTACAAGATGATTTTCCTAGTGCATCAAGCAAGATATATCAAGAACCCTAGTGAAAGATTGAAGGGAACATTAGAATAGAATAAGTTTCTACTCTTTCAATGGTGGGATGCTATTAGAGATAAGAGAAATTTTTTGAGGTCTTAAAATTTCTAAGGGAATAATAATATGTTTTCCCAACTAAATTCTTATAAGTAAAAGGTGTAGATCCATATTTAGGATAAATTCACATAGAATTGAAAGAGTGCACTCAACCCATTAAGAAAAGACCATATAGATTAAATAATAACATGAAAATAAAGGTAAAAGCTAAGTTAGATCAAATTTAAAGCTTCATATATATAGTATAAAATGTAGATTGAGTAAGTCCCACAGTGGTGCAGCCAAAGAAAACTAGAGAGATGCAGGTTTATGGGGATTACCACACACTCAATGATGCATGCATAAATGATCCTTTTCCAATACCATTCATGGATGAAGTCCCTAAAGTATTCACATGAAATGAATTTTACTCCTTTATAGATGGATTTAGTGAGTACCACTAGATTCTAATCATAGTAGAAGATCAAGCCAAAACTATGTTTGTAACTAAATGGGGGTCATTTGCATACAAACTAATGCATTTTAGATTGAGGAATGCACCTATGATATTTTATATGGATGTAGTAATTGTATTCAAATATTTCATTCATGATTTTCTAGAAGTGTGTTTGGATGATTAGGATTTTCTCTCTACTTAAAGAATATTTGTCGAAGTTATAACTCATGCTAGAATGGTGTTGAACATTGCACATTGATCTAAATTTAAATAAATGATTATTTTTCACACTTATGGATGCATAAAAATCTCTTTGACCATTAAATGTATCAATTCAATTTTTGTAATCGACATTGATCCCTATGAATCGATGACGATTGACCTCTGAGACAAAAAAACAAAAAACTTGAGAGCTAAATTTTAAATGTTGTTTTCTCACTTAATTTTGGGCTTCTAAATATGAAAACCCTATAATAATTTGTAGGACCTAAGGTGGAAATATAAAGATTTAATTATGTTTCAATCTTATAGACATTATATTTTGTGCTTAAAATGTACTTAGTTATTTTCATCTCTTAGTTATTTTTGAAGTCTTTTGTAATTTATCAACAACAAATGCCAAGGGAATCAAACTTCATTACATACTTAATTTTAGTGTTATAAAGTTGGGGGGAAATAAATGTTCCACCTTATCAGGTAATGGTAAACGTACCTCTCTAGTCATAGGCCAATATATTGTTACAATTACAAACATTTTCTAATCAACAACGCATGTCAACAACCATAATTCCCTCAAAACTAGGCTTATATACTGAATCCCAACTAGAATATGACATAACAATGCATGCAATTTCAATAAGCACATCCTAATATATGAATGTATATTTCTAGTCTATTCCCTAACAAAACCAACATTACACAACAAACCATTCCTCCATTATACCCTAGTCATGGTAATCCACCTTTGACAACCCAACCACCACCTCAGGCCAATGTTCCATCCAATTTCCTGGCATAATAACTATAGAAAATGAAGGATTTAATTGCTACCATTCAAGAAGGGAAACAAAGCAAGAAGTTCAAGTTAGATGATGTGTGTTCCTAACCAATGAACATGGAGTATCTATAAATACCATTTCTTATAGGGTAGGAACCACTAAAATTTGATAAATACAAGGGTAAAGGAGACCCTAAGGCCCATTTGATAGAATTATTTATTTCTTTCTAGCTAGTTGCTTACAACAACATTTATTTACTCCTTTTGTTTCCTCAAATTCTAGTAGGATAGGATTTGGATTGCTTTTTAAAATTTCCAAAGAATTTTGTATTTGATTTTGATGACCTCTCACACAAATTTGTGCAACATTTATCCTACAATATCAAACATGAGATTTCATTGGTAGACCTAACTCAGGCCAAGCATAAATTTGGTGAAAGATTCATAATTTATCTAAAATGATAGAGAAAACTTGCTAGTTATTTCACCCACAACTTACCAAACAAATAATTGGCCATTATTTTCACTAAAAATTTACACAATGAGATATTCTTTCATCTGGAGCTATATTGTGCACATACCTTTAAAGGATCATTTACAAAGGCTTACTAATTAAGAAGGCCATTATTAACAAAGGTATTATTAAGTTAACCTCATCAAAATCAGAACCAAAACTAAGGAATAAGCTATAATTATAACCAAAACCAAGTCCAAATGTAAGCATCAACAGTAGCCCATACAAGTAATTATGAAAAATCCAAGAAATTGAACTACAACAAGAATGTTATTAGAAATGGAATAATCAATTTGTACCATGTCCAAATGGTTCAAACATCATCTACTCAACCCACACCTCAAATGTAACTTACTCCTCATTAGAAACACATTCAAGAAGCATAGCCTTCATAACAGCCTAGACCAGCCCAACAAATGCATCAACCATTACCTTTGTAAACCCCTCCTCCAAAAATAAATTTTGATACTCTTTGAGCCTTTATTAACCTTGGATAACCTATTGAATCCATGTTTCACAAACTAGCCACTATTAACATGATTAGCTGGCCAATTTTGAAATATTAACTTGAGGGTAATCTATATCCGGACTCGTATAGAGAGAATGATTTTTATGAATACCATCATCTTTATAGATATAATCTACACCATTTTGTGTAGATTAATCACCTCATTGAAAATATGTTTGAAAATAGGGAGATTACATTGGATAATAGAGCACCTACATCTAATTAGAGTCTGGGTATCTACTAGAACTATTTTCCACAACATAATAATAATAATAATAATAATAATAATAATAATAATAATAATAATAATAATAATAATAATAATAATAATAATAATAATAATAAACACACCAAAGGCTAGAACAATAACAACAATAATATCAATAGTCATGACAACAATAGAAATATCAAAAATAATAATAATGTCAACCAAATAGGAGGAAGTAAGGCCAAATTGATTCCACTAACTAAAAAACTTACCATGAAGCTGTGCATGATTACAAAAAAGTTGTAAAACATATTTTAGGAGGTCATGTTTCTACCATAACCATTAATCCAAGACCAAGTACTAAAAAAATAGGACCATTGCTAAATAATTCCAATCAATCCACTTATGCTAGTAATCCTTCCTTGACTTAGGACTACAAATAGGCACACCAACAATTAGGGATGAATATTTTAGACCTTATATAGATAATTCATTATTTCCTTATGACTACAAATAAGTGCACCAAAAACCGAGACTTATCCTATCTAACCCCTCTCCACCATCATGTTTTAGTAATAAACATCCTATATCTAATCCTAATTATGCAATCACAAATTAACGACCAAATATTACCATTCTTGGCCCACAACCACTTGCCACCAAAACCATCCAACCAACCATCAATGATAGGAACAAGCCATACACCACTATGAGGGAAAAGACATTCAACATTAAGCAAAAACTTTAGAAGATGCCCACACAAATCTTAATTTTAGATTTGTTGCATATGTCTAATATCCAAAAGAATATCTTAACATAATTATTAGGCCAATCCCAAGTCTCAAACAACATAACTCTAGAAAAATTCCAATATTTTTTTGGACATATACCCCTAAGCCAATAGTTAACCTTCAATCAAAGTGATATGTCATCCCTTGGCCCTCTCCATAACGATCCTTATTTATTGAAGTTGACATAATGAAACTCAAAGTCAAACATGTCCTCAAAGATAATTGATTGGGCCTAAATATTGTGCTCTAAATCTCATCAAGCATCTTGGATACACAAAAACTAATCTATACATGGAAATAATCACTATCGAGGCCTATGACAATGAAGAGCAAGAATCATAATGCACCATCAGTTTGTTAGTTATCATTGGTCCCTTCACCAATGATACACTTTACCATTGTTAGACTTAGATTTTTCATTAAATTTTATCTTGGGTAGACCTTGGATACATGAGATGCGTGAAATTCCTTCAACATCACACCAATTTCTCAATTTCTCTCATTTAGATATGGAGGTCACCATGAACAGAGATTTGCATCTCTATAAACATTTCAAACATTTAGAGGACAAGTATAAAATCTATAATAATCTCTTTGGCCTTCGTCCAGTTCCCAAAAGGGACAAAGTTAAATAAGTACTTGTTGACTTACCAGAGGCCAATTATATAGACCCCAATAGACTTGATTCATCTCTCCATATGCCACCTCCTAAAATGTCTAATCATTTTACCATCTAAGCCAATGTCCTAGGAGAGTAATTAAACCATGACACATTTCACATTTCCAATCTTTCATAGAATCCCTAGTCGTATGGAAGACCTAAATCTAAGACACATTTTATGGAATGGAAATGAAAAAGGAAGGACACGCTTTATAGTCCACATCCTATCATCTTCACAAAGGAAACTAGATAAGAATAATACACATTTTCTAGTGATGAATCTTGGTTATTTAATGACAAATTGGACCAATGTCATAAAATGCCAAACACCCCGTTCCTAAATGGATCATGGAAAATCAAGCCTATAAAGGAGGAGGCCTCAGGATAAATCAATAAAGAACTCTTGAGCCAATTCTAATTATTCAGTATAAAGGAACCTATGATCTTAGATTTAGAGTGCCTGGGTGTGACCCCACATATCTTATTCATGTTCTAACAATGATGAATAGTGATGATGATGTCGTCAGTGAAATAGAGTTTGATCACAACATTTACGAAGACCTTACCAATATGAATTTGTTTGACACCCATGCTATTTATACCATTACCCTAGTTATTTTTAATAATCTTCTTCCTCTTTATCACCTTGAACTTATAGCTTGGGACCAACAAGAATCCATAATGCTTGTAGATGAATTTGAGAATGATGAGGCCTTTTGCTATTTTTTAGGCCTAAGAGACAATGTTCCATTGGGAGACCACAAATAAGATTTCTCTATCAAACTGGATCCTATAGCCTATTTTGGAGAATGAGTAAACAACCTTAGCCACAAACAAGTGAATAACACATTGAGGTCCCAAAGTAAAAACATTTTTGAGGCACTTTTAAACCAGGGTAAAATTAAAAAGAAAGGCCAGTATTTTGGTGAAATTTTATTTCAATCACCATTAGATAAGGTTTTCACCTTTCCTTGCATGAATATCAAGATACCACCAATGATAAACTTGCTTTTGGGTTCGAGTTCAATTCTAAGAACAACATGACTTTGACTGAATTATCTAAGAATTTCCATTAGTTTTTTTAACATGGCCATCCCTACCATTGAGATATTCAGATTCATCGTCTTTAGGAAAGCTCTAAGAATCATTCAAAATGTAATAATTTACAATTTCAAACCAATTTAAATCATTTCCCACCAATTTAGAGGAAGGCTCGACTCTCCTTATAGAAGACACTATGAAAGATGACATTAGGATACCAGATCACCAAAAATGGATCAAATGAAGTGTGTCCATCACTAAGGAAGAATGTGAAATATTTATAGCCATTTTGAGAGAGTTTTTTGACATCTTTGGTTTGGCTTACTCAGACATGCTATGTTTGGACCCCACCTTGGTTGTACACCATATTGTTGTACATCATGATGCCAAACCTGTGAAGCAAAAAAAATGCACGATACATCCTCAGATTATTGTATTAGTAAAGAAAGAGTTAGAAAAAATCTTATAATTAAGATGTATTTAACTGATGGACTACTTAGAATGGATCTTGAATGTTATGCCAGACAGTAAGAATCTAGAAGGAATCAAAATCTGCATTAATTTCAAAGATATAAACATGACCTACCCCAAATATGACTTTCATCTGCTAAACATTGACATGATAGTTGACTCCACAATGGGGTACAAAATGCTTTCACTTATGGTTGGATTTTTATAATATTATCAAGTCCGGATCACACTAGAAGACCAACATAAAATAGTGTCCAACACTCTATGGGGAACATTTTGTTATCAGGTTATGCCATTTGGTCTCAAAAATGTTGGGGCCACATACCACCATGACCATCATATTTCATGATATGATGCATGACATTGTTGAAGACTATGTCGATGACATATTGGGTAAATTAGAGATCCATGTTGATCATCTAGCCATACTATGAAAAATATTTTAAAGGCTTTGTGAATACAAGGTAAGACTCAATCCTAAGAAGTTCATTTTTGGTGTTACATCAAAAAGATTGTTAGGCTTCATCATCTCTCATTGAGGCATTGAATTCAATCCTACCAAATTACAAGCCATAGAGATGTCGCCACTATCTAATTTGAAGTAGCTATGTAGTTTATAGGTCAAGGTTTAATATATCAAACACTTCATCTCATAATTAGCTAATAAATGCCATCCATTACACAATTTTTGAAGAAATATTTCACATTTCATTGGGATGAAGACTGCCAGAAAGCCTTCCAACAACTAAAGGAATATCTTGTCAATCCAATTGTTTTGTTACAATCTATAACAGGAAAGTCATTCCTACTATATCTATCTTCCATAGACAAATCACTAGGGGAACTTTTAGATTATTATGATGATAATGGAAAATAACATGTCATGTACTATTTAAGCCATTAATTGGTTATGTACGAACACAACTATATTCTTATGGAAAAAACTTGTTTAGCTATGGTCTTTGTAGCATAGAAATTATGGCACTACATGTTTAAAAATAAAACCATAGTTATTTATAAATATCCACTAAAGTATCTACTATCTAAAATAACTTTATAAGGCTTGCATGGCTAAATAGATCATGCTTCTGAGCAAGTTCAAGATCAAATACATCAACCAAAAAGCTATAAAGGGACAAGTCCTTACAGATCAACTTACTAAATCTCCCCTTAAAATATCAAACCACTAACTTTTAAATTAATAAATGAATTTATTATGACCATCATTAAAACACCTCATGAATAGCAACATTAGAAGCTATATTTTGATGGATCATTCACATCACATGGATTGGGGCCAGGCCTATTATTTATTACACCATAGGGGGATCTTATCCCTAAATCATTATGTATCAACTTTCCTTGTACTAACAATATGGATGACTATGAACCACTCATTTCATGGATTTATTAGGAATTATGATGGAATATTTAACATCTCAAGGTTTATGGTGATTATTAGTTAACCATCAATCACCACTTTTAGACCAATTATGATAAGTTGGTGACATATAAGTCAATGGTTGACACTCTCATATAGAAAATTGGTAACATACAATTTGAGCATATACCAAGGGATAGTAATATAAAAATGGATGCCATGGACACCATTATCTCTTTGATACACCACATAAATAAGGCAAATGAATATCAATTTATCATTAAAAATCTTCTAGCACCAACTCAAGAACCTTCAACTATTATAATGATCTATGATATTGTTGGTCCTAATTATATATGGTATTTAAACCTCTTTACCTACCTTCATGACCATATCATACCACCTGACCTATCATGCAAACAACAAAAGGCCTTTACCCACCAAACTATATGTTATAACTTACTTGGCCTAACCCTTTACTACTATAACTTTGATGGAAATTTACTTTATTATTTAAATTCAATAGAAGTAACATTAACATTACAAGAATTTCATGAAGGAATATGTGGATCCCACACTAATGGGGCCATCCTAACCAAAAAACTCCTATGTACTGGGTATTACTGGCTAACAATAGATGCAGATGCAATTATGTATGTTAAAAAGTGTGACAAGTGTCAAAGACATACCAATATGACATGCCCTAGCTAAAATTCTAAAACCAATGCTTACTCCATGATAGTTTGTTACATGGGGACTTGATCTCATTGGAAAGATTAACCCTACCTCATCCAATGGTCATAAACACATCTTTACTACTTCTAAATATTTCCCTAAGTGGGTTGAATTTATACCCCTCACATGTCTAGAAAACAAATTTCCAACTTCATCTTTAACCATATCATCTACAGATATGGTATCCCATCTGACATTATATCTGATAATGGAAGATCATTAGAGAATAAATATGTAAAAAATATTTGTGCTTAGTATAATATCACTCAGCATTTTTCTACCATATATTACCCATAAGGTAACAGCCAGATAGAGGCATCCCATAAAACCATTTTTAACATCCTTAAAAATATTATCAATGATGTTGGCCATAATTGGCACCTCTAAATATACCATTCCCTTTTTCAACTAGAGCCACTCCATATTACCTAGTTTATGGCATTGAGGCCATTCTTCTCATTGAATCCAAGTTACCTTCTTTGTGTATGCAATCAAAAATGCATCATGTCTATAAATCAATCCTAGATCAAAGAAGATAGTGCATACCTACACTTTCAATTGGGAATACATTTGTTAAGTGGAAGCATGACTGATATGGAGATCTTATAGACCTGATTAGGGGATGACTTGTCATAATACACCATGATAGGAAGGGTTTCATTACCTACAGTCTAACACAATCATACAACAACCCTAAGAGAGTCCTAGGTTTATTTTTCATTCTATTATAATAACAAGAAAGTAAATATAATATAGTGCACACCAAATCTTGTGGCAAAACAAAGGGGTTAGTAAAGTAATCACAAAATATGTAAGAGAATATCAATTAATCTAAGTATGAGTAAGACCCTAAGACATGGAATATGAAGAGTAATATTATCTGATCCAATACTTATGCTACTTCTATCTACTAAAGAGATGAGAATAAAGTTAGAATATACTTACCTGAATGTGAACCTATCATTACTCAATCTCTCCTTTGGCCAAAGGGGATTTACAAGAGGTTATTTTGGTTTGTAAGGATAACTAAGAAAGGCCAAAGCATTCAAGACTTATCCACAAGACTAGATTATCCAAGTAGAAACCCTAAGCTAAGACTCTTCAAGTAGAATGGTGGAAGAGAATATTGTAAAGAAGCACAAGTGCATAATAAATATTGATTGCATATTGAAATAATGATGAAATGATCTTGTATTTATAGGTGGATCTCACCCTAAATCCTTCCAAATATGTTGGTTTTACATGGTTGACCCAGTCAACCCTGTATGTTTTCAAGAGATAAATCACTAGGTCCTAAGCTAGGTTAGCCAAAGGAATAATGAAAATACAAGTGAAAATACCAAAAAATAGTATAGGGTTGACCCATTTGACCCTATACAATAATCAGAGGCTGAAAATTGTATAGGGTTAACCTAGTCGACCTAGTACACTCAACTGGGTAAAGGGGATCAAGGCAAGGAAAAGAGGGATGGAAAGAATAAAAAGATTGGAGGAGTGTGTAAGGGAGGATTAATAACTTATATAATATTTTTAAGATATTTTTTGATTGGTAATAATGTGTAAATAAGGGACAAAAATCTTGTGAAACACCAAAGGTTTGCCCACCCCTTTCTCGGTACACCCTTTAAGGCTTGCACTCAGAGAGATTGAGTCTCTATGGGTTTTTTCAAGATGTAAAGCATCATTATTTGAGAAAAGGTTAAAAATATTATGTGTATACATATGCCCCACTTGAAGTTCATCATGTGTCACTAAGGTGTTACAGGGGATGGTGCTTTGAGAAAGAACATAGTAACACACAATGCTGATGATAAAAAAATTACAATATTTTATAGCAAAAATAACTAAAAATAAATGACTAAAATTAAATAACTAAAAATTAGATTACTAAAAAGTAAATATGATGTGTACATTGACTTACCTTTATCACTAGATGGTTTTTTGTTGTTTTTTTAGTTTTGATTATGTAAGGCACAAAGACTAATTTTAACAAACCCAAGAATACAAAATTAAAGAGAAAAAATAAACAAACACAAGAAAATCCAAGATAGATGGTGCTATGAGGATGGGAAAACTTGGGAAATTTGGTAAGCTGGGGTGATAAGTGCTATGTTAGAATAAATGACCAAGTTAAACAATAAGAGTAAATCAAGTAACCGAAAAGCCAAGGATACTCAATACCAAAAAACTCAAACAAGCTATCCTTAAGTAAGAAAGGAAAACTCACCAATTAAAACCAAGGATACATGTCAAACATGATGGTAATAAAATAAATCAATGGTAAAAATAAGAAATAAAATGGTAAAATAACATTGATGAGTGAGCAGTAACAATCCTTATCTCACTCAATAATGGAAAAAATGCATAAAAGGGAAAACAACATTACTGAGTAAGAAGTAACAAGCAAACCTTACTCAACAATGGTAAATGGGTATGAAATTAGGTGTCTATCAAGATGGTAAAACAAATGGTAAATGGTAAAAGGAAAGTAAAACAAGTCTAGAAATGTAAAATCATGGTAAATATAAGAAGTAATCCATAATTTCTCAAACATTTTGTTTCTATCTAAGGACAAATACAACTAAAAAAAATTAGTGCTATAATTGTTTTAAGAGGTGAATAAGAAGTAATAAAGAATAAGGGAAAACATATTTGGAATCATAAGTCTATAAAGGTAGGAAATGAAATGGGTGGAGGGTAGAATGAAAGAAAAAAGAAGGTAGATGAACTCTATATCAAAGTCAAGACACTCAAATTAGGTTTGTCAAAACAAGAGGATTTTAGACTTTAAGAAATTTGAAAAAATTCTCTTAGTCACACAAGTCTTAGGTCAACAAATGCAATATGTAGATTATCCCAAGAAGGCTATATGCATGAAATGTAAAATGGACCTACCTTCCCACAACATGTTCACCATTCTTCAGGACCCCTTATAGAGCCATCGATCTAGTACGAGGATTGGGTACTTATGTGAAAAATTAGGTAGCACCATAGAGTGTTTTGAATTACCCTATTCCAATCTACTAGCCTACCATACCCTAAGGGACCTCAGCTCTATGTGAGGCTGATTGTGGAGTTTGATATTTGATTAGAGATAGGAAATGTGCTTGTAATCACATATTTTGGTGTGATTTGACTTTTGAGATTTGTATATTGCCTTTTAAACTTCATTTTATTTTTATTAAAATGATTTCGATTTTAACTTTATTGATGACATTTTTTATTCCTCCACATGGATTTGGAAAACTAAACATGGTTGCTAAAGATGACTTTCATTTGAATACTTGGGACTTAGTTGTTAGATAGAGAAATTTGAGAGAATGGGGTTTAAGAGTCTCATAAGTCTAGGTGAAATAAAAGTGTTAGATTGACTTTGACCTTGTTTGATCTAATGTGGAGTGAAAAGAAAGGAATTCAAGAGGAATGACACATGAAACAATTTAAATTACTTTAAATCACAAAAAAATTGTGACAAAGGTTAAAAAGGAAATAAAATGATAGTAAAGTATGATTCCTTATCATAAAAATGACGGAAATGGAAAAAACATGCTAACATAGATTATTTGTGCAAATTCCATCTAAAAAAAGAACCAAAAGATAAAGTTTGAGAACAAGGATGTAAAAAGATAAAAATATAGTAATATTATAAGGAGGGGTGGGTCCTATGCATGGTCTTACACTACAATTTCATAAAATAAAAATGCATGAGTGTGACAACAATCAAGTGAAAACTAAAGTGAGGTAATAAAAAATATGGTAGTTTTGTGAGGAATGTCGGGTCCTATCCATGGTCTTACAAAGAAACTCATAAAAGAAAAACCCAAGGGGTGTCAAAAGGAGAAAAGGTAAGAAGATAATGAGGACTATGGTACATCAAGAAACCAAAAGACCAAAAGGGTGGACTAAAGGTTTGTGAAAGGAACTTGTTGTAGAAGGAAAGACCTGTGCAAGTAACTTGAAAAAAGTGTTGGATAGATGTAGATAGAAAGTAATGAAAAGAAGGAAAAGGATCCCACATTAATGGTTATATCATTTATGAGCATGTGAGAGACAATACTATGTGTCTCATAAGGTTTCTTGGATTTAAATTAGTTTGGTAGCATGTAATGGTAAATAAAAGTGGGCATCACAAGATGCCCCAAAGGGTAAGTGCATATAGGGGTGGGCATCACAAGATACCCCAAAGTCTGAACTAACATATGGGTGGGAATAAAAATATGCCCCAAAGGATAGATAAATGTGTGGATGGGAATCACAAAATTCCCCAATAGCTAAAAATAGGAAGAAAAGATATGAAAAAATAAGAAGTAAAGAAAAACCTGTATAGTTTCTAAATGGATTCAAGTTGTCCAAGTAGATTTTGATAGGGGATATGATGCTTAAGGAAAGAGAAAGAATTATAAGAAATAAAAATGAGAGGTAGAGACAAAAAACTAAGTTATACATATAGATAACTAAGTTATATATATATATATATATATATATATATATATATATATATATATATATATATATATATATATATATATATATATATAAGGAGAGAAGAAAACTATATAGGGTCAATTAGGTCAACCCAGTACAATAGACATGGAAAAATAGAAAGCCTATAATAGATTTGTGAATTTAAACAAGATAATTTTTGCAAGTAATTTGAAAAGTAATTTAAAAAGTAAGAAAAGTATGGAAAATATATGATAAAAATAATGAAATAAGGTGAAAAAATCTTAAAAGGGTTATTTCACATCAAGTTCACCAGAATGTATTATAAAGGTGAAGCCAAAGTGAATAAAATAGTAAGAAGAAAGTGGAAATGTGAAGACAATCCAACTAGTGGTGGGATAGAATTCATGTTGGGTTCACTATAATGTATGAAATCAGAAATGCATCATGCATGTAAATCAATCTTGGATTAGAGAAGAAAGAACATACCTACACTTCTGATTGGGAATATATTTGTTAAGCAGGAGCATGAGAAATATGGGGATCTATTAGACCTGATTAGGGGATCACTTATCATAATACACCATGCTAGGAAGGGTTCCAAAGCCTACACTTGAACACATCACACAAAAACCCTAAAATATTCCTAGGTTTAATGTTCACTTTATTCTAATAAAAAGAAAGTAAATCTAATCTAGTGCACACCAAAGCTTGTGGCACAACAAAGTGGTTAGTAATATAATCAAAACATGTATAAAATAATCTCAATTAAGATAAGTATGAGTAATAACCTATTACATAAAATATGAAGAGTAATATTATTTGAGCCAATACTTATGCTACTTATATCTACTAAAGATATGAGAATAAAGTTAGAATATATTTACCTGAATGTGAACCCATCGAGACTCAATCTCTCCCTTGGACAAAGGGGATTTGCAAAAGGTTATTATGGTTTGTAAGGATAACTAAAAAAGTCCAAAGCATCCAAGACTTACCCACAATAATAGATTCTCCAATTAGAAACCCTAAGCTAATACTCCTCAAGTAGAATGGTGGAAGAGCAGATTATAAAGAATCATGAGTGAATAATAACTCTTGATTGCATATTGAAATAATGATGAAATGATCTTGTATTTATAAGTGTATCTCACCCTAAATCCTTCTAAATATGTTGGTTTTATGGGGTTAACCCAATTGACCATGTATGTTTTTGAGAGATGAATCACTAATTCTAGAGTTAGGTTGATTGAAGGGCTAACAAAAATCCAAGTGAAAATACCCAAAAATAATATAGGGTCAACCTAGTCAACCCTATACAATATTCAGAGGATGAAAACTATACAGGGTCAACCTAGTGCAACCAAATGGTGAAAGGGGATCAAGGTGAGGTAAAAAAGTATGGATAGAGGAAAAATACTCAAGGAGTTTGAAAGGTAGGAGTAATAACTTAGGGAATGGTTTTAAGAGCTAGTTGGATTGGTAATAATGTGGCAATAAGGGACAACAATCTTGTAAAGCACCAAAGGTTTGCCCACCCCTTTCCTGATGCACCCTTTGAGGCATGCACTCATAGAGATTGAGTCTCTATGGGTTCCTACAAGATGTAAAGCATCAATGTTTGATAAAAGGTTAAAAATATTAGGTGTATACACTTTGTGCTTCTCACTGAAACATGTTTAGGATGATGAATATTACTGAGTGCTTTGCTTGAAAGAGATAGAGTTACTTGATGAAAAATGCATGGCCACTATCAACAACCTTCAAGAATACTATAATAGACTTTATGGCCACTATAACCAATGGGTCTAATAGAGAGAGTTCAAACTTGGTGATCTTGTGCTCAAATAAAACTAAAAGAACACCGCAATTGAGATGAAGAAGGGAAAGTTCAAACCCAATTGGATAAACCCATATATTATTGTTTTAAACTATGGATCTAGAGAAAATGCACTCTTTACACTAGATAAAGATGAACTTGATGAGCCAATGAACATCATACACCTCAAGAATTACTTCACTTGAGAGACCCAAAGTATTGTCTATGAGGTTTGTTTCCATTGTAACATAATTTTTACATTCTTCTTTGTACCATACCTTATACCATTATACCATACCTTTCCTTTTGACCAAATTTGTTTTTACCCTCGCTAAACAAACCCTTTGACCTTAGTTCCTTTCCATTAGTTCTTAAGGTGTCTTTTGTGAGGGGATTCAATCAAATTTTAGTAGTTGATTTAGTATTCTAGACAGAGGTAATATCTTGGACTAGTATGACTATAGTTTGGTAGTTGCATCCTTTATTTATTGTTTCATTTCATTTTGAGTGATCTTGATTATAAATTTCTTTAGGAAAATTAGTACCCCACTCTGTGCTACTAACTATAGATACCTTTGGGTAAATTAGAAAAGTGATTTATGTCATTGTTTCTTAATTATAATCACTTATGGGAAAATTAATAACAACACCTTTATCATGCCTTGAAGTCTCACCTTACCATTTTTATGCCATATTATGTCATTTTCCTAATTTGGGTGCTTTCTATTTCCTAGTTAGATCCCTCCAATGTAAGGTGAAACTATAGTGACATGAAGTCCCATCCTAAGATTATGTAGGAAGTTTTCAATTTACATTGAGGTTAACTCATTCACCCTTTACCACACTCTCACCATTTTGTGATCAATTTCAAGTTTTAACACTCTTGTCATTTTATGAGAAGGACCATTTAGTATCTCATCATTCTCAATCAAATTAAGATGATTTAAAAATTCTAAAAACATTTTAAGACGATCTTTGAAAATCCTAAAAAATATTTCTTTTTGACAACTTATTTTCCTTCAAGATTCTAGGAACCCTCATTATTTCACAAGAAAACACTTGTCATTTAGTTTCTCCATCCTTATTGGTCTTTTGCCTTACAATCTCATAATTTTTGATTTCATGTTATGTGCATTATATATTCTAATTTGATACAATAATGACCACTAGGATTCATATCATGCTCTTTCCATTTTATGTGACCATTCGTATATTCTTCTACCTCATCAATCATGTTTTCTTGATCATCATTTTTATTATATCCTATATCCTTGGAGAGATATATTTAGCCTAATGTTTATGATGGATCTTGCATCCAATGAAACTATGTAGGTAGAATGAAATTGCTTAGTGCATCTAGATTCAGCTTGGCTACCCCTTCCTTTTTCTTCTATTCCCCCATTTTGTTTGTGTCATTATCTCCTATATCCTAGGGGCATTATCTATTCTTTTGTTTATGTCTTTATGTTACTTAATCTAACATTATTTTTTTATGCTTGTTCTCTTTTTGTTTCATAGTGTTTTGTCTTCCTAATTTTGTTTACTTGTTTACCTTTTTCTTGGTTTCATTATTGTGCCTTGGCTTAGTCTACTTGCATTCATTGGGTGACTCATTGCACATTATACTTAAGTCCCTCCATATTCATATGTCAACATTATACTCATGGCTTTTATCATTGGTGTATTATTTTCACTTGTTTATTGGATCATCTGTCAGTCCTTATGCATATTTAGGCTAAGTTATTATGGTGTTATCTGTCATGATGCATACCATCACATGATACAAAAAAAATCATCTTGATAAATCTTACAAGCAACGAGGCTATGGTACTTCTCCTTGGTTACCTAAAAAAATACAGATCTAATCCAAATCATTTCCCAATACATAGAAATTAAATCATGAAAGAATTTTAATCCTTTCTAGTTGGGACATGCATCATCATATTAGTAGGTTTCCCAAAATTCATCTTTCTTTATATTGGCTTATTATTAATCCATGGGTATTGATACAATATGTCAGTCACCTTTTCTAATTTTCCATATTATCCCACCCATAGTACCAATGATTCTAATTCCTTTGGGCAAATCATTGTGCTTTAATTCTACCTACCATAAAAATGATTCTAACTACCTTTGGGCAAATCATTATGTTTAAAACTATTTAGATGTTAATGATTCTAACTACCTTTGGGAAAATCATTATCACTCTCCACCCAACTAGGGCACATTTTCATTATGCTAATGATTATAACCACCTTTGGGAAAATCATTATCTCTATCCACCCAACTAGGGCATGTTTTCATTATGCTAATGATTCTAACCACCTTTGGGTAAATCATTCTTTCCCTTTTAATGATTATAACTACCTTTGTGTAAATAATTCTCTTGTTACCCTTTCCTTTGGCTAATGATTATAACCACCTTTAGGCAAATCATTATTTTGTTATCATAATATGTTGATTATTATAACTACCTTTGGGATAATCATCCTTTTTTTATCTACCCTGATAGGGCCACTCACTGTGCCACTGATTATAACCACATATGGGAAAATCAATCTTTTTCACTCACTTTTACCTTATGGTCCCATCATTTTCTTTCTTTCAAGGGATCGATCGCCAACCTTCTTTACCAATTTCTTCCTCGAGGGGACATCCATAGCTCATCTATCACATGTTGGTTCATTAGGCATACATGACCTTTTCATTATTTGAAAAGACAATATTATGCCTATATATTTTAATTCCTTCCCAAATAGGGGAAAACTATAGAAATCCAATTTTGGCCATAACTAGCTTCTGATTGGTCTTCAAAATGATTCATACCAACTATTATAAATTAAGCTTATGAATCATTAAACATCTCAATTTGATCTATGCATCATTGATCAATGTTCATAATCATGTTGAGGCATCCATATTTAGGATATTAACCCATATGCAATAATAACCTCTCATGGATTCACCCCTAATCACCTTGAGATATAACAATTGATAGTTTAGCCTATGGACCAATTAAGTGGGGCATTTGATCAAATCTTGAAAGAGCAAAAATGCTAATCAGATTGAATTAAATAATCAAACAAGTTTAAATTCTTAGTTAATTATCCATTTACAATTACTGAATATCTACTGATATAAATTCCAAAAATTAAAATATTAAGCCTTTTCATCATTTCCTTTATGAGTTGTCAAGCTCTTCCAAAATATCCCAAAATATCTAATTTGGGAATCATGCCTAGTAATTGAAAATCATAATTACATGACAAATTTTAACTCGACTTGAGTTAGTCTCAAATCACCTACAGTTAGTTTTAACCCATTCCATGTTTAAACTCAACCTTAACTCACCTTGGGGAGAGTTAACTTTTAAGGCTATAAATACAAGGTCATAGCCATCGATGTTTATGCTCTCTTGGTGTAATGTTATTATTCCTAAATGTATTTAAAGATTTTGATATTATAGTGTTATAATCCTAATTTGAACACAGAAACTTTATACAAGTAGTGTATCATGCCAAAATCATAAGCCAAGCAACCAAGCTAAGGTACCAAGGAAAGGTGAAGCCAACAAAGCTCCATTGATAAATATTTCTTGATGCATAAATAGAACAAGCCATTTGGAGCTCCAAGGAAGGTAAAAAACTTTTTTTTTTTTTTTTTTTTTGTATTTTCATATGCATGCTTGTTATCTATGCTCTCCCTAGTTTCTAGGTTAGAGATGTTAGGATTTTAGTGTGTTTCTTTGATTTGTTTTATTGGACTAACACAAGACTAATCTCCTCTCTATGTATTCCTTGTTCATGGTAGGGATTTCATATCCTAATAAAGTGCATACATTTATTGGTCGTATGTGATATTATAGGAAGTTTATCAAAGGGTACGCAATTATATCTACACCCATAGAGAAACTATTGCATAAATATGCAAAATTTGAATAGACAAAATAATGTCAAGAAATAATCATTGAGTTAAAATAAAAGCTCGTAACAACACTAATTTTAGTCTTTATTGATTAGAAGAAACCATTCTATGTGCATGTAGATACTTCTGGTACTACATTAGGAGTTGTCTTAGTGCAAATAGGTGAAGGTGGGTTGGATCATCCTATACATTTTGTGAGTAGGAAGTTATTAGTTATATAAAATAAGTATGTAACCATAAAGAGAGAAGCATTGGCCATAGTTTTTTCACTACAAAAGTCTTGGCACTACTTGGCTACACCATTTGAGTTATTTATGAATCACCATGTATTACAATACCTGGTTAATAATCCAATGTTAAGAGGATGCATATACAGGTGGCTTATTTTATTTTAGGATTTCCAATTTTGCATTAATGACAAGTCAAGTTGAGAAAATGTTGGGCTAGATCACCTGATCAAACTTCATGATGCGTAGAAGCCAGAAGAACTTAAACATGAATCCCTAGATTCATATTTATTTATAACTACTATAGTTATTGATAATATGAAAGATATTAAAAAATTATTAGAGTTAGGAACCTTCACTATGCACTATATAGAGAAACATAAAAAGAAAATGGTCACTTGAGCTATACCTTATAGCCTCATTAATGAGTTTTTGTAAAAACTTGATAGAGATGATATACCATGTAGGGTATTTATAGATCATGAATGACCACACTTATTTAGGAGGTTCATCAAGAAATTATAGGGGGTCATTTTACAAGTGAAGATACTATAATGAAAATCTTACAGAGTGGGATTTGGAGGCCTACATTATTTCAATATGTGTGTAGAGTATCCAATAATTGTGATGTATGCAAAATAATGTGCAAGCCAAACTATTGTGATGAAATTCATTTGCTTCCCATGCTTGTAGAGCAACCATTTGAATAGTGGGGAATTGACTTTATTAGACCCATAAATCCTTCAATCAAATAAATTCATGTGCATTAAATTATTACTAAAATACATTATTTCACTAAATGAATGAAAGTTACTACTACTCTAATATGTAGTTTAAATGTTGATTGTGATGCCAATATTATATTTTGATTATTAATTATAAGGCACATATTATCTATTTTATCCTTTAGTTGGATATCTTTTTTTCCTCTAGATGGATCTTATTTTTCTTGTAGTTCGATGTCTTTGATTATTTTTTGGGATATTTTTAATGTTATCTTGTTGGAACTATTCCCCCCCATGTGGAGGAACTTTTGAATCTTATTGTAAATGGGGAATAAGTACACTATTATTATATGGGATGAATTCATTACCCCACTTGGGAGCCTTTGAGTTTCACTTAGTGGGATTTACTATTGTGCAAATGTGTGTGCACATTTTTGGTGGAGTTTACTATTGTAAGATTTTTAGGTGAAACATGAGTTGTCACTCAACTCACTTGTTTAAGTGAGTTATGAGTTATCACCGACCTCAAATTTTAAGTGGATATGGATTGGCACACACTCCACTTATTTTTTATATATTTATGTAACTCTCTTCTATATTTTTAATTAATAAAAAAATAAATACAAATGCATTATAATGTAATTTTCTAAATTATGTATTCATTATAGTTCTTATTAAAACTTCATGGTGGATATTGTTATCTCTTATTATTTAATGTAGGTATTCACAAAGGAAGAACATCAAGCATATGAGTTTAATTTTTAAGTTATTTAGTACAATTTACGGTCAACAATTTTAGTTACAACACAACTAGTTTGATAGCTAGTAATTCTAGGACAACTTTGTTGATACATAGCTTCAATTTGAGAGAGACACAATTCTAATTTTCAATCCTGCACACATTAAAAACCTTCATTTGATATCAAATTCATGTTAAATAAAGTTATCAAATATTTATTCAGACCATTATCAACATATATAATGGCTTTAGTGAGTTTTGCTTCTATGAGTATTCCAATTTTCAAAGGTAACAACTTTGAGTATTGGAGAGATCAATTAAAGAAAACTATTGTGTGGAAAAGAGTTTGAGAGAATTTTCTCCATGGGTACTATTGTCACTTTAAATTTAACCCAATGAGGAGATGGGATAAGATTCTCCTTGTTCAAGTGAGACAATGGAACCACCTCAGGACTATGGGTATCCTTATTAGGATGTGGATCTCTAGATTAGGGGCTAGCTCCCCTTGATGTATCAATTATAGCTAAAATCCCATACTAAACCTAGGGATGAAAAGGCATAGAGGTAAAATGAAAGTAACCTATTATATTGGGGTGATACACCAAATTATTTTCTCTACTTAGACCTTTGACATGCACTTAAAACCAAGAACAAGTTACATATACACTTCACTAAATATCAACTCTCTCTCTCTCATATCAATGCTTTAACATGGGGTCTAGAAGATAACACAGGTTAGGAATACTTAGGCAATAGGAATTCTAAGATAATATATTGAATGAGATATTCACTATACCTAAAACCTCACTTGACACTTCTTGTTGACCTACAAGAAAGAGATCAAAACACACTAGGTACTAATAGGAGTAACATGTGAAGGTAAATAGACATCACACTTGCACAAGACTAAACACTATCATGTACACCTAGTGATTTATTATAATGAGGTAAAATTAATTGTATTTATCGATTCAAGGAAAAAATTTGGTAGGGATTCACCTTACCCAGGTAGAGAGATCCAATACAGTAGCCAAGAAGGCTCAATTTATAGAAGATGTGGGAAGAGAGACCGAAGGGGAGTCCAAGATTCACTTGGACATGTGTCACCAATGTGAATATAAATTAAAAATGTATGAGAGAGAGGGATTGGGTGAGAAATATAGAAAAAATAGCTAAAAGTGTCATCTCTAATCATACAAGACCTGTAAATGATCAAGAAACTCCTTTTATATGCATAGAAAACTACCCCTCATAATTATCCTTCCAAAACTACCCTAAGTATAAAAATGATCAATTTTGATGATTAATATGAGTATTAGGGATTAATAATAATCCCTCACATTTATTGGAGAGGCTCCTGACCCTTCTTATCATTATAGCCATGCATGATCATGCTTGGTAGTCCCAAAATAGCTCTTTTCCCTTCACCTCTCACACTTGGCACCAAAAATATTCAAACCTACAATATGATCCATAAAATAAGAGAAATTACATATTTCCCAAGTTTCCATGGCATCAATTTCAAGAAATAATCATTAAAAGGCTCTCCAAATGAAGATTCACCATTTTCTCAAAGTCTTCCCTAGTTGCTTCACTAGATTAGCTGAAAAGAGAGAATTAGTGGGAACACTTATGATTTGAGATACCTAATATAATGAGCATGGGGACTTATAAAAATTCCTAATGTTCCCTCCAAAAGTTATTTGGTCTATTGGAAGTTCACCATGCCTACATGACACAAAAAATGGTCAAAATAAGCCTTGTTTTGCCCTATTTCGTACATTTCCATACAATTTGATCCCATGGATCTGATCCTCATGGATTTGAAAAAACTTATCTTCAGTTATCATTTTCAAATTCATCCATCTAGATGCACTTTTAGGCTCACTTTCACCATCAAGTCAAAAAAAAGGGTCTAAGAGTGTTTTGAAGTGATTATCCCTCTTAGCCTTTGTTCATAAAGATGGCATGTTATAATTTCCTCAAAATTCCACTTATTATCCTTAGGGACCTTATAACAATTTCCTAAATGCCTCCAGGTCCCATGCATAATATCATTAAAATTATGAACATTTCAACTTGACCATTGAGCCATTTTGTGTATTATGTGAGGGATTGGGAGCTTTCAAACCAAGAATTGGCTTCTTGATGAGTTATCCTAAAAAAATGGTTAAAACACCTGAATATTCACCCCAAAAATATTTTTTAATTCCTGGAATAACTCTCCAAGAGAAAATAATGGAAATGAGCTTAGTTTTGAGAATATGTTTATACCTTGTCAATGAGCCTGCTTGCTCCTTGGACCCAAAACGGCTATCAAATTGGATTCCCATACACCTAAATGTCCCCAATAATTAATTTTTTCCTCCATGGATGTTTTACAATTCATTATGGTTATTTACTAAGGCCCAAACTAAAATTGATCCCTCATTTGAGATTAGGCCTATTCCCTTCCTTACCTTGATGACTGCAACCCTCCATGGTTAGAGCATCCTATTTGGTTCCAGAAACTCTATAAAAAAAATTTAGGTCTTAGTATTACCCATAAAGCTTATAAAATCATCATTGTATCTTTTATTTCCTTTTGGTTCATCATTTCAACATTTTCCTCAAAATTGTCATCTTCATTCATGCTAAAAATGACCCTACTCTGAGACAAAATAGAGAGGGTTTTCCATATTATATCATAAAATATTATTATTTTATAATTTTTTATAGGTCCTAAGGGCAATATTTAACAAATTTTAGCACTCAAATCCTCCATTTGACCCTCCAATTATCCAAATTTACTAGGTAGACTTTTGAAGAAGGCAAATTGTGAGGGTGGGCAGGGGATGGAGTATGCTTTTGAGAGAAATGGATTGATTTGAGATTTTTTGTGGAATTTAGAGATAATTAATACCTTAACTGATGTATTAAAATAATTTTATATTTCACTTTCCCTTTAAACACCTCTTATGCTTTGAAAACCTAAACTAGTCCTATGACTGCAAGGAAAGGAAACCCTGTTTGAGGACTAGTTGTAGGTGATCCTTGAGCTTTGTTTGGTCCTTTTTACATCATAAAAACCTAATTTTATGTTTATAATCTCATTAAAGTTTTCCTCCACCATTTTCCATGGTTAATCTCACTCCTTTTATACTAATGCATCCCTTACTATCAAGATTAGGCCATACTCCTTAAGGACTAAGACATTCTATAAAACCTACCTGTAGGTCTTGGTTGAAGCTTTGTTTGATGATTTTGGAAATTTTATTCATGTTTTTTAGGTAATAAACCATATTAATTCTTATTCCTTACTTAGAGTCCTTCAAACCATATCATTACCATGCTTTGGTCTTTAAGGAGAATACCCCTATCTTGATTGTCCCAATCCACTTGTCAATCCCACATTACACATTAACCTTTTGACTTTAAACTGATCCGTATAGATATTATGTAAGCTCTATGATTATGACACTTATCACTAGCACATTTACTCAAAGGTGCCTTTGACATATTTACTTTACTATGCATCATTGGATATTTAATGTATGATTAAGCACTAGCCATTGATCAAGTTGGGGAAAATATTAAGTTTAAGACTTAGGAAATATAAAGTATTGATCACTACTTCAATATGGTAATTGCTAGGTCAAATGGGATGATTTTTCAATGACAATAAGGGATTAAGATATAAATTAAGCCACCAAGTCCTAGTTATATCTTATCAACATAAAAAAAGAAAAGCCTATGAAGCCATGACTTAAACCTTTATGATTTAACTGAGAAACCCTATCATGTCCAAGAGCAAAGATAATTCAATTCTAGGCTCATCACTCTTCATCTGAACCTATGAACCATATATCTAATATTCTCATGAGAAACCCATAATATATCTTTTATCTATTTCCTTTGAAAATGTCCATAAATGTTCTTTGTAAAAGCATGATAACTTTGCAGGACCTTGTGCAGATTTGACAATGGGGACCATTTTGATATGCCTAGAAGGATAACTTGTACTTACATAAATATTTTTTTTCTTAGTTTCATGACCTAATATTTAACACATAAGATCCTCTTACATAGGGGATTTCATCCGTATATTAATTTTCTCTTTAATTATTCATACGTGTAAGATATGATATAATTAAAATGCCTTCTTAGATTTTTATTGCAACCTACAAACTTGAATGTCAAAAAACACTATCAAAGTGCTTGGGATCCCAAATTTTCTCATGTATATCTTTTGTCATGTTATATCATGTGATCTAAGATTTAGTGCATATAAACTAGGCACAAAAAAAACCCAATATGATCATTTTGTCCTGATATCTCCATGTTTGCAAATGTTGACCTCATATATATGATTACTTGGTAACCTTTTAAAAATTTGTCTAAGTGTTAGAACTTAGTGAATTCTATCTAAGAATCTAAGTTTGCATCCCCATATCTTCAACTATGATTCATCTCATGGCTTCAAATATATCACATAATAAGTTGGGACTAATGTGATCACAACCATATGACCAACTCCCTTAGACTCATCCACATGTGGAAATGGTGATGTAAGAAATCTTCCTACTTAGATTTTCCTCTACAGACCCAAAATGTGTAGATGAATAATATGAGGAACTGGATGACTTCCACTCATACACACAAGTACTTAAATAATTCTTGACCTTTGATAGGATCATTTTCACATGTTATAATCACCATATTAAGCCTTAAGTTTCAATGACATCCATAATGTCCCTTTTGACATCAATGACATGTTTATAATGTCCCTTTTGACATCAATGACAATCAAATTTCCAACATTATTGGAACACAACTATCTACTGAGAGGGGGAATGAATCAATAGATCAATTAAAAATAGTCCTTTAAATAATTTTAATGTAGATTAAAAGATATATGTAGATTAAATCAAATATGTAAGGATCACACACATAAATACACATGACACTATATGTATACGTGAATAACCCATTGGGAAAAACCATGATGAGAATAGCTAATAGAATCTATTGTTCTAATCTAACCTCATAGTCAAAACCTCACTGGTTAAACATTTAAAGGAACCAAACCTAAGGAGACACCAATCCACTAGTTTAAGAGAACCCACTATAAGGAATAACCAACTCCCTAACTAATCACCAACTCAGCTTAACCTCATTGGTTATAATGTTTAAGGGCACCAACCCTAAGGAGATACCAATCCCCTAACTGAGCACCAACTCAACTTGTCTAATGGCACCAACCAATCATATCTATATGGAGCTAAAAATCCAACTTAAAATTAGATTCATAAATGAATCCAACTCTAACTCTCTATTACAAGTCTAATTTATAATGTTTCATTCTTTGAGCATTATCTTTGTGTGCTTTCCTTCTTCTCATCCCCTCTCTCTCTATCTATATATATCTACTTGACACACTTCATCTCTCTCTGTATCCTCTTATTTTCCTCTCTTCCCTCTAGTTTTGTGTCTATATATTCTATTTAACACTATCCAACTACACCAATAGCTTTAGCTTTGGTAACAACAACCTCTGACAATATCCTAAATGTCGTATATATAAGATTTTGATCTAAGGTTTTCCTCTTTTCTATGTTCACACTTAGATTGTAACACATCATGCCAATTATAAACTCAACAAGTTTCTTACATCTTGAAATCATGCTCCACCACCATGATTATCTATCTTTTACTATATTTATCAAATCTCATGCTTGTTCTTGATTCACATGCCATTTTACATAACTTTGATCAATCACAACAATTTGTATCATTTTTGTGTCAATAATGCATCATTCTTGCAAGTTCTTCTACTTGACCATTGGTATGATCATAACATTATATATTGACCTTTCATCTTAACTTTGGTTTCATGATCTGATGATCCATATTCAATTTACTCATATTTAAAATATGTCCATTTGGTCAATCTATGAGAGGTTCATGTGCTCCATTAGATACATATACACTTATAGACTTTAACTCTTCAAGTTTAAAACACATCCATCAAATCATTTTATTTGAGCTCTCACGTGTTGTTAGATATTCAAAATAGCATGATCTTTACTTCTATCTTGATGTTAAACATTGACATCTTTATCCCATCTCATTGCTTCTTGAGTCTTTGAAACACTTATGCTCCATCAATCTTATCAAACTTGATTGATCTTTAACTCTCCACTATGTTAATAAACCTTGAGCACTCTATCCCATTCAGTCCACTTGCTCTATTGGATTTTATTTTCATGATCACCCTCTCACCATCAGATCTTCTAACAAGCTTGATCATTATCTTTGACAAGCTTATGAGAATGTGACACTTAGCTTATGCACATTGATGCCATCTCCCACTACTGAGACACGTGAAAATCCCACATTGCTCATTAACCTTTTGACTTTAAAATGCTTCATAGATTATTGTGCAAGCTCCATGATTATGACACCTATCTCTAACACATTTACTTAGAGGTGCCTTTTATAAATTTAATTTCATATGCTTTGTTGGATCTTTAACGTACGCTTAATAATTGACCATTGATTGAGTTGGGACAAATATTAAGTTTAATACTTAGGAAATATAAAGTCTTATACCATTTGCTTGAGCCAGTAATTAATAGGTCAAATGGGCTAATTTTAAAATGATGAAAAGGGCTTAAGATATAACTTAAGCTACAGGGTCCTGACTATATCCAATCAACATCAAAATAGAAAATACTATGAACACCATAACTTAAACCCTTAGGGTTTAACTAAGAAACCCTCTAATGTCTGAGAGCAAAGATAATTCAATTTTGGGCTCATCACTTTTCATCTGAACCTATGAACCATATATATAAGAGGCTCATCAAAAACCCATATTAGATATTCTATCTATTTCCTTTGAAAATGTCCATAAATGGTCTTTGTAAAAGCATGAAAACTATTTAGGACCTTGTGTAGATTTGGCTATGGGGACCGTTTCAATATGCCTAGAAGGCTAACTTTGCACATGCATAAATCTTGTTGTGCTTAGTCACATGACCTGTAATTTAGTGCATAAGATCCTCTTACATAGGGGATTACATCCATATACTCATCTACTCCTAAAGTATTCATAAAAATGCTTTCTCAACTATTTATTTCAATCTAAAAATTTGACTAATTGTGGGAAAACACTATCAAAATCCCTGGGAGCCCAACTTTTCTCATGCATATCTTTTGTGGCACTACATCCCATGACCTAAAATTTAGTACATATAAAATAGTCACAAAAATAAACAAACCCATTTGGTAATTTTATCCTAACATCTCCATGTGTGTGAATGATGACCTCATCAACATTCTTACTTGGATCTAATTATCCATTTTGCAAATTTGGTTGTGTTGGAACTTAGTGAATTATGTCTAAGTAGGCAACTTTGCATCCCCATATCTTATACTTCACTTCATCGCATGTCTTCATATATGGTTTATAACAACTAGGGACTAATTTGATCATAAACATATGACCAACTCCCCTAGAATCATCCACACATGATAATGGTGATGTAAGAAAATTGCACACTAAGATTTTCCTCTAGAGACCCAAAATATCTAGATGAATAATGTGAGGGACTGGATGAATTCCACTCATGAAAATAATCACTTCAATCATCCTTGACCTCTAATAGGATGAATTTCACATCCTCAAATCACCATACTCATCCCTGAGCATCAATAACATCTATAATCTCCTATTTGACATTAATGACATGCTCATAATGTCCCTTTTGACATCAATGACAATTAAATTGACAATAATCCCCCCTTTGTCATTGATGGCAAATTAAATACTCTGATCTTCTAATATTATACTCCTTCTCTAGCATTTCTTGCATTGGCTTCTTGAGTATGAACTAAATCTATTCATACCAAACTTTCTCCCACTTAGGCAATGGCACATTTTCCTAATACTCAATTGGACACTTTCTCCTCTTCTTCTTTGACATTTGCACTTTTTCTCCAAACTTTTACAAAGAGCATTTTATTTTTTTCTCCCCCTTTGAAATCAGTATAAAAGGGACTCTTTTTGAATATTTGTCCAAATTTTTCTCCCCCTTTATTAGATAAAGGAGTTTGTCTAAGAATTTTCAACTAACAACTCATTAGAAATGTGCAAAAGTGTGCATACCTAAGTTTCCTTTTCTCTTCTTCTTCTTCTTCTTTTAGGGATTAATAAATATTTTATGATCTTACCCTTGAACTTATGCTCTATCATTATTATCTATTGATTTGATGTGGGATCTACCATATAGCCTTACTATCCTTCTCTCTCAGTCTCAACTATATAGTCTTCTGATTCTATGACCTGACCAATTGCAAAGCTCCTCTACTCTAATCCTTCTTGACCTTGATAGACTAAACAATCTAGCTCCCCCATAAACTATTCATAGCTTATCAATCCATTCACACTTTATAAGTTAGCTCCCCCTAACTCCATGCTCCATATTTGCATTAAGGGACTACCTATATCACACCATAACATCTTTTAACAAATGTTTATCATCATTTTACACATGTTCTCTAAGTTTGGTGACCCAACTCATTACACAACCCAAGATATAAAATGTCAAGGGTTTATTGAATTTGAACTCATATACCAACTTGTGATACTTATTGAACATTAGGAGGCCTTCAATCTAACCTTGAAGACTAACCATGACATACCTCTAACATCACCATAGCATAACTTTCTTCTCCACTAAAAGGAGTCTCTTAAGAAATGTAGACAAACACCTTATACTCCATAATGTCCTATAAAAAGGTGAAACTAGGAGTTATCCATAGCTCCTCATATTCCTTCTCCTCCTAGGTCATCTTGTGCTTAAAGTTCTTCTTCTTCTTATGATTAAGATAAGTAACATGCGCATTCACTACAATGTTTTCCTTTTTTTCTATTATTAGATTAACAATACAAGGAGACAATATAGATTTATGACATACCTTTTCATCTGATGAATCTTCCTTGCAGCTTCAAATATAATAGGCAAAAAAAACTAATGTTATATGAATGAAAGTTTCTCTACAATAGTAGGATGTTCACTTGAATCTATACTCACTTCAAAAATATCCTCAACTAGCACCTTGGTCTTCTCCTTGAGCTTGGTCTTTTCATCTTCAACATGAGCAGACATTGAGATCTCTTGACATTCTCCAACCTCTATAGCATTATCCAGCGTGGCTTGATCTTTCATTTTCCATACATGCTTGGGCTTCTTAAATTTCTTGTTTTTCTCTTTATCATAGACTTGTGAATCTTTGTTCACACTAGGAGGCATGCCTTTCTTCTTAATCTCTAATTTTGATCTTACAAAGATTGCTCTACATTGTTTAGGTATGTGACCAAAATTATTGTCAATATAACATATTAAATTTGTATTTAATAAGGTGAAAATGAATTTATGATTACAAATCTTGTTACCCTTTTAGCTACTAATCTACATTCACTAGATTTATGACCAAACTGATTACAGCTATAACAATAACCATATAAAAATGAGGAATACATGGTCATAGATTTTATTTATACAAGATGGGGAGTTCTTAAATTTGGCTTCTTCAAGTATCTCACTCTTGTGTAACCATTTTCATTATCTTCCTTTGTCTTCTATAACTTCCTTGAGTTTTTAGAGATGGACTCATTATTCTTTTTCCTATCCTCAGGCTTCTTTTCTCTTTTAGCCTTCTTCACATTAACATTGCTACTATTTGTCTTTGCATCTCTGGAGACATTCCTTTTCTTTACTCATGATCCTTCTACTTTGATTTTGTCATATAACTTAGTATATGTACTAGTTATGGGACTTTTCCCCTTTTCATAACCAAGACCAAATTTCCCTTTTGATGGGTTTTGAGAGCTAATAAATTCATCAAGAATGTATGATCCTCCATTTAGCTTCATACATTTGTCTATTTATTATTTAGCCTTTTCAAGATATTTTCTCAAAGCCACTATTTCTACTTTTAGCCTCATATACTCATCATATTCAAATTGTAGTTCAATTTTGTCTACATCTTCTATTATTTCAACCTATTCAACCTGAGTCTTAAGACTTACTATAATCTGATCAAATTTTTGAAGACTTTTGGATAGTTTTTAAATTTCTTTTTGTCCAAGATTCTTCTACCTTGAATTCTCTTTTATCAACTTGTCAATCTCATCTAGATCATAGATGAGTTCACACTCAAGGTCCACTTCTCCTTCCTCTTCTTCATCATAGTCTTCAACTTCTTCTTGATCTAGATCTACAAAACTTGGTCCCAATGCCATGAATATGGATGCATTTCCCTGAGCCATAATGGAAAATAATTATCATCATATGAGCTATTACTCTCATCCAAACAATCACTATCTTCTTTATGTATAGGCCCTTCTTATTTTTAAATAAGTTACTCTTTTTGGAATGGTGGGGATTCATCCTTTTACCATCCTCTTCTTGCTCAGAGTCATCCTTTTTCTCATAATGGAATTTAGTATCAAAATGTCCACCTTATCATAATTAAAGAATTTAAAGGGTAACTTATGTTGGTACTTTCTAGACCTTATTTTCAATCTTCTAACAAATTTGTCTTCTTCTTCATTAGTCTCTTTAGATATGGATGTAGACACTTTTGCTTTTGCATTCCTAGGTGCTTTGAATATATATTCTCTATTAGAAGTATCTACTTCTCCCATTCTCATCTCATAAGTGGTGAAGGTTTCATCCAACTCATCAATAGTAAGCTTATCTATATCTCTTGATTCCTCTATTGCAGATATTTAAGAATCATACCTTAATGGTAAAGATCTTAGAACCTTTTTTATAATGACTAATTATTTCATCTCTTCTCCAAGGCCTATGATTCCATTGACTATTTCATCTACTCTAAGGAGGTAATCTAAAATCTTCTCTTTTTCAGTCATTTTAAGACTTTGAAACATACCTCCATTTATTTGTAGATTGTTCTACTTTGCCTTTTCATCACCTTCATAGATGCTCTTCAACTTGTTTTAGATATCTTGTGCATTTTGACAATGCATCACTTTGAAAAAAATTGTTTTGAACAATCCACAAAGAATATCATTATTTGTGTTGGCATTTCTCTCATATGCCTTATTTGAAGACTAATCATTAGGATTTGTAGTAGGAGCTATATACCCATTTATAATAGACATCCATACATTAAATCCTAATGAAGATAAATATTCTTCCATTCCTATGCTCCATAATGCATAATTTGATCCATCAAAGAGAGGAGCTTTGTTTTATGAAGATCCTTCTTGACTAGATATTTATGTTCATTGTTACAAGAACTACCTAAGATGATTAATCTTCTTTCAAGGAACTAGGGATCTGATACTATTTTTTGGAACAAGATTATTTACTAAGAGAAGGGGTGAATTAATAGATCAACTAAAACCAGTCCTTTAAATACTTTTAATGTAGATTAAGAGATATATGGAGATTAAATCAAATATGCAGAGATCACACACACATAAATACACATGACACCAAATGTATACATGGAAAATCCATTGGAAAAAATCATGATGAGAATAGTTTCTAAAATCTACTATTCTAATCTAGACTCATAATCAAAACCTCATTAGTTACACATTTAAGGGCACCAACCCTAAGGATAAACCAACCCCCTAGTTTAAGATCACCAACTCTAAGGAAGCACCAACTCCCTAACTGATCACCAACTCATATTAAACTCAATAGTTACAATGTTGAAGGGAACCAACCCTAAGGAGACACCAATCCCCTAATTAATTGCCAACTTAGCTTGTTTTATGGCACTAACCAATCAAATATCTATGGAGATACAACACTAATTTATAAAACATATTCATAAATGAATCCAACTCTAAGTCTCTACTACAAGTCTAATCTATAATTGCTCACTCTCTACACATTATCTCTATGTTCCTTTCTTCCTCTTTGCCCCTCTCTCTCTATGTTTGTATATGTATCTATTTGACACACTTCATCTCTCTCTTTGCAACCTCTTCTTCTCATCTCTACTTTTTAGTTATATGTCTATATATTCTATTTGACACTATCCAACTACACCAGTAGATTTAAATTTGAAAACAACAACCTCTAATAATGTCCTAGATGTCATATATATAAGCTTTTGATCTAGGTTTTTCCACTTTTTTATGTTCAAACTCAAACTGTAACACATCATTCCAATTTTGGATTAAAAAATTCCCACATCTTGAAATCGTGATCCACCACTATGATTCTCTATCTTTTGATATATTTAACAAATCTTGGGCTCTAGTCTTGATACACATGCCATTTTACATAAATTTGTTCAATCAGAACAATATGCATCATTTTTTGTATTGATAATGCATCATTCATGTAAATTCCTACACTTGACCATTGGGATGATCATAACTTTAAATCTTGACCTCTAATCTTAACTTTGGTGCCATGATCTAATGATCTATATTTAATTTTCTCATCTTCAAAATTCATTCAATCAATATCTGATAGGCTCATGCACTCCATTGGATCCTTTTACACTTTCAAACTTTAAATCTTCAAGTTTAAAACACATCCATTAGATCATTTTATCTGATCTCTTGCATGTCATTATATCTTTAAACTAGTATTAAATTTACTTGTCTTGATGTTAAACATTGATCTATTTATCCCATCTAATTGCTTCTTGAGTCTTTGAAACACTTACACTCCGTTGATCTTCTCAAAATTTCTTGATATTTAACTCACCACTATCTCAATAAATCTTGATAACTTTATCCCATTGATTCCACTCACTCTGTTGGATCTCCTTTGCATGATCACCCACTCATCGGTAGATCTTCTGACAAGCTCGATCATTATCTCTAACAAGCTTATAATAATGTGACACTTGGCATTACTATGTGCCTTTTGCATATTAATATGAATTTCCACCATTGATACACTTGGAAATCTCACATTTCTCATTGACCTTTTGACTTTAAAATACTATGTAGATTTTCATTTTATATTTGTAGATATCTTAAACGGATTAGACCTTTTTATTGGTCTTCTTTTCCATTTTGTCATTTCAATAGCCCTATGCTCATCAAGATCATGAAAATTTCATCAATAATGTGGTCATTTTCATTATTTTATCTATTTAAAATAATATTTCATTTATTTGATATAAACCAAAAAATTTCCCTAAAATCTTGACAATTTTGTCTATAATGTGGTTATTTTTGTTGTTTTCTCTATTTAAAATAGTTGTTCAATTATCCAACATAGACCAAACCATTTCACCAAAATATAAATGATTTCATCAATGGATTGGACCTTTTTGTTAGTCTTCTATTCCATTTTTATTTCATTAGCCTTATAGTTTTAGATGTTTCCCCATTTAACTAGACAAAGTTGACATTTTTGAGATCTAATCGTCATTTGATTTGACAAAATCATTATTTTCATTATTTTATCTATTTCATCATTTTTATGGATGAAATCACCAAAATTGAGGACAATTTCATTGAAATATGGACCAAATCATCATTTGCATAGATGAATTCACCATTTGTGTAGATGATTTTGTTCATCCAAAAATTTTAATCAAAATTGAAGAGTAATAAATTACATTAAATGTTAAATTAATATAAAAATAAGGGTACCTACAAGGCCCCATCCCTCATGGTCGTCTGAACTCTTGAACTCAATCTAGAAGTTCTCTAATTCATGCTTGATGAGGCATTTTGTGAAGGCTACTTGTGAGAAAAGTTATAAAGGGAAATTTTGAAATAAGAGGGTGAAAATGAATTATTTTTCTACCTCAGGGTGAATATGTAACCTTTTATTCAAAATATTATCCCCCCCATTAGACTATTTTTCTTCTCTCGAGGACTATTTTTTTCCATGATGTTCATTTTTCATCATATTTTTACCTGTCCCTTTCATCCCCCCCATCTATCATTTATAAACCATTCTATCATCATTTTGAGGGTTTAATCAGCTACATTTTTATGAACTATCCCCTCAAGGGGCATCTATGAAATACCAAACATCACTTTGGGGCATATTCAAACATGTTTTGTTAGTATTTTTAGCAAACTTTGTCAAAACTAACTATTGGGGTTCTAAATTGCACCATAGCTGAGCAAGGGGATTGTTCAAGTCCTCTACTCAAATTTAGACCAACATGGAAGTAATCTTAGGATTTGGGTATCTTAATAATGGATCAAACCTCTGGATAAGGCTAAATTCCTTTTGGATTTATCACCTACACTAAATCTAAACTAGCACTTGCTTGGAAAAGAGAGAGAATTGACAAAACTTATAAAAGCATGTAAAAAGCGGTGATGCAACAATGATTTGATCACTCCAACTCACACATAACACACTCTGAGACATTTTTTAGACCAAAAAACATCAATCTCACATAAATATTTTAGAACAAGGCAATAATCATCTATCAAATTAACAAGAGAGGGAAAATATCTACTTTTAGGCTAGACATTAAACTATAAATTACACTTATAATGATTTATGAGAACTATTAAGCACTTCTTAAAGGTGATAAAACTCTATACATAAGCAAGGAACATACATTTACTTAAATATAGTACATGAATTTATAGAATACACTTTAATCTGGCTTAGAAAATGATAGAATTCAGTCTTTATTGCATCAAAGAGGTGTCACAGTACCCATTTTTACAAAGTTTGGTAATACCAAAAAAAGGGATAGATGATCCATTTAAAGTATTTAGAATCCTGCATTTATATAAAAAGGAGAGAGAGGGAACTATGCATTAGAAAAGGACCAACTTCTTACGATGGATTAGCACCAATTCAAGGATGCTATTGAGTTAAGATCTTATCAAGAAGGTATAATTTCAAAGGCTTTACAAAATAATTTAATGCTCCATGATCTTTATGCAACTACCAAGTCTTCATCTCAGGGCTCTATGTTACTCCCACTTGATCTGTTGATGAGGATCATGTCTTGGAACTAGATAAAAAGTACCACATCTACATTATGTGGCCAACTATACTTGCATTATCAAAAATGATCAAAGATGATAGGCAAGACACAGGTCCACTATAGGTAAAAACCAATCTTAGACCCTTGGTTTTCACATAGTTAAAATATCTATGAAATTCATCAAACTTCATGACATTGCTTCATGGTCACTAGTTTACCCTTGAATTCTATATGAGACCCAAAGGATCGATTATATGAAGCATAATGTCAATGTTTGGTCTCTAAAATGTGGCCTTGGTTCAACTCTGGTTTGCCTCCAAGCTTGACCCCTTTATATTTGTTTTGCTTAAATCCAAAATAACCTCTTTAAATTTCATCAAAAATTTCTTGAGATCATTCTTGCTTATTATCCATTGATTTCCAACTCAGACTATCTATATCATGCTCAATAGTATTTATGTTTATTGGTTCCATAGATCCTTTTGACTTATTGAATCCACTAATGTCATTAGATCTAGATGTATGAATGCACGAGAGTCTTCAATATTCTACCAGAACCCACTGATTTTAGACATTTTTCCTCTTTGTATTCATCATCAAGATCATCTGAGCCTTTTTGAATTGTCTCACTCCCTCAATCTACCTATGTACAAATGCCCATGAGACATTGATCTTCTACTAGGACCCACTAACTTTAGATACTTGTCCTTGACTCATTAGATCCTTGGATTCACTAACCTCTTTGACTCTCATACACCATCTGATCAAGATGTATGTGTTCACATGTACTATAGATCTCCTTAGTCCTACTTTATTTTTAGTTCTTATGCTCCATTAGATCTTGACTTGATGATTTCTCACCTTGGGATCATGTTCAACTTGTAGATCTTTAAAGGATTTAACCTAGGGACATTTTGACTTGGTTGACTCAATGTGGATCATTAGATATTATGTGTCAGTATGAGGGATCTCATGGACCATTAGATGTCAACCAAATTCAAACCTTTTAAGTACCTTTTTAATCCAAATGGTTACTTGCCTTGATTAAAAATAATTTTTGTGTAACCATCATTCATTATTTGATAAAATTTGACAATTTATATCTTGAAGCATAGGAATCATAAAGGGGCCAAATTTGTTGGAGATGTTCTTAATGTTAAGAGGAATAAACCTAATTGATCTACTACTTAGATAAGGTTTTTAAGTGAAGATAAAAAATATACAATTTCACTGGTTCATTCATGCTCACATGACATCCTGATGACCTTCTAGGTTATTTAGCTAAGTATGGGAAACTTAGTGAAAATGCCTGAGAGCGCAAATTTACATGTGTGTACTATTTTTTGTGCTTTGATAGAGGACCTAAAACTTGGCACATAGAAATTTGAGACTAAAATTAATGAACCCATGTGATCATTTTCTCAAGTGACTACCACACTTGAAAGATATGGCCTCTGTAAATTACCCATTTAGACATTCTGTTATTCGACCCAAAAAGTCAAGATGTACTCAATGAAGAACTAGATGAACTTTGTTCACTTCCATATCCATTTTTAGCTCTTTTAACACCTTATATGGGATCTAAAACTTCTCTACCTCTTCTTAGAAGATGAAAAATTACACTTTAAGTGGACTTAAAGTATTTCAAAAGGTTTGCAATAAAAATGATCTTCTTATTTTATAATTGGGTCCTCTCAATTAAGAACATTGCTCAGTCCTTGAAATCTCTGAACGTAGGCCAAAAATGGCCAACATCTTTGGTGACTTGGTTAGGCAACTTGCCCACTATGCTTGAGAACTTAGACCATATAGATAAATCTTAAAATTATCATAGATAATTCATGGACCATTACATGACTGTAAGACATCCTCCTAACTTGTAAAGACAAAAAAAATCCCAGTAGGGAAGAAAAACAAACTGAAAGGGAAAATAACCTAAAAAAAAAGGCAACTAGACTACTAAATGATTGTGAAATAAAGAATCACTTATTTATAATAAAATAGAAAGGAAACTAAATAATGTGTTACAAAACACTTGGATAAAAATAAGAAAAAACTATGTACAAGGGACTTAGCTTTCATTAATATCAGTGTTTGAGATGTATCCCATTCACTGGGATAGGAAGTTATTCACCATTCATCCTTATGAGTTGGAAAGCATTATGGGATTTGCAATTGGAAACTATATATGGTCCACTCTAGAGAGAATCAAATTTTTTGTGTTTTCCTGGCTTGGCTTTATCCTCATCCTACTTGAGGACCAAATCTCCTTCTTGGAAACTTCTTAAAGAAGTTCCTTTGTCAAAAGATCTCTTTGTCATTTCTTGATGGGCATCCATAGCCAACATAGCTTGATGCCTTGTCTCCTCTAGCTCTATGAGATTAACATATCTTATTTCCATTAACTTAGACTCTAAAATATTAATTTGATGTATTAATTCCAAAATAGGGAATTCAAGAGAAATAGGAATTCTTGCTTCCTTACCATATATTAGTTTATATGGAGAATTGGCAATTGATCTTATATAGGTGATCCATCAGACCACAGAGATGACTTCATTTGAGATGCCATGATCTCTAAGTATCTTCTATAGTCCTCTTAATGATCTTCAACATATTCTTGTTGGTAGACTCAGCAAGGCCATTTCCTTGTGGATAATAGTTTGATGAGGTACTAAGAAAAATACTATGTTGAACTGCCCACTGGCTAATCTTAAATCCTAAAAAATCCATAGAATTATCAAAAATTATAGGTGAAGGAACCCCAAATCTACTAAGTAAACCTTCATAGAAGTCTAAAACACTAATTTCTTTGGCTTCTTTTAATGCTACTGCCTCTATCCATATGGTAAAATAATTTGTGGTAGTAATGATCAACTTGGGTCTTGAGCTTGATGGGGGTTGATAACACCAATGAATTCCAATACCCATTAGAGAAAGGGTCTATTATCTAAAATTAGTTTGAGAGGTAAGGATGCAAGTCTCACTTTTTCAACAAACATGAAACATTGTATACATTTCTTGATCCATTCATGGCAATCACCAAATAAAATTATCCAGTAAAACCCACCTCTCATGATCTTGTGAGATATAAAATCCTATTTGAATAATTTCCTCCACCATGTCCATCATGGAATTTCTCAAGTAAATTTTGTGTTTGACTTGGTTCTATGCATATTAGTAGTATATAATTGATATCCTTTTCAAATAATACATTATCAACAAGGAGAAAAGGAATTGATCTTAATCTAAAATATCTCCTCTTTGAATAAGTGAGATGAGAAGGATAAATACAATATTGTAGATATCTTTCCATATATTGGAACTAGCTAGAAGTTGAGGCCTGATTACTTGTAATTTATTGATCATTTGACACCATAACTTATTCATTATACTCCTACAAGTCTTGGGCTAGATGTTCACATAGTCCTTTGCCTCTAACCATATTTGTGACTTTGATCTCAATGTCATATTCCATGACCTTGGTTATCCAAACAACTCTTGTCACTTATGTCTTTATTCAGAAGAAAGTCTTTGGCACTGGGATGTGCAACCATCAAATGTATCTTATTATTAGACAACAAGTACCTAAACTTTTAAAGAGATCTTATAACTAAAAAAATGTGCTTTTCAATAAAAGTATATCATGTTTCATATTCTTCTAAGACTTGGCTGAAAAAGGCTTTTGGCTACTCTACAATCTCTTTATTTTGATGCATGAGAATACCTAATATTGTGTCAAGGTTAGCATATTTATATAATAATAAATATTTTTTTAAATTAGGGTTCACGAGTGTAGGAGAACTGGCTATAGCTTTCTTGATTTCTTCAAAACTTTTCACTCCTTATTTAGACCAACTAAGACTCTGACCTTTCTTTAACATGCTTGTAAGTGGCCTGGATAGAGTATCAAAACTTATAATGTCTCCTTATGAAGTTAATCTTACCTAAAAATCTTTACAAGGATTTATTATTCTTAGGCAATGATAGTGCAAGAATTTATTTTATCCTATCAGGGTCTATGCTTGTACCTTTCTTTGTAATCATATGTCCAATAAGCCTACCTTCATGAATAGAAAAAACACACTTTTGGGGGTTCAAAGACACTCCAAATTCTCTGCACCTTTCAAACACCTAATTGAAATGAATCATATGTTCATTTGTGATGTTAGATAATAAATTTATGTTATCTAGATTTAAAAAAAGAATAAATTTGTTGAGGAGACCCTAAAATTCAATGTCCATAGCCTTTTGAAAAGTGGCTCCAACATTGGATAAACCAAAATGTATCTTTTTGTATGAAAATGTCCCCCACTTTATGGTGAAGGTTTTTTTGTACTGGTCTTCTTCTTTAACCAAAATTTAGTTATATCCATGGTAACCATCCAATAAAGAGAACCTTTCTGAACCTACAACTAGCTATAAAATATGTTCCATTGATGGAAATGGATAGTGATATTTTAGAGAGGCCTTTTTCAAGTCACATAAGTCAACACATAACCTTATTTCACCATTATTTTTATATATTGGAACAAGGTTTGCTACCCAAGTTGAGTGCTTAATTGAAAATATTATGGCTGACTCAATGAGCTTATATATTTTAGATCTCATTAGAGGTTCAAGATTTAGATGATTGGCCTTTGAATTTGTCTAAATGGCCTAATATCATCTTATAACTCAATGGTATGTTGAGCTAGACTTGGATCAAAACCTTTAAGGTCACTGTATTACCATGCAAAGACATCTGCAAAATTTAAACATAACTTAATAAAAGCCTATTTCTTTGAAGATGTGCAAACTTTACCTAGTTGAAAATTTTTACCAATTGAAATCTCTAAATTTATGTAGTGCTCATACTTTGTTGATAAAGCAAACTTTTATTTTCTTAATTCATCATCTCTACTGAATATATTTTCTAGGGTGACTAGTCCTCTAGCCAACTTGTTTGTCTTTAATTACACAATCTGATCATCATACTACCGTAAATGCTTGTTTTGGTTCCTTGAAAAAAATTTGCTTCCTCTTGTAATAATCTAAAAATATGTATATCATCTTAAAATACTTTCCAATTGTCTTGGTCATCTATGATAGAAGGTCTCACAACTATCTTGATGTGTAATTGGACTTTGTCCCTTTTTATATTATTTGAGATACATAATTATGATTTAATAACAACCAACCTATTTGCATGCTTGTTCTGATTTCTTAGTATGGCTTGAATATTGAAGGCTTAAAAGTCTTAAACTAGGTCTCATACCCTATTATTATATTACCTAAGTAGTGGAATGTTTCATATATTAAGTCCCCTTACTTGGTGAACTACTAGTTCACTTTCTCCAAAGACTTGTAAGGAATTAACCTTCATCTTTCCTTCCCATTACAAACCATGCACTAATGCTTCATATTTAGTGACATTATTGAAACAACCAAATTAAAACTTGATAGAAGATAAATAACTTTGATCATTTGGATAAATTAACATCATTCTAGCTCCAATGCCATGTTTGTTTTTAGATCCATCAAAGTATAGCTACCACAATCCATCACTATGCTACTCATCTTTCATCAATGTTGGAATTGGTGCATCATTTTCATGAAGAAAATAGACACTGAGTCCTTTTTCTTCAATTAACTTGTAGTGATCATGCTCATGTAAATAAAAGGCCCATTAATCAAGGTAAAGATTTGGGACTCTATCTAGAGGTGATTCTTATTCAACCTCATTATTTTCTAACACCTTGTCTGAGATAACATAATTAGTGTTTACCATGCTTGGCATATATGGATCCAAATGAAATATTGTAATATGTTTAGAATTTATTGTCACCTTAGTGCCATACCTAGTTATGAACATTAGATAGGGTCAATTAGCTAAAAAATATCTTCCAATTTTTGAAGTAAAATCTCTTGACAAACACATGGAAAAATAGGGAGTTAGGTCCACTACAACTACATCTTGTTGAATAATAACATTAGGTCAAGCATGTAATGTTAGATTTAGGTATTTTATCATGCCTACTATTTTGTTTTGTTAGCCATCTAATTTTAATACTCCTTTGGTATTTGTCTCATAGATAAGACCAAGCTTGTATGTAATTTGTTTGGGCATGATGGTGCTACTAGCTCCACTATCTACCATACAAGTATGGACTTAACAATCACCTAATATCAAAGAGATATAAAAGGGAAGGGTCTTGCTTGAATTGACATTGGATTTATCCACCTATATCATGTTATGTATCTACTAATTAGGTTGTTTGATTTATTGGTCTAAATTGGCCAAGATAGCTTCTTATTTCTCAGCTAGTTCTTTAGATACCTTGAGATTCAATATTTCTTGAATCATCATGTCCTTTTTCCCTAGGATGGTAAGGGAATCCCACATGATAATACTAAGATTTTATTTTTTCATTTGATTAATAATTTTAAAATATTTTCCACTAACCTTTGGTTGTAACTTATGAACCACTGGCTATTCTCTAGTTAGGGGCATTTGGGGAGATTTCACTATCTTTGTGTTCTAAATCTTCTGTGCTATCGGAACAATAAATTGATCTTTGACATTATTTGACACAAAATTAGGAAACCTATAATTATTTCACATGTCTTTAGATTCTTCAAATGATCTTATTTTGGTTCTAGTCAGAGTTGCCACTTGACCGTTTGTGTTCCTAGTTTTACCAACTTGCTTGAATGCAATGTGATCATCCAAATGCCAATTAACATTGATAGCATCAGGATGCCCTAAAAATTATTGATCTTATCCTTTTATTTCCATATTCATGTCTTGATATTGACCACCTTGAAGAGATAACTCTTCTTGTATAATTTGTGTCATGGTAATCTCTTGTGATACCAAAGCTTGATTATGAATGGCATTTGGATTAGAAGGTTTCCAACCTAGATCTTGCAATAAATTATTTTGGGGAATAATAAAATTTGAGATGGAAGGCACATTGGGATCAAGGGTTTCATATGGCTTAGTTTGGGTAATAGATCTTTGATTTTGATAAGGTTTCCTATTGTCCTTGAAACCTTGATAAGGTGGTCTTTGGTTATTGAAATATTTATAGGTACTCTAGTTTTGCTGCTGATAAGGTCTACCTTGGTACTATTATTTCTTGAGAAAAAAGATTTCATTTATGAAATCTTGTAACATGCTTTTCAAATCACCAATCTCACTAGATTGATTAGGAGGGGCTACAACTTAGACTTTTAGAGATGGAATTTAGGGAACTTGAGGGGTAGAATAGGCCAAAATTCTATAAAAATGGGCATCAAAGGCCTTGGATCAAGTTTACAAGATTGAATCAAGCTATTCTCTGCTCTGATAACAATCTCATAGGCATTTGGCAAGTTATTACCACCCATGGATTGTATCATGACACTTATATCACAATTTAGGGACTTAAGGAAGAATAAAAATGCATACTCTGGGGATGGTCTAACCAATGTAGGGATCCTAATCCATGTATTTTGGAATTTGAGGTTAAATTCTATCATTAATCCATGGGGGTACCTTTTTATGGTAGTCAATTTTTCAACCAAAGATAGATGATCAAAATTTTCTTCAAATTTTTTAACTAAAGCTGGACCTAACTCATCCAAAGAAGAAATGGAGATTAAAGGAAGATTCCTATACTATTCCAATGCTTTTCTATTGAAAGAGTAGCAAGTAATCTGATAACCATGTTATCTTGAGTAACATTATGAACTAAACATAGATTGTAAACATATTAGATATGCTCAATAGAAGTAGTTTTATCCCATTCTCCAAACAAGAAAGGGATACCTTTTAGAGAAGACACATTAATGTCATCATACCAGGCCAAATTCAAGGGACTACCCTTATTAAATGGGAAAAAAACTTGATTCTTGATAACCATTAGGGAAAAATGGATTTGGCTTATAGGGACACTAAATTGGACTAAAATAATAGACTAACTAGAAGATAAATACTACTTTGGAGGATAAGGCCTTGTGCTATTTAATATTAATATTTTATAAGAAGTAGGAGGAAATTTAATATGTTCAAAATAAGTACCTTTATTTGATGATCTTGTTGTAACCTTTGGCATAAAAACATTATGTGAAAGATGCTATGAGCTCTACAACCTGAAGGATCTTCAGTTTTTTATGATTATATAACTCTCCTACTTCTGTGATTTTTTTCTTATCAATCTTCAATTTCAATTATAAAAAAGAAACTAGTTTGTCCCACTAGGCATGCCAAAAATTGTTGGGGTTCTAGATTACACCCTAACTGAGCAAGGGGATTGTTCAGGTCCTCTACTCAAATCTAGACCAACATGGGAATGATCCTAGGCTATGGGTATCCTAATAATGGATCAAACCTTTAGAAAATCTTGGCTTCCTTCTAGATTTATCACCTACACTAAACCTAAACTAACACTTGCTTGGAAAATGGAGAGAGAATTGACAAAACTTATAAAACCATGTAAAAAGCAATGACGCACCAATGTTTTGATCAATACAACTCACACAAAACACATTATGAGACACTTTTTAGACCAAAAAGCATCAATCTCATATAAATATTTTAGAACAAGGCATTAATTAGTTATCAAATTAGCAAGAGAGGGAAAATATCCACTTTCAAGCTACACAATAAACTATAAATTACACTTATAATGACCTATGAGAAATATTAAGCACTTCTTAAAGGTGATAAAACTCTAGATATAAGCAAGGAACATACATTCACTTAACTATAGTGCATGAATTCTTAGGACACACCTCAATCTAGCTTAAAAAATGATGGAATTCAGTCTTTATTACATCAAAGAGGTGTCACAGTACCAATTTTTATAGAGTTTGGTCATAAAAAAAGAGGGATAAATGATCCATTTTAAAGCTTTAGAAGCCTACATTTATAGAAAAATAAGGAGAGAGAGGAAACTATGCATTGGAAAAGGACCAACTACTTGTGATGAATTAGCTCCAATTTGAGGATGCTACTGAGTCAATATATTATCAAGAAGGCATAATTTCAAAGGACTTACAAAAGAATTTAATGCTCCATGATACTTATGCAACCACTAGGTCTTCATCTTAGGACTCGATGCTACTCTCACTTGATTTGTTGATAAGGATCATGTCTTATAACTAGTTAAAAAGTGCCACATTTGCATTAGGGAGCCAACTATGCTTGCATTATCAAAAATGATCAATGATGATAGGTGAGACATAAGTCCACTATAGGTGAAAACCAATCTTAGACTATTTATTTTCACATAGTCAAAATATCTATGAAAGTTGACAAACTTCTTGACTTTGCTTCACGGTCATTGGTTTATCATTGACTTTTACATTACACCTAAAATATCTATTATATAGATCATTAGTGGCAATGTTTGGTCTCTAAATTGTGGCCCTAGTTTAACTCTAGTTCACCTTTGAATTTTTCCCCTTTATATTTTTTTGCCTGGGTCCAAAATAACCTCTTCAACTTTCATTGAAAGTGTATTGAGATCACTCTTGCTTATTGGCTATTGATTACCAACTCAAACTATCTACATCATGATCAAATATCCTTATGATTATTGGTTCCATAGATCCTTTTGACTTGTTGACTCCACTCACAAAATTAGATTTGGATGTACAAATGTGCACGAATCTTTGATCTTCTCCTAAGACCCATTAACTTTGGATATTTGTCCTATTTGTATTCATCATCAGGATCTTCTGACCCTTTTTGACTTGTCTCACTCTATCAATCTACTTGTGCATGGATGCCCATGAGATGTCTATCTTATACCACAACCCACTAACTTTGTACACTTGTCCTTGACCCATTATCTCCATAGATTCACTAACCTCTTTGACTCATGCACACCATCTGATCAAGATGTATGATTTCACGTGCACCAAAGATTTCCCTGGTCCCATTTTAGTTTTAGTTTTTATGTTCTATTGGATCTTGACTTGATTATTTTGTACCATTAGATCATTTCTAACTTGTATATCTTTAAAGGCTTTAACCTGGGGACCTTTTGATTGGGTTGACTCAATGTAGATCATTAGATCTTATGAGTCAATATGAGGGCTCCCATAGGCCATTATATCTCAACCAAATTCAAAAAAAATTAGGATATTTTAAAACCAAATAGTTACTTACCTTGATTAAAAATGATGTTCATATGACTATCATTAATTTTTTGATCAACTTTGAAAATTTATATCTTGAAGCACATGAATCATGGAGGTGCCAAAATTGTTGGATATGTTATTGATATCAAGAAGAACAATCACAATTGATTGATTGGTTGGGCAAAGATTTTGAGTGAAGATAAAAATATATAAGTTGACTGGTTCATTCATGCTTGCATGACATCATGGCAATGTTCTAGTCTATTTGGCTAAGTATAGGAAAATTAGTAAAAATGCACGAGAGCCCACATTTTCATGTGTGCATCTTCTTTGGTCATTTAGTAGAGGACCTAAAAATTGGCATGCATAAACTTGGGACTAAAATAAATGAACCCATGTGATCATTTTATCTAGATACTACCACACATGCGAGATATGGCATCTAAAAATTGTTTGTTTAGACTTTCTCCTACTTGACCCAAAATGTCAAGATATACTTAATGAAGAATCGAATGAACTCCATGCACTTCCATATCTATTCTGAGCACTTTTGACACCTCATAGGGGCTCTGTAACTTTAGATATGTCCTTAGAAGATGACAAATTACACTTTAAGTGTAAGTAAATTCTTTCAAAAGGTATGCAAGAAAAATGATCTTCCTCTTTTAGCACTGCATCCTTCTCTCAATCAAGAACATTGCTCGGTCCTTGAAAGCTCTATATGTAGGCAAAAATTGGCCAACACTAACATCCATCAAATTTTATTCTACAATATTTTTTAAGACTTTAATTATCTGCAAAGTTGTTACTTTGTCTATATCTCATAACACCTTCTAAAACAAGGTAAAATTTAGACACTCCAATTTTATCACTTCCATGTCAAATTTTAAAATGGAACTACTTATTTTAATTTCACATAGTCTAGTCATAAATCATCTCTTTATTTAATATGCATGTTTTAACTCACTTTGGGGCATATAGAAGTATGAAAAACTCAACATATTAGGTATGTTCAATTATAAAGTTCTATGTTCAATTACCAAGTTCTCTATTCAATTATCAATTTCTCTATTCAAATTCCCTCTTCTCTAATCAATTTAATATTTTTCTCTTTTTTGTTCAATCACATTCTCTTTCTCAATTTTATTCTCATAATCAATTCCTCACATTTTATTATTTAAATATGTCTTTGAGGTATTTAATTTATTACTCTACCAATTACTAATTTTCCTCTTGTTCCCCTCCAAATGACACCTTAATGCAAAAAATAATCTTGAGATCCTAAGAATATACCCTCTAATCACACTAATTATTCAAAATAATGTAATAAAGGGGGATTGTTCTCCATCCCTCATCGTGGAAATAAGTTAAATGGCCCACCTTTGATATCCATGTGTTTTATTGGATAGGATGCTCCACCCTCCATCTTGGAAATAAGATAAAGGGCCCACATTCATTCATCTTTGATATTTACAAGGGGCATCTTCCACTCCTCATCTTATAAAAAATATGAAGGTCTCATATTCATCGATCATTGATATTTGCAAAGATCATTCTACACCCTTCATCTTGAATGAGATGAAGGGATCACATCATTGATCCATGTGTTTGAGCCATGTTCATTCTTGAGGAATCTTATGTAACCATTCATATTGATTTCAAGATGAATGGTCTTCATTGATCCATATTTGTTATAAATACACCTCTTAGTGTCATAATGCAACATTCTCAAATGTATAAAATGAACCTAAAATGAACATGAGCACCATAATAGAAGTAAAATGGATAGCACCTAAAATCAACTTGAGGAAACCCTAAAAGTTTGAAGGCTCATCACCAACACATAGGAGGCACAACACACCAAAATTTTTAGTTAGTTATACAATTTAATGATGTACGTCAACCTGACACCTTCCCATCCATATAAATAATACGTTCCATAATTTTTTTAGAAATAAACCCCTTCAAAGTACAATTCAATCTCAACATCCCTCTATTTTAAGTCAAGATCAATGCTAAGCTAGTGAATGCCTGGATTCAATAACTTAAGTCATACATCTAATTCAACTACTTCATCATTTCTAAGAAGATTAGCTTCACCATATTGAATATGTACATTCTAGTTATTTACTAGTGGGAAAACTTTAATGCATAACATGTGCAAGACTGTGTTCCAATCAGATTATGGAAGAATTTTTTTGATGCATTGAAGGAAGAATAATATCCTCTCCAACACTGTGAAGATGAATATATCAAATTTTAAAAACTACACCAGTGTAAGGATCCATCAGTGGAAGACTACACCAACACATTCCTTGACTACTCTATGTGCCTGTAAGAGAACTTGAGAAAATAACATAAGGTGTTGAAGTACATAAGTGGAATCCCACCTTATATCTATATGAAGTTGGAGTTCTTTAATTCTAACATTCTGGGGAAAGCATATCACAATGCCTCTAAGATCAAAATCTAATTTAAGCTGAATCAAAATTCCACCTCTTTATCTAATGAAGTGTGTAAGGCCCAACCCCTACACAACTCCACATCATAACCTTATTCTAAAATGCAAAACACTTATCATAAAGGCAAGAATCCTCAAAATATTACTCAATACTTGAATGCTCATACACCTTTTACTTTAGACAAAGACAAGAAGAAGCTAGGCTATAAGTGGTGTTATCTCCATTGCTCTTACACCCAAGACAACTTTGAAATCCATAAAAAGTAATCCTTACTCTCATAATATGTATTAGGACCCACATCAATGGATAGTACTGATATAGATGCCTCTTGTCTACAAACCAACACCACTATGATTACATCTCTTAAGAGCATGAATGTCTTTTCTATACCAATTTCTAGGTGAAGGGTCAAAATCTCCACATCATCATTGATTCTGGTAGTCATAAGAACATCATTATGTAATCCAAAACTCAATACCTTGGGCTTACTACTATTATGCATCCCAAGCCATATTCTTTGGGGTGGCTATAGTAGGGGAAAGATATATAGGTTTGGCAATAATGAACTTTATAATACAAATTCAAGTCTATGGAGGATAACATCACTTGTGACATCATACCTCTATAGTTTTCTGACATCTTTCTATGGAGACTATATCTATACAAAAATGAAACTACATATTAATCCAAGATAAAAAATTAGACCATACATATGTAAGATCATTTCTACCACCTCTTCAAGTTAGTTCCCAAGACTCAGGTCACCTTGGTCTCTATTAATAAATGTCTCAAGATTGTATCACACACGTATAATTTCATGTTGCTCATGGTTAACCATAACAAACATACACAGCATATGACAAAACACACTTTGGTAGTGTGTAACACTCATACAACATCACAATAGAGTAGTTTGACAAGTTACTAGAGTTGCATATCAAAGCTTTCATAGAATCTAAAGGGATTTAAACACATTACAAAGTAAATTACCACATTGATTTGGTTCTTGGATACCCTCTTTTGAATATCCCTTGTATTATAGATCATTTTGGGAGAACAAAAAAATCTAATGCTAGATACAAGAGCTCCTTGATCAAGGAAAGATTGTGCCTAACTCTTTGCCTTGTAGGAGTTTGATAGTCCTCACACCCAATAAGGATGGGTCCTAGTGACTCTACATAGACTATCATACACTCAACAAGATACTAGTGAAGAATTACTACCCACTACCATGTATTGGTGAACTTCTAGATCAGATCTGAGGTGATCAATACTTCACCAAGATTGACTTAAAGTTAGGTTACCATCAAGTTCTAGTCCATCCTTAATATGTTTAGAATACAATGTTCAAGACACAAAAAATATTGTATGAATGGTTGGTCATGCCTTTTAGCCTAACCAATGTACCAACCACTTTCATGTACTTGATGGATAATCTACTCAAGCCTTTCCTCAAATCCTTTAACATCATCTACTTGGATGACATTCTCATCTTCAAAAATACTTAACATGAGCATATGGATTTCATCTCACACATCTTATACACCTTACATTAACACAAGTTATAATCCAACTTATCAAAGTGTACATTATGTGATATACAGATCTAGTACTTAATATACATCATTGATCACATAAAAATCCATCTAGATCCATAGAAGATCAAAGTTATCTAAGATTTGCCTACTCCACACAATATCATAGAATTGAGGAGTTTTCTTGGACTTACTAACTTCTATTTTAGGTTCATCTTTGGGTTCTCACACATCTCTTGGGCACTCAACTAGATAACATGTGTAAAAGCCAAGTCTGATTGGACTCATGCACAAAATTGCATTTTTGAGGCACTCCAGAAATGCCTTTATGTAATACCTATTCTCATAATGCTTATCATTGGGTACTCCTTCAAAATTAACATGAATGCATCATGATACACACTCAATGCAATGCTCATGCAAAATGGAATTTTGGTCACATACCACTTAGATATGTTTGATGACATGGTTCAAAGGTACTCCACCTATGATAAAGAACTATATTATATTTTTCAATTAATTAAGCAATGGTGACACTACATTTTAGGAAAGGAGATAATTGTTCAATTAGATCACAAGCCACTTAAATTCTTATAGATGTATAGTAAGTTAGAGAATACATGACACATGAAATATATGACTTACCTATAAAATTTTCATATCATGATCAAGCAAAAGAAAGGTAAGGATATCAAGTCAACAAATTACCTTAGTTGAATTCTAATTCATACACTCATCATGGATTTGGACATGTATGACCACAACTTCATAGACTCGGTATCCCTCTACTTAATTGACCAGGGCTTCACAACAACTTACACCACCCTAATATAAATTTAAAAAGTTTAGGAGTTCTACATATCTGCTTATCTTCTATATAAGCTTAGACATATTTTTTTCGTAATAGTACACCTCACCAATGACTCATCTGGGAGGTGCACTATGCCAATACCTCAGGACACTTTTAGCATGACAAATATTTTAGACACATTGTAGTCACTCTTATACTATCTACACACGATGCACATACATGTAATTCCACATCAATTATTGCATTTCTTGTTTCATCACCAAGACCATGAATAGGAAGCTAGGACTTTACACACCTCTACCAGTTCCATCTAAACCATGGGAATATATTAGCATGGATTTCATGACTAGGTTGCCTATGATGAGATGCCAACATGAAGTTATGTTCATTTTAGTGGATAGGTTTTCAAATATGGATATCACAGTCACTTGAAATATGTACACTAACATAACTAAAACTATGTAAGCCTTCTCCAACCATGTTTGGGTCTATTTCAAAATATTTAGACTATTGCCAACTACCACATCTAACATGAATATTCAAACACCATCTTTTCTAGTTGTGCAACAATTTGTATTATGCATGTTAAATATGTAATATACACATTAGATACTAGATAACTAAGAGATCTAGTTAAGTTGATTCAATTACATATTTTTAACATAGATATCTTGTTCTGTGCATCTAATCTATACACATTATAAACATAGTACTCTATTTTCCCTATATTCTTCATTTTATGAATAGAAGTTATATTTATTACAAATAAGACTTCATATCCATTTAATGTGTGTTTGTTCCATCTAAATAAATCTCTATGCATTTACTCAGCACAACCAAACTTGATTTTCCTCTACACCCATTGGTCTTAGGTCCCATGGTGTAGATCACTATGAATCACATGATAATTGTTAAAGTCTTACTTGAGATTTAAGGAACTTCAAAACCATTTTAGGATCTTTTTAGAGAACTAAAGTTAATGTTAAACTGGGTATCCATAGTCAAGCTCACTTATCCATAATACATAACAAGAAATATTGATTATGAATTTCATTCAACATTACCAAACTAATGTGGGTTTTACTTTAAATTTTTTATTGCAATCTTCACCATGAAGCACTAAGAATGGGATTTGTTTATCAAGAAACATAATGAATTGAACATTCCCAACTTACGTATCATCTAAGGAGGTAGATCCATATATAAACTGTGGAGTGTGTTCAACTTGCCATAGTCTTAATTAGAATTTAGAACCATTTTTATCTACACATAAACACCATGATGATATCCATGACCTAAATGGTCAATTGACTATAATTAGCACCAAAAAGAAACATAAAAAATATGAGTAGACTTGAACTTTGAAACACAAATAAAATCCAATGAAAGAACTACATAGTTATATTTAGGGAAATGAACCCAAACAACAAAATAAATGAAAAAACATTAATATCTAAGACCAAATTGATCTTTTAAAACCAATTACCAAAGGTTAAAACTATACATTCACCAAATACCGAATCATGAAGAAAATGATGATTATAACTATGGATACAAACAACATTGCTAAAGGCCTAATTGTGGAATGTAATTATGATTTTAATTATTGAAGCCTTGAAGTTTAAATGTAGAACAAATCCATTTTTGTCTTGTTCTTAATTTCCATCTTTACATCTAATTTTTTATCTTGGCATTCTAGAAAGAAATAGTATCAGTGGTACTTGAAGACACATCCCTTGAATCCATGGCCTTGAATGAAAAGAAAACCTAGAGGAGAAGATTGAAAAAGTTAGGGTCTTTCCATTGATAATTAAGATGGTGCTTTAAAATAACTTGAAACTCTTCACATAATAATTTGATTCCTACTCCCAAAACAATATGAATAAATCCTAGTGTTTGGTTTTCAAAAACATTAAAAGCCTCTCTTTTTCAAACACAGATACACCCAAAACTACTCCCATTATGATTGAGTCTATTTAAGGCAATGTAAGATTGCTTAGGAACCTTGGATGCTATTTTATCAAGTGATATTTACACAGTGAGTTGTATCCCTCCTGATGGCTTGCCCCAAGGTTTATCACCATCACCTCCCATGAGGCATAGAAGTTATTCCTATAGTCATAATCACTACTCATTTCACTTCTAATAGGGAGGATGGAGGTCATTGCCACTACATTGAAAATATAATATTTCTCCCTTACAAAGATATTATCTTATTGGCACTGATATTCAAACTCATCCCACTGATGGATGGGTGATAGATTAAACTTTGGACCCTATGCATGGCTGGGTGGTGCCAAATCCTCCTTCATTAGAGCCTTTCACTTGGACTACTCTTCCACCCAAGGATGATCCTTCGCATCCTCCCTTGGGTGATACGAACTATATTTAGTTCTCTTCTAGTTTGTAATTTGATTTTGAGTACTATTTGTTGATGTGATGTGGATTTGAGCACCGTGTCTTGTCTAGATTTATTTTATGTTTTCAATTTTTTGTTCATGTACAGATCCTATCTAATAGAGTAAGATCCTCAGTTATTTATATACATATATCTCATACCTTATATGTTATCTTATGAAATATTATGCATTAAGCTTGGTTACATTCTTATGCATAATCCTCACACTTATTCATATACTTTTACACTCATATCACCCTTGATCACAACTTGCACACTCCAATATGCACTGCTTAGTTTGTAGTCCTAAGCACCTCATTGGTACACATTTTTATATTCTTGTTCCCACACTTATATTCATTCCAAAACATCCATAGTTTATCCTAATCTAATTACATGGATTATCATGTGGAACTTTCTATCCAATATTCTATCAATTAGACCATTAGTTGCCACCAACCTAGGAATTCAAGTGTTACCCAATAGGGAAGATGAAAAGACTTGTAATCATCTTATTTGAAACTAAAAATAGTTTTAACTACTCATTTATTATTTTTTATAAATATTTAATATATAAATATGGCCAAGGGTTTATACAATACATTATTGTAACATATATAGCATGTTCTACATATATACTCTCTAACACATGCACTGTAACACATTGTACTTTTCCCCCTTTTCTTTCATATTGAATAAAAGTTTCATTTCCTACAAGTTAAAAATTTTAATACATTGAATTTGTATTGATTATTGTTTTTAATACATCTTTGTGCATTCAATCTACATAACCAAACTTAATTTTCCCACACACTCTTAGTCCTAGGACCCATGGTGTAGATCATTGGTATCATATAAAACAACTCTACTTTTCTATGCCTGTAAACATGTGATCACAACTAGAGAGAAGGTATATTAGTCAATTCTATTTTATAATATTCAATAGAATGTCATAGTAAAATAATGATGGATGACATGCGTAAACAACCTAAGGTAGCCATAAATGTTCAAAGGCATATTTGCAATGCATTAGAGTCTTTGAAAGGTGAAATCCTTACTCCCAACCATGGTTTTCTTCATTATCACCCTATTTAGACCTATTGTTTCTAGATTGAATTGCATGTTGACTAGTGACTTTATAACTTTTAGAGGTTTTTGTATCTCTTAACACCTTACACTACCTTGCATAGGATGCTCAACAATAGTTTTAATAATAAACACCCTTTTGTTGTGCCCTAACACACACACACCCCATTTGTAAAAATCAATTAGGGAACCACTATAGTTTGAATATATTTATTAAATTTCCTATAAGCCTTAGACATCTATGATAGCGATATTAATAGGCATAATTCTAAGTTAGTCCTTAATAAATAAATCTACATAATTTTGAATTATGAAAATCAAATCTTGAACATTGATTTTAATTTATTTCAATCCTTGGGTTTTCATAATTCTTATTGATAATTGACTTTATCATTTTTATTGACTAGTGAAACTAATGTCATTTCCTAGTGTTACTTTGATTTTTGTATATGTAGACACCAAAAATCTGCACATCATGATTCCAAATGTTGTAATTCCCCTAGACCGCACTAAGACCCCATTGGGACCAATCTGACCCTCTGACCCCTAACCAAGCCTAACCCATAGTCAATTTGATTAAACTATCTTAACTTAACCTTTTACCTATTTATACCCTTCACCCTCAACTACCGATGGTTAGGATGACTACTGACGGCCACCTTGACCATCGATGGTCAAGGTGCACCTCTTTAACCACCAACATGAAAACCATCTACCTTGCTTTTCTAAATATAACTAATCTAAATCCATGTGCAAGCTATTACATGAGTGAGTTATAATTAAGAATCTCATTTCACATCTTATTGAAACTCTCTTGCCTTACCCATAAGTTGAGAGGAACATGAAGGTGAAAATCATCTACAATTGTTATCAAGATCTTGTGCATCCAAAATTCTCTTTTTGTAGGTCAATCATCATCAGCAATCTGATGAGCCAGCTACTATGTCAGAGAGACAACTTGACACCATAGATCTACCAAAACACCATGTACCATTAATCTATCAGAACCATGTTAGACTCTAGAAATGAGTCAACCACCTCAATCACTTGATTAGCCTTCTATAAGATAAGTACTTGCTTTCAAGCATTCAAATACTTTATTTTCCTTTCACACTTAGCCCAACACCAAGCCATATCTCAATATCCTACCTTATGATCCCATCAATCAACCATTCACCAACCCAGATATACACATAATAATTTTTTACGGTTGTCTCAATCACTAATATTTTTTCTAACTACTAATGGTCACCCTAACCATCGATGATCACCTTAACCACCAATAGTTATCCCAACCATTGATGGTCACTATGGTAGTAAATTATAGTAAGATATTTCCACATACCTACCCCCAACCAAACATGATCCTCTATGTCCTTGCCTGTTCACACAACCCTACCTATTTTTTTGGAGTAGACTCTAATCATCTAACACTAATATTAATTAACTTATCACTATTTTAATCATTTCTAGTCTATTTATTAAGTAAACATTTATTGTGTTTAATTTATGTACCTTTTGATTACTGATGCAAGTAATTTATTTTCCATTTATAAACTTAATTATTTAAAATGTGTGGATTGACATCCCCCAAAGAAGCTCTTGCTTTCTGGATCTAGCTATCACTAGGTAATCCACTCAACTATCTGTCTAAAAAATAATTACTTTAGTGTTTTATAATTTTGAGGTCATCCTCCTAAGCTAAAGAAGATTTATTCACAATATTTTGATCAATGCATGCATAATCAAACAAGATTTTCAACCACACCCATGCTTAGTTTCTTCTTTTTCCTTCCCAAAATAATAATTAAAAAATCACTAAAACATTCTATCATGCCCAATGGGACCTTGAGTCCTTACTTTGGGTTTCCTTTCTTTGCATCTATATGTTGTTTTCTTTATCTATGATCATTAACAAAACTAAAATCTCTTTTGGGTTTAAAATTAAGTGCATCCATTTCTTGCTTCTAATTTTATCTCACTTTGAATTAAGACACGCTAATTTTATCATAGCATCACTTTTGTCACAATTACTAAACCAACCCACTTTCATCAATTAAATATCAGACAAACTTGAGACAAGGCCCAACTAGGATTTCATCACCTAGAGATAACCTTACCCTTTCCTGATAATCTTACTTGGAGGTCATTACCAAGGGGGAAACCAACTCAGATCTATGATTGAGTATAAACTCTAGATATCAGTATATATTGGGTAATCACCCAATACCCTTATCAATGTAATGTGTGAAGTGAGAGGGTAGGCCCCAATACCAAGCCATGTATTGATTCCTAATATAGATATTTTTGAGAACCTAAAAAACCCAAAACCAAACATAAATTTATTATATAGTACCTGATCTACAAACCCACTATTATCACACATTCTCATAATTTAAAGCATAAGCCAAAAGTGAGATTAAAATTAACCATAGGATTTTCACATACTCTAGTGTGTGTTGGATTTCCTTGATCATTTTATTACTTTCTCTCTATTTGAGTTGTAATATTCTTTATGTTTTCTTATTATCCTACTTGTATCATACTTACTCACCAACAACAAAGGGAATTAGCAAGTTAGTACCCATATATAGATTATCCAATCTTCTCTACCTCTTCATCCATGGATTATATCTCAAATGCTGAGAGTTCCCCTCATCATTCAGATGTGTCTAGTGTGTCTCGAGTAGTTTCCCAAGGTGACCCAAACTTTATTACCTTTTTGGATAATAACTTGATAGCCTTACAACATTACCTTAATATAGTATCTCACATACACCCACTTCAGGACCACCTATCAATCCACCCAATGGCATGACATTATGATTTTTATGTAGCTCTTCCATTATGATTTTTATGTAGCTCTTCCATTATGATTTTTATGTAGCTCTTCCAAATGTTAGCTACTCAGACATCTGCCTTAGCCGGCAACCCATCTGACATAACCATGAAAAACCAACACATTCAACCTTCTAACACCCAAACACCTCCTATTCTAACTAATAATTCTTCCAACATAACCACTACCCAACCTTTAACTACTCATACTCCAATTACTATTGAAATACCTACTATTGCCACCACTACCATTCCTCTGGTTACTTCCACTCTACTTCAAAACATAGTAGAAGCTATACCTTATACCTTATCACTTGTCAGTAATAGGGTTACCACTTATCCCTTATCTCTAACTCAACCACCTGTGCCCACTCAAAAAAACATACCCTCTACCAAACCTCCAATGACCACATATTCATATGTGGCTTTGACACAACCACCTGCAACCACTTAACCATATATGGAAACTTCTCAACCTTTGACAAATTATCAATATGTCACTCAACTTCAACCATAGTATGCACCTTGAAACCCTTCAAGTGGACTACCCCAAATAGACTTAATGAAGATGCTCATGGATAATATGATAACTCTGGAGTCATTTATCTCTAAGGCCCACAATCTCCTATCCTATGTATAACTTATCTTTCATCTCTAGTGTGTGTAAATTTCATCTACATAATCTTATATGATTAACTTGTTTCCAATTTCTACTCCTATCATGTACCTTCTCTAAACATTATTCATGTCTCTATTTCCTCTTTCCATTATTATTTTTAATTCTCTACCTTGGAAATAACATTTTTATACGCAAAACTCATCTATTCGACCCATTTAATGCTCTTTGATTACACAAATCCATTACACCCTTTTGATAACTTAATTCACTGCTTTATCAAATATAAAATGTAAGAGCATTCATAGGTGTTTGATATGTTTATCATTTTCATAATAACTCACTTATCAGTCTTTCTTGTGAAATATATAGATTTCTTTATCATAGTAAATAGGGTCATGTGGTTAATATGGAATGCACTTAGCAGAAAATAATATAAAATAGACTCCAACTAGAATCTGCTCTCCCATAAGATTCTAATATTCACTCAGGTTTCCTTCTTGTTTATAATATGATCTCAGTATTTTTTAAGGATCAAATAATAAGTCATAACCTATATGAAATAGATAACCTAACTAACTGAGACCTACCTAATGCTCTTGAAACAAGTTCGATTAAAACTCACTAGACTAAATATGGAACAACGTCTATTTTCCTGTGACCACTTTGCTCTGTAGACACACACACAGGTCCTTTGATGTACTTATAATCTCTACTTTGAACAAGTACACATCAACTTATCTAACACATAATATGTATATTCAAGATCACTTTAATTTGATGCTCAGGGATGCAAGATTGACAATGCTTAATTTCACACAAATTTTCTTGCAAATTATGTTGTGACATAGTCACTTTCATTATACACATAAAATAATAACTTAAAATTTGAGTGAGAATGCACTATAAAACTACCTTGAATTTATCCATACATAAAGAGACTACTTGAACACAACAAAATCTCAAACCACACACCTTTATTTACAAAAGAAATGATTTTACAAACTAGTCAAACTTCTATTCTAGACTACAAATCCTCATTAATATTTACATGAAAGTACACTCTTTTAGTTGCCTACCTATTGTAAAAAAATTCTACAGACTTTTTTTTTTCAAAGTCTCCTCCTCTCTATCCTCTACTACATACACCTCCTTCATTTATTCTTACTTAGACTTATCTCCACATAGGAACTTCTAAACTTAGTTTGTTTGTTCCACTTTTTATGGCATGCATTTCAACAATCATGCTATTTTATCACTTTTTTCATGTACCATTTCTGTTCTCAAGTTATCTTTTGTCTAATCATGGCTTTAAATAGACATACAACTTTAAATCTTCTCCTATTATACCTTACCTTATCTCGATCTCATTTGGATTCCAACCTTGTGGAATATTACATTCACATGTGTGTGAATGATTTTTACAATTTAATAATAACTATTTTATTTTTACCTAACTCAAATAACCAAGATACCTATATCTATTTAAAAATATTTTTTTCCCCTACATGATGTTCCTACATCAATATCCTAGGCTTGTAAATTTTCATGATCCCTTGCTCACGAAACTTCTGACTTGAATTTATTGTCACCATTTTATTTTTATTTGTCTTGTACCATCAACTTCTCATATAGATGAACCTGTTCTCTTGATCCACACCTAGAATTTTTCATTTTCTTCCAATTACTTAATGAGATATTTTCTTCAAAATATTTTTCATGTTGAATTTCAATAGATTTATACTTCTCAATATTTATCTTTATATTTATCTCTTTCTTTTTGTACCTTTTTATTCTCATATCCTTCTTAGCTACAAGCATCCAACTTTTTAGCTCACTTCCATATGAAGCTATTTCTTCAATATCTGCTTGATTCTATTCAACTATATTGACTAGTTTAGTATCAATAACCTACATAACTTGCTTTTTATTTATAATCTTTATGTAATACAAAGCTCCTTGAAGATGTTGTTCTACTTGGAAACATTCTTGATATTCTTTCATATGTATGCTGATGCCAATCAGCTTTGCATCAACAATTGTTTCATCTTCATGTCCTTAGCATAAGGACTCTTGTTCCTCTAAACTATTCATTAGTTCACCTATGAACTCTTTTCTTGCTAAACCTGAAAAATCAACAAACATGTTAGACAAAAATCCTTCCAATGTGTTCTTAATCCATCTCCTTACATTGATTTCTTCTTGAAAGTTTCCATCTCTTGCTTGCATATTTGAATTTCTTCTTGACTTAGGATTACATTATTTTCAATATCCTTAATGAGCTTATCAATTTGTTTTGAATATTCATCTATTTTTTCTAAAATTATTAACCTTTCAGGAAGGTTAAATAATTCCTCCAACATTCTCATTCATTCTTTCAGTGCAAGCTTATGTATCTCTCCACTTTCTTCACCAAATTTAGGACCATTAAACTTAGATCCAGTATATTTTTATATTTTACCTTTTATCTACATTTTTTATTTTGTGTAAACTAATTTCCACTCAACATCATTTTCCAAATGGATTTCATTACCTAAATCATTAGTCTTTACCAAAAATATAAAATTGGAAATTTTATGTTCTTCATGTTGCTTCATCACCTATTCTAGCAATTGCTTCTGTTTGGGCATCAAATCTGATCCTTCTCCTTTCTAAAAGTTAACTCTTATAATAATCTCATCACTTGATTCATCAATATTTTTAATTTAATTATTTGATGCATCATTATCCGAAGAAATTTCTTTACCTTTTACTTCACTAGTATTCTTCTTTTTCCAAATTCTCCTTGGGCTTACCTCTATCCTTCTAGTCTCTTCCTCATTTCTTTTGATAGATGGAGACCTCCTTTTATCTCAAGCTATTCTAAACTTTATCTCAAAATTTTATTTTTCTTGTACTAATCTTCCATTTGAATTCCCAAATTCAATAACCTTTTAATTGAATTCTGCAGTCTTCACTTCAACAACTGGTTTCTTCATCCATTTTGGAAATGCATACCCATGATTTATTTTAAGTTGTGGAAATTTAAAATCACCTTCATTTTGATTCATCTTCACATCAACAACCTCATTTTTAGATATAAAATTGAAATTAGAGTTTAACTTTTTAATTACCTATTCCATGCCCTATTGCATTTTCTCATTCTCTTTCAAATTTTATTTGCTTGTAATCACCCTTTTTAGGTGTACTTCCTTGTGTGCTTCCTTTCTTTCTTCTATTGGGATGTTGTCTAGAGCATCATGAAACTCTACACTTTCTTCTATTTCTTTATCAACATGTTCAAGGATTTCAATTTCCTTCTCGAGATCTTCTACAACTTTCTCTCTTTCAATATCAATTTTACCTTCCAAATCACTTGACTTCATGGGTGATTTGCATGGTCCATTCTTTGCAAACTGCAAGGCCTTATCTTTTGCCCTCTTTTTGAGGTTCTCCTTTCTTGCATACATAAATTTAAATATCATTTTAAATAACCAAATCAGAGACCAAAATGTCCCTTTGAGTTCCTCCTTTCCTGACACTCTCCTCTTGTTTTTCTCAAGTGCTTCTCTCTGCACTTTTTTCTCTCTTTTGTTCTCCTCAATGAGAACCTTCTTTAGTTGCTTAATTAACAACTCTCCACTCTTCAAGCCTTTATGGTTTGTTTTCCTCATGGTAATTATCTCTTGCCTTATTTTCCTAAAAAGTGACTCTATAGTCCACTTAATTCTTCTCTTCAAATGCCAACCACATGATTGGATTCCTTCTTCTGACCACTGACTCATCAAAATCTCAAGATCCAACCTTTTTAAGTCTAACTTGAGACTGATTATTTCTTTCTCCACTTCCATTTTACAAGCTTCTTTCTTGCACTAATTTTTCAAATCTAATGATTTTTTATTTATTTTCCACAAGAGAAAATACTTGCCTCTGATACCAAAATTGATTCACTCAAGATGCAATACTCACTATATTAATGTTTTTGATCTAGAATTTCAATCTACTTGGTGTCTACAACATGTTATCTAGAACATTAATTACAAGTTGTATTCGAGATCTGAAGTATTCACAAAGAATGATCCTTTTCCAATACCATTCATGGATGAAGTCCTTGAAGTATTCACAAGAAATGAATTTTACTCCTTTATAGATGGATTTAGTGAGTACCACTAGATTATAATCATAGTAGAAGATCAAGCCAAAAATATGTTTGTAACTAAATGGGGGTCATTTGCATACAAACTAATGCATTTTAGATTGAGATATGCACCTATGATATTTTATATGGATGTATTAATTGTATTCAAATATTTCATTCATGTTTTTCTAGAAGTGTGTTTGGAGGATTAGGATTTTGTCTCTACTTAAAGAACATTTTTTGAAGTTGTAATTCATGTTAGAATGGTGTTGAACATTGCACATTGATCTAAATTTAAATAAATACTTATTTTTCACACTTTTGGTGTTATGTTGGGCCATGTTTTATGAAAATGTGACATTTTAGCTGACCCATCTAATATTTTTGTCATTGTAGGTGTAAACATCTAATTATGGCCATGACTGGCTTTTGATTGGACTTTAGAGTGATTCCTACCAACTATTACAAATTATGCCTAGGAATCACTAAATGTCCCAATTTCATCCATGCATCATTGATCAGTGCTGATAATCATATGGAGTCATCCCTATTTGGGATACTAGCCTATATACAACATTAACGTCTCATGGATTCCCACCAATCACCTTTCAACATAACAACTATTAGTTTGGCCTATAAATCCATTAAGTGGGGCACTTGATAAAATCTTGAAAGATAAAAAAAAATTAATAAAACAAGATTAAATGCTTAGTTTAATTATCCATTTGTAATTATTGAATATTTAAAAAAGTAAATTCCAAAAATCAAAATATCAAGCCTTTTCATTATTTCCTTTATGAGTTGTCAAGCTCTTCCAAAATATCTCAAAATATCTAATTTGAGCACCATGTTTAGTAACTAAAAATCATAATTACAGGATAAATTTTAACTTAACTAGAGTTAGTCTCAAATTACCTGGGGTTATTTTGAACCCATTCCATGTTTAAACTCAACCTTAACTCACCTTGGGTGAGATTTAATTTTGAGGCTATAAATACAAGGCCATACCTATTAATGTTCAATCTCTCTTGGTGTAAATTTAATATCCTTGAATGTCTTCAAAGCTTTTGATAGTGTAGTATTATAATGTTAATTTGAATGTATAAGATTCATACAAGTAGTGTTACCATTCCCAAATTATAATTTAAGCAACCAAGCCAAGGTGCCAAGGAAAGGTGAAGCCAACAAAGTTCCATTGATGAAGATTTATTGATGCACAAACTGAGCAAGCCATTTAGAGCTCCAGGGAAGGTAAAAGAGTGTTTTATTTTATGTTTTAGTTGTGTTTTCATATGCATAATTGTTATTTATGGTCTCCCTAGTGTCTATACTATAGGTGTTAGGATTTTAAGGTGTTGATTTGTTTTGCTTTATTGGACTAACACAAGACTAACCTCCCCTCTACATATTTCTTGTTTACATTATGGCATGCTTGGTGGGACCACACATCTCATATGGTTAAAGATATTGATATGCTTGTTTTATTTTTTCTAATGGATGCATAAAAATCTTCAAGTTTCGAGTATTAGATTCATTTTTTACATCATTTTATTTTAAGCAACTCATAAGTTACAGAGATTCATGCTAATTTTCTAAATCGATAGGGATCGATGCCAATTTTAAAGATCAACATCAATTAAAAGAATTGTCATCAAAACACTTATGAGTTTTAGTTTTAGTTTTATTGATGTTGATCTATAAAATTGGCATTGATCCCTATCGATTAAGAAAATCAGCATCAATCTCTGTAACTTATGAGTTGCTTAAAATAAAATGATGTAAAAAATGAATCTAAAACTCGAAACTTGAATATTTTTATGCATCCATTAGAAACATAAAACAAGAATATAAATTTATTTAACCATATAAGATGTGTGGTCCCACTAGGCATGCCATAATGTAAACAATAAATATGTAGAGGGGAGGTTAGTCTTGTGTTAGTCCAATAAAACAAAATAAATAAACACACTAAAATCCTAACACCTATAGTATAGACACTAGGGAGACCATAAATAACAATTATGCATAAGAAAACATAACTAAAACATAAAATAAAACACTCTTTTACCTTCCTTGGAGCTCTAAATGGCTTGCTTAATTTGTGCATCAATAAATCTTCATCAATGGAATTTTGTTGGCTTCACCTTTCCTTGGCACCTTGGCTTGGTTGCTTGAATTATGATTTGGGAATGGTAACACTACTTGTATGAATCTTATCCATTCAAATTAAAATTATAATAATACACTATCAAAAGCTTTGAAGACATTCAAGGATATTAAATTTACACCAAGAGAGATTAAACATTAACAGGTATGGCCTTGTATTTATAGCCTCAAAATTTAAATCTCACCCAAGGTGAGTTAAGGTTGAGTTTAAACATGGAATGGGTTCAAAATAACCCTAGGTGAGTTCAGACTAACTCTAGTTAAGTTAAAATTTATCCTGTAATTATGATTTTTAGTTACTAAACATGGTTCTCAAATTAGATATTTTGAGATATTTTGGAAGAGCTTGACTACTCAAAGGAAATAATGAAAAGGCTTGATATTTTGATTTTTGGAATTTAATTTTTTAAATATTTAATAATTACAAATGTATAATTAAACTAATAATTTAATCTTGTTTGACTAATTATTTTTTTATCTTTCGAGATTTGATCAAGTGCCCCACTTAATGGATTTATAGGCCAAACTAATAGTTGTTATGTTGAAAGGTGATTGGGGGTGAATCTACGAGATGTTATTGTTGCATACAGGCTAGTATCCCAAATAGGGATGAATCCATATGATTATGATCATTGATCAATGATGCATGGATGAAATTGGGAAATTTAGTGATTCCTAGGCATAATTTGTAATAGTTGGTAGTATTCACTCTGAAGTCCAATCGAAAGCTAGTTATGGCCATAATTAGATGTTTACACCTATGATGACAAAAATATTAGATGGGTCAACCAAAATGTCATATTTTCATACAACATTGCCCAACATAACACTAAACGTGTTAAAAATAAGCATTTATTTAAATTTATATCAATGTGCAATGTTCAACACCATTCTAGCATGAGTTACAGCTTCGACAAATGTTCTTTAAGTAGAGATAAAATCCTAATCATCCAAACACACTTCTAGAGAATCATAAATGAAATATTTGAATACAATTACTACATCCATATAAAATATCATAGGTGCATTCCTCAATCTAAAATGCATTAGTTTGTATGAAAATGATCCCCATTTACTTATAAACATAGTTTTGGCTTGATCTTCTACTATGATTAGAATCTAGTGGTACTCACTAAATCCATCTATAAAAGAGTAAAATTCATTTCTTGTGAATACTTCAAGGACTTCATCCATGAATGGTACTCTCTAGGCCTAGACCCTAGGAAGATCTTAGTTAACAATCATGAATGAAATACACAACTAAAATGTAAAAGAAAACTCTTTTACCTTCCTTGGATGCTCTAAAATGCTTATTGTGGTGGCTAACTTGGCTTTTTCTCATGAAGTCCTTGGTAATGAAAGCTTGACAACCTCCATCTCTTCTTGGCACCTTTGGCTTATGGTTTGGATTAGCTTGGAATCAATTTGGCATTATAACATTAGTTACTTGAAGCTTTTTGGAACCAATATTGCATTATAACTTTACACTAATTAAGCTTAGAAATGATGTTGTGAGGCCTCCTATTTATAGATTTTTGGATTTGATCAGAATCAACCTCAACCATCCATCTCAAGATTGAGATGTGTGGTTGAGGATTAATTAAATTTTTGGAGTTAAGTTTAAAATTATATTCATCATGGAATTAGAAGAAGTGAAAATTAAAAGGCATGGAGGGCATCATAGAAAGAATTGATGAGGCATGGAGGGCATGAATCCTGATATTTATGGCATTTATGGCCTAGGGATGTCTTGCTAAGAAATGAGGTCACCTAATGATGTAGATATTTAATATTCATTTCTAAAAATAAGTATTCAACAAGTTTTCATGGATTTATTAATTAGGCCTTGATTTGGGTTAATTAGCTCTTAAGCATGATTAAGCACTTTGTGCACAATTACTCAAATTGATCAGAATGCCTTGTTATTGGTCTTATATTTGATTAGATTGGAATTGAAAGGCATTTTTAGATGCGTTAGATGTGTATTCCCATTTAGGATGTTTCCAAAAATAAATAACAAAGGCATAAGTCTTGTGCAAAAGATTTGATAGGAAAGAGCATTCCAAACCACGTAGGTACAAATTTGGCATTTTGACTCAAAATGAATTGATCAAAATTAGTTGGACCATAAATTCCATTGCCCCATTTAGGGATACCCTAACCAAAATTGGTACTTGAATATATCATTTTCACATCATTTTGCGTGGTTTTGTGTTTTTAGGCCAAATTATGCATTTTAGATGAAAATTAGCCAAAAACATGATTGGAGTTTATCGATGGCCAGTTTTAGGTGTCTACACAGAGAATTTCCATAGTGAACAAGAGGCACTATAACCTGGTTATAATCCAAATGGCCTGACTTCATTATGTTTCTACTAAGATTGAGGTACTTCATTATATTGATGTATTTATTCATATCTTTATAGACTATAGGGTTGATAATGATTGGATCATTTAATAAGGGAATTATAAAAGGGTAGCCTATATTTCTTCTATGGCTTTTAAAAATTAATATAAGCTCCAAATCCCCTATGTTAACTTGTCCAAAATCAAGGAGCGAACCTCCAAGCATGACCTAAACACTATCCGTAGACCCTATTTACACCAAGGAACCTATGTTTTCATAGACTTTGAGGGTAAGATCCTAATGGTCTAGTTTAGGGAGGGTATTAGGGTGATAATGACCCTACTAAGTAGAGCATTACGAGTCCTCTCATCCACCTATGTAAATAATAATTGGGTCCCCTATGTGTATTTCATGGTTGAAGAGAAACTCACCCCTTTAATTGCAAACTTGATCAATGTCTTCTTAACTAGGAAGTTCACTATTATCAAAAGGAAAATAGGTAAGTAATTCTATATGGTGTCATATTTAATAGATGCCCTTATTGCCTCCATTAGTTTACCTAGCATTAAGAATTGGTCTCTTAAGGGTTGAATCACCATTTCCCACCATTACTACAAATTATACCTCTTTAAGTAGGAACCACATGTAGTTTATCTTTGATTGTGTCTATCCAACCATAGCGAAGGATATTATAGGTGTTATTATGCCTAGATTCTATCCACTAATAAAGAAATATGTAGATATGATGGGTGACATATGGTTCTATCCAGACTACATAGTTATCTAGATTTATGGAATCATGTCCTCATTATATAGGTTACCTGTATATGTAAAGAGTAAGCTAGCTGAGCAAGAAATTGATTTCTAACTCATCAATGGAGTTGATGGAATTTTTAAATAAAAGAGTATGGGTCTTCTCCATCCATTCCATCTAATTATTGGAATAATCATGCTACAAGATTATAAGCAAGTTGAAACCATGTCCAAACATAGGGACTCATTTGGGTTTCAAGTTGATGAACTCAAAATGTGGGACCCCAAGAATATAGTAAGTAATAATTTGAAGGAGAAGAATCTACCCAAGTCTAAATATATACATCATTTTGATGTTCATGACACCAATTACATTAAGGAAAAGAACTATAAAGAAGTGTTGGCTAGGATCAAAGGGCACAACATCAAACTTGAGTACATATTGATAAAATATGATAAACCAGTAGGAGAGGTAGTTAGATACATCCTCTCCAATATCAATTATTTCCTATGCCATCTGGGACATTCCAAATATAACCTCAAGAGGAGAAGCCACAACCTCAAGGATAAATTGTGTAAAGTCAGATTGAAAAGTGGTATGGAAAGGAAAAGTTGGAAGAGAGACCAAGAGAAGGGCCCTCATCTTCAACACTACCCCAAAGAACACATTCAATAGTAAAGTATTTGGATGTGATTACCTTAAGGCCAATGAAACAATTGAGGGTACCCTTAATGAGCTTGTAGAGGCATATGGCATTGACAGAGAAGAAGGATAGATTGGAGAATCCCAAGTCCGAGCAGAGGATTCTAAGGAAGAGAAAGGGAAAGAGATTGCTTTTGACATAATTATAGGTCCATCCCAAGAGAAGAGGAAATCAAAAATAGCATTGGTCCCTATTTGACCAAGAAAGAAGCCAAGATTAATCCTCACTCACCCCACTAGTGAGATCAATATATTTAGTGATAAATTTCCCATCCATGGACCAATCATCCCTGATTAGTTCAACTATTTCAAAATACAGAAGATCCCCTCTCTCTCCCACTCATGGGCATTGACAAAGGCTAGTGTCATTGAAGTGCATGATGACATTAAGCCATAGATTAAGGCTATTATGAATGAAGAGGAAGAAAGGATAATTATGGTTACTCTAGGACTCGAGGGAAAGAAAATGGATGCTCTAAGATCATCAAGAAGCATAGGTATAGAGGTCTTGTAGCCTCTAAAATTCACAAGGTCATCCACCACCATGTGGTTTAATCTAGAGATAGTTGGATTGGAAAGTGTAACCACCAAGAAAGTCATGGTAGGATTTGAGGAATTCACCTTCCAAAAGATTGAGCCCTTTATAGGCCTAACTCTGGTAGGAGTAAAACAACTTGGTGAAGCTCCTATCCATAAGGAGGATGTTGAGAACTAGGATCCAAGGGATGCAACAAAGGATACAAATTTTGGAAAGAGAAAAGGAGAACCTAAAAATAAAGGCCATTTTGTTAGTTCATAACACCATGATGGATATGTTTGAAGACCTATTCTTTGATATGTTTAATTATTTGAGTTCAATAAAGCTAAGGCAAGATTCCCTAAGCCAACAAGGTGAAGTAGCTAGGGGGTTAATAATAGAATGGAAAAAAACAAAGACCCAAGTAAGGGATCTCATTGAAATTTTAATTAGGAATAGGATTCCTAAGTTCAAAAATATCAACTTAGCCATATTGTGAGTAATAGTGGACAAGGTCTAGGGTTTAAGTGCTTGGATAAAGAATTTTAAAAGGATTTTGATGGATAATAAATGATTGATCATTAGAATTGAGTAATTCCTAGGAACTATGTTGGTGAATCCTTCCAAAACCATTGATCTTGGAATCATTGCAAAAGCTTAATATAAACACAGGGTCACTTTGGTAATGCAATAAATTAAGAGTAAGATAGAAGGCTAGTCTGGTAGGGATAACATAAGCATCTTAGACATGATCTTCATATCCAAAGAGAAAATTGTAGAGACAAGGAGCATAAAGGAAGCTATGGCAAGAGATGATAGAGACTTAGATGACTTGGCTAATCAGGAAGAAGTATGCCTTATGAAGTTAGTTGTGGACATGGAGCTCATCAAAGAACAACATTAGAAAGCAATGGAGCTTATATAGAATAAACAAGGGGACCCTTTAATAATGGGCCCACCCAGTAGATAATATTATTTTTTTGAAACACATTATAATATTTAAAATATGAATATTCTTTTGTAAGGCATATGCTAGTTTGTTAACATATTGCCCCTAGGTCAGTCTAATTGTGAAAGACAAGTGTATTTTAGAACTTTCTAAAGAAGGATAACTATCTTTATCTTTTGTACACCTATATATTGTAACTGACTGATATACTACCTAACCTTTCTATAAAAGGCATGTATCACAATCTTGTAAAGGGAGGGAATTTTGAGCAGATTTTGTATATTTGGATTAATTAATATAATAAAGGAGTTCTACAAAGATTGTCCATATTTGATATGTTAATTTATAACATAGATTTTATCTCAATTATGATTTGTATGTCTTGAGTTTGAATAGTTTCTTTGAATCTTGGGCTGCATTTTCTAATCATAGGGTTTCTAATTTATGCATATGCTAGATTATTTGAAGGATATTGGGTTTGTTTCACTTCATTTCATTCTATATTTAGATGTGAAAATGCTTTTTAGTTATAGTTATAAATCCTTAAAAATTAAACCTAGTTCTTACTTATGATTATTTACATTATCCTTTGAAGTTTTCAGGGTATATAGTGAAATATGAGCTTAGGATATATTGCATTATATATTGGTTTGAATGCATACTTAGTTTTAATTGATTTTTTGTCTTAATATTTGAGACTAAGATAGGCAATCACTCACTTTATTTTTTCGCTTGCCCTTCTCTTTGCTCCTTTTTTACACCAAATCACTTTAGTTTAAGCTTCATTATAAATATGCATCTAGATTAGTTTGTAGCTTAAGTGGGAATCATAATTCACTAAGTTAACATAGACCCTTCACAATTCATAAATAAATGACCATGATGGCTCCCAACCATCACTTATTATTATTTTTTTCAAACACTCATACATATCTCTATCACTATTTCACCATAGGTGACATCAATTTGCCACAACCTGCTACTCATGCTATGAGCTCTTGGAATTCAAAACTGAGAAGTGTTATTTTAACACTAAGAAACTCTATGGTGCATTTAGAGACGTCAGCATCCCCCTTCACACTCAGGACATAAATGGATACTGACTGATATAAATTACTTTACCATATAGACAGAAGTAATGGCATTAAAAGAAGAAAATGAGTCTAATGTTCTAAATTTCTATGAAGGTTTGATTACTAGATTGGAGTCCCCTCAACCATTATTTTTGACAATGCTATGGCCTTTGTGGGTTATAAAATCTTCCAATGGGTAGTTCAACATAGTGTCTTTCTCAACACTTCATCAAATTACTATTCTCAAGGTATAGCCTTACTGAGTCCACTAATAAGAACCTGTTGAAGATCCTAAGAAGGAAAATTGAAGATAATTAAATATCATGGCACCTCAAATTGAAGTTAGCTCAGTGGCCTAATAGGACCATCTATAAGAAGCTAATATCTAACTCCCCCTATAAGCTGGTATATGGTAAGGAAGCAAGAATGCCTATTTCTTTTTAATTCCCTACCCTAAAACTAATGCACCAACTTGATTTGCTAGAAAATGAACCTATGGATATTATATATGTTGAGCTTATGGATTTAGAAGAGACAAGACATTAGTCCATGCTATCCATGGAAAGCCATCAAGAAAAAGTGAGGTGAGCCTTTGACAAAGGAGCTTCTTCACAAAGTTTCAAAAAATGAGATTTGGTCCTAAAGTGGGATGAGGACAAAGCTAAGCCAATAAAGCATACAAATTTTGACTCTCTTTGGAGTGGTCTATACACAATCTCCAACTAAAAATCCCACAATGCCTTCTAATTTGAAATTATGGATGGTGAGGAACTTTCTATCCCAGGCAATGGGATACATCTGAAACATTGTTATTAATGAAGCTAAATCCCCTGTACATAGTTTATTTTTTCTTTCCTCCAAGTGTTGTCCTAACACATTATTTTGTTTGATTTTATTTGTTTAGTTATTTTCCCTATTTTATTTTTTTCCTTCCTTATTTTGGTGAAATTTATTGTCTTTGAAAGTCAAAAGATTATTTACAACCATGAATCAAATTTGTCATTATTCATGAGTCCAAGAGTCATGTAAATGGTTTGAGTTCTTAAGCATATCAGGTATGTTGCCCAACTGAGTCACTAAATATGTTGGCCAAATTTGGCCTACATACCAAACTTTTCTAGGTTTGGGATTGAAACTAAGCACGATCCCCTTGAAGAGTGATCCTATAGAAGGAGCATATAAACTTCAAATGAAGAGCACAAGTTGTTTAAAATATTTTAAAACACTTTAAGCAAGCTTAAAGTGTGAATTTGGCAATCTCAGGGGATCATACTATCATGGCATATCCTACAGGAATGAGCATAGAAATATGATCATGCATTTAATAATTACACTTGAGGATTTTCCTAGAGCTAAATAATTTCATGAGCATGATGTAATTTATCCCTAGATCATTCCCTTCAAGTTTGATTCCTTTGTGTAATTTCTATCTACAGATATAAGACTTTAAATTTAAGCAAGTAGGTTAAGACATACATGGAGACAACAAACTTAAGATAAAAAACTAACTATTTAAATTCAAATATTATAAAGTTGAATGCAGATCCAATAAGTGTCAAGATTGTGGAAGCATGGATCTAATGGCACATGAACAAGGATAGTATCAGTGGGTCCCAAAGATCTAATGGTGTGCATTTGATTATACATCTAGATCAATGAAAAGTGGAGGTCAATAAGTCAGAGGATCCCAAAAGAAAATGAGAAGCTGACAAGTGTCTAAATCATGGAAGTTAAGCTAGGATCTAATGAATAGTAGTAATCTGACATAGTTAGTGGGTCCATTTAGATCAACAGTGTGCATTTAATCATACTATGAAGATATAATGGTACGAACAAGGTCATAAAGTCAATAGATCTTAAGATTAAATGTAACAATGCTAAGTGTCATGATTGTGGTAAGATAAAGGATCAATATTGTGCATTTGATCTTGATGATAAAGATCAATGTCATATGTTGATTCATATAGATAAGATCAATAATGCATAGGATAAGGATCTTAGATCAAATACAAGGCTACTACATGGTGCAAGAATAGGGTAGATGAAATTGATAGTAGGATCCATAGAATGACTGAAGAGCTACCATGTGGCATAATTTGGGATTTTAGATTAAGATCGATAATCAAAATTAAATGTTAAAAGCTAAGGGAATTCAATAGAAAGTAAATATGACCTAAAGTTGAACTAGAGTAAATATTTTAAAGGGGATGCCATAAAGGAAAACACATTGAATTTAGCATGATTATGACCCTTTTCTCCACTTTTACACACTAAAGATAAACCATTAGGGATCAATCCATGATAGGACATGATCATAACAGATTGATCCAACCATTATAACTACTTTGACGTCAAATTTGAGATTTCAAACAACTTGATCCCACCATTTTAATCATAAGAAGAATCAATATAGGATAAAAATATATTGAAAGAGACTGATATAATTGTTATGGCTATTTCCTAGAAGTAGTCGTAGACATTATGATCTTTTCTAACTACATCAATGTTGGGAAATATTTCAAGATCTTGGTCATTATGTTCCCTTCGCTATATTTCTACACATAATCTCCATCTATTTCATCCTATTTTGCTATAAATATAGGATTTTGAGCCTAAGAAAGGATCCCTCTCTTTGTCATGACCAAACTTTTCCAATATTTATACTATAACACCTATATGATGCAATAAAAGACTGAATTCTTCCATTCTACAAGCTGAGTTGACGTGTGTCTTATGAATTCATTGACATGGTCAAGTGAATGTATTTTTTCCTTGCATTTTTCTAAGTTATCTCACCTTCATGTAGTTTTTTGGTAGTTATCATAGGTAATTATAAGTTCATATATAGTATGTTGGTTAGTGTGGAAGTGGATAATTGCCCTCCCATACTAGGTTGATAGTTATTTAATACCTTATTATGAAAGGCTTATGTGAAATATGATTAAAGAGTGAATGAAGTGACATTTATAAGTCTTGAAAGTGTCTTATATTATGTATTTTTCAAATATAATGATCAAAATATTTGGTGCATCACCTCATTTTTACATGCTTTTATGAATCATTGCCAATCTCTCCCCCTTTTCCAAGCAAGAGTTAGCTTAGGTCTAGTTTAGGTGATAGATCCAAATTAAATTTGGCCTTATCCATAGGTCTAAACTAATATTATGTGACCCAAAACTTAGGTTCAATCCCATATTAGACTAGGTTTGCACAAGAGGACTTGAATAATCCCCTTCTCATCTAGGGTGCAACCTAGGAAACCAATAGTTACCTAGAAGGACTGCTAGATAAGTATTCTTCATTTTATAAGTATCTTCATGGCATTGAAACTACCCTTATTTAATATTGAATGATATTATTCATGGAATATTTTTGTGATTTGCCAAAATTAGTTATATAAAAACTGTAGAGCCCATTTTCATAGCTTTCAACTATTATAAAGAACAGAGCAAGGATAAAGATAGAGAACATGAAAATAGAGTATAAAAACAAAGAAAGATAAATTTAACATAAAATTGCAAGGAAAATATACATAGAATAAATGTATATAAATTATAATATTAACTCAAAATGTTACCTCTGTATAGGTAAATGGTGTCATCCTTATAGAGATAGATGCAGTAGTGGATGGCCCAATCGTTGGATCTGATTATGTAAAAAATGGCCATGATAAATTAAATATTGTAAAGTAAACTATGATGATGAAGGAAACGTCACCTCCTATGACATAAAAAATGACATATATATTATACTCAATTTCTATGTAAATTAATTGTTAGTTAAATTAAATTTACAAATATATCTTAAATTTAACATGACATTTATATAAAATATACCTACATCTGTGTGGTGGCTAATGTTTACACACTAAATGTGTGTGATAAAAACTCATCACTTAGAATAATATGATCTAATCCATCTAAACCATAAATTCCATCATCATCATAAGGTCCTATACACATAGCTCCATATGAATTGCAAGGGTGGGGTCAGGGTTCGATAGGTGGCATATCTATAGCATCACTCTATGAAAGCCTACTCATATGTTGAATGAGTGTATCACTAAGTGAAATAAGATCATGGAGAGTGTCGATCTCCATAACCTACTAAATTATAAATGGTATTTTAGGTTCAAGAGGCTTTTGGATATGAATATATGCAGGCCAATTAGGTGCATGACATGCACCTAATCAATCCTATATAGATCCTTTTCTTCAGCCTTGAAACTCACTAAAATCAAAATAATTAGGAATCTCATTGACGAAAAACTCAGAATAGAGTTTCCTCAAAAAATATAATAGGACCTCATGGTTGTTATATGGTGGATAGTCAAATACCATCCACCATCGATCCCAAAAATTGGTTGTGATTAAGTTAGGTACACAATGACAGATAGGAAAATATTTAGTGGCTATAGGAAATGGGGAATTGGTGGTTGGGTTGAAAAATACGGCACAAATAGAGGCTTTTTAAATTTATTTGTTCTTGGCCTAAAGGGTTAACAACTCGTAAGCATAATATACCCTACAAGTATCCCTATATGAGGTCCATCGATCAAAGTAACTCGTTATAGAGTCAATTTGACCTAATAAGGTCTCTATAGAATCAACTAGTTGGGTATGGTGGGTGTTATTCAAAGTGGGATCCCTCATTCTATCAAATAACTCTTCAATTTCAAGTTTGTTTCCCACAATGTTGTCAATCAGAGCCTCTTGACTGCTAGGGGTTTTTGGGAACTATAGGATGGTTAGGTGGAAGGATAGGAGGAAAAAGAGGGATTTATGGAGAGTTAGGAGGAGGAGAAAAAATAGGGTTCTATGGAGAGTTACGAGGGTTAGTAAGATGGGATGTTAAAATAAAAATTACAATTAAAAACTGGGGTTAAAAAATGAAAATTACAAAAAATTAGGGTTAAATTGGGAAGATTTCTATCACTTACCTCTCTTACATGGTGGCATCATCGATCATTAAGTTCATGGGATGAATTTGGTAGCTTCTTGGCACTCTATGGTGTATTCCATGTAAAACACAATCGTGTAAGCTAGGGGAGAGAAAGGAAACTCGAATACAAAATAAGGATTTTGCATTTGGGTTTTACTTTTTTTTTACACATAGGTAATATGATCACATTATTAATGTGATCACTTTATTGAAAATGATAATAACATGATCATGTTATGGCTTAGTAATCACCAAGCCATAATTAAAATAACATGATAAAATTATTAATTAACACAATCATGTTACCTATAATGTCCACAAAATTCTCCCCCAACTCCATGCACTTACCCAATTCTAATAGCAACTAAATCCAACTGTAACATCCCCAGCTCATAAAACATCAAGAACATGATCTTAGTAAGGCAACAATGCTTACCAAACAATAATAAAATAATAGTATGTAGTGTTACATAAATATGAATAACCATTCAGTAGGCAAAAACCATGTGTAGATATATTTATGTTCACTTGTCTGTAAAGGGAAGATATAATATACTATTAGAGTTTAACTTATTTTTTGAACTAGTGCTCAGTGTGTCTGAAATGCCTATGAGTCATAACTGGGAACATAATTTTTCAAGGTAGAGATTTTTTTCATGTTACAACGGTCTAGGGTATGAAAAGAATATGGTTTTAAGTAGAATGATCTAGGATAAGATGAGACAAAATAAATATGGTCCATAAGATGATGGTTTAGGGTGGGATAAAAAGAGTCTAGTTGGAATATAAATGATTCAAAGTGCTAATGGTCCAGATTTTCAATGGTCTAGAAGCATAAAAGAATATGGTTGTCATGAAAATAAGACAGGGTATAATAGTGGGATAAAATGACTTCAGCATAAGTTTCCCCCAAGTAAGATGTCTTGTTTTAGTGTATAATTTCACCCCTATGGGAGATTTTTTCAAGCTCTCTCACTCCTAGCTACAAAATAGGAACAACCCTAGGCTATGGGTATCCTATTGTGGGGTTGAACTTCTGGGTTATGGGCCAACTCCCTAGGTGTATCATTTAAGATCTTAGTCAGCTAATTATAAGATTTGGGAAAGGGTTTAGAATGGGAAAAATAATAAATTAAAACATAAATAAATTTGATGCACCATATAATGATACTCTAATTACATTAAAACACACACACACAATTGAATCCAAAATATCTACCACTCACAAAACCCTAACACTAGCTAAGTTTGCATAAGTAATTATTGAAAAAGCTTGTAGAAATGGGATAAAATATAAAGGAATGAACTCATTAACATCATACATCAGACCTATGATTTATAAACATGACTCAAGACATGAAAAATCAAATCTATCATGCACAAAGGTGAAGGGAGAGGACAAAAATCCCACCACATGATCCTCATCAAACAAACCATAATACAAACAAAGACAAAATCATATTAGAAGGTAATAAATATTTTTAAATTAAATAGGTTGTCTCATTAAGGTAATGAAACATGCCTCTCAACAAGAAATGAGAGGTCTTAAATAGAAAAGGAGAGAAGGAGAGGGGTAGAAGGGTTCCAAAAAGACTTGAATCCACTTGCAAGCATTCACACTACTCATCCCAATGTAGGAGGAGATATGGGGCTCCTATTTCCATGATTTTTCTACTCAAATTGTTTTGCACTTGCACCTTTTTTCATCAAAAGGCTTAAAAAAGCTTAATTTTGCACATTAGAGAACTTTATGTTCTGATTTTAACTTGACTCAATGATGTCATTATCTCATCACTTGAAAAAAGTATTAAATCTTCTAGAAGCTATATCTAACTACTATAAACTCTTCCAACTTGCATACCATGCTATACTTGACCATTATCATCTTTTAGAAGATACCCTTGACCATTAGCATCATCTAGAAGTCACCCTTAACCCCTAGTGGTTAGTAAAGATAACATATTTTGCTTGGGAAAACATAAAGTGAATTGAGTATAATTTCATGTTGACATGTATCCATTTTCCTCCTTTAAACACCATTAAACCTAAAAAATAGTTCCTTTATCTTGCATTCCACCATTGGAGAACCCTTGAGAGCCTAGGCCACCATGAGATCCTTCACCCTAAAGCTTGCCTATGAGCTAGAATCTTGTTAGTGTCTCCAAAGACTTGAATATGTATTTTAAGGAGGTATTATTATATCTTTGGGTCATTCCATGGCCATTAATACACCTAAAATTTTTCTCAAGTCTCCATTAATGGAGGTCAAACTTGTAATTTTTTATTCTGAGGCCCGAAACTCAATTTTCTAAGTGTTAACAGGTAATGATGGATTGAGAGAGCTCATATAATACCATTGGATGAAATTTTAGGGGTAGGATAACCTATAAAAACCATTAAACATATTATTCTTTTCTTATAGACATATTAATGACACATGAAACACCTCATTACACCTCTCTAAATGATCAAAACTCAACCTTGTCTTTTATGCCTATGGGGATTTAAGCTTGCCAATGTGTTTGCATGGAGTTTGAAGTGTGAAAATAATAAAAAATATGTTTAATAATCTTAAAAACACATTAAAATTATTTTAAAACACATACTAAACATGGAAAACTAAAACACACCTTAAAACTCCAAAAAATATGCTTGCATGAATAGTGACCATTATGAGACATAGGGGGGATTGTGACAAAAAAGTGAGCACTTCCCATAATAACATGAAACTTAAGAGTATATATATATATATATATATATATATATATATATATATATATATATATATATATATATATATATATATATATATATATATATATATAAGGTCATTAGTACCAAACATACCAAATTTCAAGTCATTTTGATGTGTAATTTGTCCTGTAGACCCTTTTTACAAAAAATTACCTTGAGCTACCTGCATGAATCCTTCATGCCAGAACTTGTATTTCTTCAAACCTTTGTATGAAACCCATAAATTTGATCACTAAAATAGGATAATATAGGTCTTAAACATCATATTATACCATTATAAAACTTATCATATATATATATATATATATATATATATATATATATATATATATATATATATATATATATATATATATATATATATATATATATAAGGTCATTAGTACCAAACATACCAAATTTCAAGTCATTTTGATGTGTAATTTGTCCTGTAGACCCTTTTTACAAAAAATTACCTTGAGCTACCTGCATGAATCCTTCATGCCAGAACTTGTATTTCTTCAAACCTTTGTATGAAACCCATAAATTTTATCACTAAAATAGGATAATATAGGTCTTAAACATCATATTATACCATTATAAAACTTATCCAAGGCCTAAACTACTTCTTGGCATTCAGAACTGACAAAACTTTATTTGGTCTCCAATGGCTACCTTCTTGACTGGCAATGGACTATGTCAAAACAATGGGAAATTTAAATTTTTATTTGAAATTAATGATGTTATGATATTATTTTTTAGGTTATTTATACCATACGTACCAAATCTCATGCTTTGACTCAACCTGTAGATGTCCCAAAATGGCCAATTTCTCCAAGGCATGCTCCAATGTTGACTGTGATTTGACATAGGGTTGAGTGTACCAAAATAGTGAATATTTACCATTTTAAAAAAATTATAAATTATTTTTAATGGGTATATTGGGTAATAACGAGCCTCTAAACCAAAATTTGTGATTAGATCTTGCATATTTTGCTCTATAGGCCCATTTTGGCAAAAGCTAGTGACATGTGTCTGCTTGGTCAAAAATCACAACTGAATTTTCTTTCTCCTTTCTTCCATTTTTTATATAACATGATTATTTTTATTTTAAAATATCATTTATATCATCTGTTCATCATTCTACTCTTCCTTTCTTTGCCTTCAACCTCCCATACTTCCTAACAAACCCTGTTTGTATGTATCAACAGTATATAGTTATGTGTTTATGCTAAATTGGACTAAACTGAGCCTCTCTTGGCATGATAAACGTGTTTAAATAATGATAATTGATCTTAATTATAATTATAATCACATTAAATCCCATAAATTTACCATTTGACCTCTACAATTCTCACTTTGAGACCTTGTTTTGATTTAAAAAACTCCATTAATGGAGATATGAGAACTTGAATTTTCTCCTTGATGACCCTCCTTTGACATTATTTTAACCATATAAGAATTTTTATAATGTTTATTAATTTATTTTAATCATCCCAACATCTTTTAAAATTCATCATGCACCTAAAACATCCATTTTTTTTTGAAACTCCATATTAGCTCTCCCATGCTCTTTTTGAGACCCTGTTTTGTATTAGGGGGCTTAAAATGAGTTATAGGCCTCACCTAGACCTATTTTTGGATTAATTGGATATTTTTTAATGTTTAATACGTGTAAAATTTTAAAATAATCATAAAAACATTACCAATCTCTCAAACAAAAAATAACAAAAAAGTGCGAGCTTGTTGCCATGTTTTTGCTTTGATGATGGTTCTTGAGTTATAAGGGTGAACTAAGGAAAATGAGGGAGGATTTTGTGTATAATACATTAATAAAACTATCCTAAAAATTTAATTTCATATATCCCACTTAAATTATAGCTTTCACCCCTTTCTCTTCTAGCATTTTAGGCCTCTCTTAGCTCTCTAGGCCTAGAAAACTTAAAAAATGGATTTTTTGCCCTTTGCATGTATGGAAACTATTGGTACAAGATTGAATCACCTTGGGGAAGATACCATTATGTTACATGATAAATTTTAGACATTTAATTTATATTTTGGGGTGTGATTTTCATTTAACACTCAAATCATGTAGAATACACTAAATGATCACAGTGGATAAAAGTGAAACTTGGAGGCCCTCAAACAATACTCTCCTCTATTCACACACCCCTTATTTTTTGAATATATATTATTATATGATATGGATAAAATATTTTAAAATTTATATTCATCAAATCACCTTGAAATATTGTTTCATGGCATCAACAAAAGTGCTTAGAACTGGTTTTTAAACTTTTAGGGACTTGTCCTTGAAACTGAAATTCTCAACTTTGAAGTGGTTTCTCAAGACTGATAACTAGTCCAATGATTCAAAAAAGTTTTTCATGCTATTATTCAATTCTAAAAACCTTATTAAATCTTCTAAATATGTCAAATCTCCTTTATGCCCCTAGATGCTCACTAAACCAGAACTCTGCTTAGCTTCTCACACCACACTAGGACCTCCTCGAATATTGCACTACATCATCAATTCAGGACCACAAAGGGACTAATCATGGGGATAGAAGGTTCATGAAAGGTATAAGAGTGTTTATTGATCCATATAGACAAAAAAATTGTATGTAGGCTAATTTTTTGCCAACATTTCTGGTGACCTCTTGGGATTGCATGCCTATTCTGCAACAAATTAGTTACCTTGTTTGATCCATTGGGCATATGGACTCACAAATATTTATTTTCTAGCTAATATGAAACTGATACAAGGTTTTACCTTTCCCAAAAATTCCTCTTGAAGCAACAAGTACAACAAGAACAAAATAAACATTGTGCCCAAGGCACTTAGGGAATGGAAACACACAACTAAAAAGGATGTACACAAGGCACTTAGGGAAGGGAAATATAAAAAACCATACAAAATTTAAAATATATTAAATTGATACAAACTCTTCTAATATCAAATATTTAGATGAAGCCCATTTACTGGGATGGGTATTACCTCTCCATCTAGTCGAGCAAGCTAAAAAGCATTATGTTGTTTGCATTTATGGATCAAATAAAGACCACTCCACAAGCTCTCAAATTTGGTATGGTTTCTTGTCTTGGCCTTATTTGAATCCAAATTTAGGACTATATCCCCCTCTTTTAATTCCCTTTCTATGGTTATCTTGTCAAAGGCTTTCTTGACTTGATCTTGATGTGACTCTAGTGTTCTCATTGCAAGGTCTCTCATTTCTTCAAGATCCATGAGCTCTTCCATCCTCATGCTCATAGGTTTACTCTCCATCAACTCAAGTTGATGGGATAACTCCAATGTAGGTAACTCAATAGAGAATGGAAATTTTTCCTCCCTCCCATATACAAGTAAAAATGGTGAGGTGATAATGGCAACTTTAGGAGTTACTCTATCAGCCCATAAGGTTGTCCTTAGCTTTATGTGCCACACACTCTGATTCTCTTCCATAGTCCTCTTGATGATTCTTATCAAGTTTTTTTAATTTAATCTACCATTCCATTGAGTTGGGGTTAGTAATTTTAAGATTTAATAAGGTAGATTCCCATGTGAATTGCCCACTTAGTTGTCCTCATACCAATAGATGTGAAGGCATTATCTGAAATTATTGTTTTTGGTACACCAAACCTTGTTATTATACTATCATAGAAATCCAACATTGATATTTAATTTTCTTCTCTTAGGGCAATTTCTTCCACCCACTTGGTGAAATAGTTAGTAGCAGTGAGTACCCACTTGTGTCCTCTAATGGAAGGTGGGTTGGTTATTCGTATGAAGTCCAAATCCTACTATATGAAGGGTTGCTCTACCTGAATTGGATTGAGAGGAAGGGATGCCAATATTTTCTTACACATAAAGAGAACACACTTTTGACACTTTTTTACCCAAGCATATTCATCCTTGAAGAGGCTAAGCCAATAATAACTAGCTCTCATCACTTTGGCTTCTATAGTCCTTAGAGAAAATTGGCCTCCTGCAAGCCCTTCATGGAATTGCTCCAAGTGATTTTTCACTTGGTCATCATCTATGCATCTTAGGAGTAATCCATTTAGGTCCTTTATAAATAAAACCCCATCAACCAACACATAAGGTATGGACTAAAGTCTAAAATATCTTCTCTTTACCCTATCCATATCTTGTAGGCATTCAGTTGTTATCAGGAAATATTTCATATCCTGGAGCCAACTAGTATGAGGTGGAAGTGTATCTATCTATGAGTTATCTTGTGTTACCAAGACAACATATTTGTCTTCATGAAGGTCATCAACCATATATTCACACAAGACTTTACCTCTCACTAGCTTAGTGACTTTGATCTCTATGTCATACTCCATGACCTTGGTAATTCAACCATCTCTCTTTACGTTCAAGTCTTGATTAAGAAGGAAGTCTCTCACTCCAGGATGAGACACCATAATATATATTTTGTTATTAGAGAGCATTGGCCTAAAAATTTTAAGGATTCTTTCCATTGCAAGGAATTGTTGTTCCATGAAAGTATACCTCACCTCATACCCCTCAAGCCCCTAACTAAAAAATTCTATTGGCTGCTCAAGTTCATTATTTTTTTGCATCAGCATAGCTGATATATTATCAATATTGACAAAGGCATACAATATGAAATCCCTTGAAAAATCAGGATTCATAAGCATGGGTGCTTGGTCAATGGCTTGCTTGATAGCCCTAAATGTTGATTTACCTTAATTTGACCAAGTGAACACTTGGTTCTTCTTCAACATGGTAGTGATGGGTTTGACCAAGTCTACAAAAGTAGGTATAAACTTTCTCACAAAGTTTATTTTCCAAAGGAAACTTTGGAGTCCCTTCTTATGTTTGGGTAAGGATAATTCCAAGATGGCACTTATTCTATCTAGGTCAATATCTAATCCCTATTTTAAGATAATATGTCCCAAGATTTTACTTTCATGGATAGAAAACACGCATTTCTTTGGGTTCAAATAGATCCCATATTCTCTGTATCTTTCAAATATTAATCTTAGGTGATCTAAGTGATCACTGGCCCTCTTAGAGAAAATTATTATGTTATCCAAGTAGACAAGCACCATCTGATTTAGTAATCCTTGGAAGGCTATGTCCATTTCTCTTTAAAAAGTGGCTCTAACATTTGATAAGACAAAAAGAATCTTTTGACAAGCATATGTGCCCCACTTTGTGGTGAAGGTAGTCTTGTATTGATCTTCTTCTCTTACCAGCACCTGGTTATATCTCAAGTACCTATCCAAAAGAGAGAAGTGTTTTGAACCAGTAACCATTTGAAGGAGTTGTTCCATTGATGGTAAGTGGTAGTGATCCTTCAAAGAGACCTTATTTAAGTCTCTAAAATCAACACACAACTAGATCTCACCATTTTTCTTCCTCACAGGGACTAGGTTAGCTACCCATGAGGAGTGTTTGATGGGAAAAATAATATTAGATTCTATCAATTTGGCCAACTCTTTCCTCATCAAATCTTCAATTTTTGGGTTGATATGCATTTGATTATACCTCACAAGCTTAGCATTGGCCTCCAGTTATATAGTGTGTTGGGCTAGTTTGGGATCAAAACCTCTCAGATCACTATATTCCCAAGTAAAGATATTTGAATATTCCTTACAAAGTTCAATAAAAGCATGCCTTTCTACATCATTGCTTACTTTCCCAAGCTTGAGGAGCTTGTCTTTGAAAATAAAAAATCTTTCATAGTTCTCCTCATCAGTTCACATCACTATATTGTCTTTCCCCATATGGTCTCCCTCATGAAAAATACCTTTATGGGTAACCAACCCTTTAGGAATTTTTTTAGACCTCAGCTGAACAATTATATCCTCATACTACTATTGAAATTTTCCTTGGTTTATAGAGGAAAACTCTACTTCCTGATGCAAGAAATAAGCACTCTACTTGTCACTATCAAAGACCTACTAATGAGCCTCATTATCTAGAACTAATGGTGTCACTAAAACTTTAACATGTGGTTGTACTTTAGGCTTCTTCAACTCATTTGGGATATCAAATCGAGCCCCCATAAATGCCAACCTATCAACATGTTGATTTTGATTCCTTGGCATTGATTGGATGTTGAAGGCCCCAAAGTCTTCAACTATATCCCACACTCTATGTTTGTAAGATTTCATCAAAGGATTCTTTGTGATGTTTTGGCCTTTAACCTACTACACTATCAGCTCACTATCCCCATATACTTGTAATTATTTGATTCCCCTCTTACTAGTCCACTTTAGGCCATGGATAAGACCTTCATACTCAATTGCATTGTAAGAGAAACTAAATTGGAACCTATAAGAAGAAAAGTACTTACCATTGGAGGGAGATATTAACATCACACTTACACCTACTCCATGTTTGCTCCTTGATCCATCAAAGAACAACTTCCATAAACCACTAGTATCTTCTTATGGCCTTATGAGAGATGGAAAGAATTCATTCTCCTCATGCAAGTAGTAAACCCCCATGTATTTTTCCTTAACACCTTCTAAAGGGTCAATTAGTTAATCCACAACTGATCTAAGAACCTACTAGGTGTTCCCTCAATATGAGTGTCTAATTCTTAACTGACCAAGTGTTCATCTTCATCAAGAATGGTATAATTAATGTTTGGACTACCTATCCCATAAGGCTCAATGTTAAATTATGCAATAAGATCATCTTTGATGGATACCTTGGTCCCATACCTTGTTTTGAAAGCCATGTAGGACCGATCTTTTGCTAGATAACCCCCAATTTTGGTTGTAAAGTCTCTAGTTAAACATAAAGCAAAATGAGGAGGCACCTCTAGAATCAACACATCTTAAGCCACCAAAACACTAGGACAAACATGTAGGGCCAAGTGAAGATCTCTGATAATACCAGTTGGTTTGGTGGAAGAACCATCAAGCTATAAAACTCTTTGAGATTGGGGTTCTTCCTTTAAACCACGTTGATCTGCTATTGACTTAGACATCACTGAAGTACTTCCTCCACTATCTACCATGCAGTTATGTACCAAAGAATCACTAATGATTATAGAAATATAGAAAGGAGGAGGTTTGACCACCTTGTTTTATTGTCCTTCATTAGCCCTCTGGTTGTATTGGTGAGAATCATAGTTTCCTTGTTTGGTGGCTTTTTAGAAACATTGATCTTTGATAAACCTTCTTGAAGGATGTCTACCTGAACTAGGCATAAAAGGCATGTCCCTCATTGGTACACTCACATTGTAATTTTGCATTTGTTCAACAATATTGATGGGCAAACCACCAACTTTTATTTGTGCTTTGGGGGCAATAACTTTACATTGAACTTGTGAGTTTTGAGTTATAAAGGCATTATTTTGGTTTCGATTCTTTAGAAGTATTGGAACCTTTGGAGCACTAATAGGTTTACTTGGTTTTGATAGTAATGAAATAATAGTAGGAGGATATTTGACTACTTCTTAATTACCATCCATATTCCTTCTTTTAAACCTTACATTAGCTGCCACTGGAATGTATGCTTGGCCAGAACTAGCCTATTGATTGAGTGCATATCACTCTTCATGCTCATAATTAATCATTATAGCACCAAACTAGTTTTATTATTCATTAGGCCCTTAGCCTTCTTGAGGCTCTTCCATTTTTGTCATCATAGGCATTTTTGTGTTCTAAGCCATAAGAGCTTGATTGTATCCATAGATAGTATCCTGATACCATTGATCATTAAAACTCTAATTGAACTCAATGTTTGGGACAATGGATTGATTAAAAGACTAATTCCAAGGCATGGTACCCTCACTTTCTTGAGCAATGTTGTTTTGAGTAGGGACCAAAGTATTATATGTGCTTCGAACATTTAAATTATAATTGTTGTGTCTAGCATAGTTAGGTTCCCCTTGTCCTTGACCTTGTCCTTGGAAATTTCATTTGTAGGGTGGCCTACTTGCTTGATAAGACTATTGCTAAGGCTAATATGGAACTTGATAAGGCTTATTTGAATTTAAATTGCCTCTTCACATTCACCAATTCATTACTAAAGGATTGAATCATGCTCATAAGCTCTTAGAACTTCTGGTTTTCTTGGGAGTCACTGGATTGACTAGTTAAGGCATTTTCTTGCTTTATTGTAGGTATGGTAAAAAGTGTTGGCATAGGAGGAATGATATCAAGGGGAGGAATAGAAATAGGAGGTGGTTAAATCTCAAGAAACAAAGGCATTGGTGGCCTAGGTGTAAGCTTATCAACTTGTACTAGATTGTTCTCTACTCTGAGTGCCACCTCATAGGCATATGGTAGTGTATTTCCTTCCAAAGACTGAATCATTATCATAATATCATTGTTAAGAGCTTTTAGATAGTAAAGGAAAGCATAGTTAGGAGTAGGATTGATAGAGACCAGAATCCTATCCCATGTCTTTTGAAACCTAGTATTGAAATCCTACATAATCTCATGAGGAGCCCTCTTGATTGTTGTTAGTTGTTTAGAAAGTGACAAGTGGTCACTCTTGTCTTCAAATATCTTACATAATACATCACCCAACTAGCTCCATGATATGATTAAGTTAGCATTGAGGATTTTATACCAATCTATGGCTTTACTCTTAAAAGAGATGGCCAATAACTTGATAGATACATTTTCCTCACTAACATTATGAATATTACAAATGTTTGATATATCCCTGATGTGCTCAGAATGGGTTGTTGAGTGGTCTCCCATGAAAAAAGAGCACTTTTAAGATCTTCCACTAGAATAGGATCATACTTATGGAGGTTCAAAGGACTTTAACCATTGAAAGCCACAAAAGGGAAAGCTCTAGGGGCTTCCATAGTAGTGAAAGGACCCAACCAATATTTTCTTGTAGAGGTAGATTTTGAGATTGGTTTAGGAGGAAAGCTTCTCATGTATAGGTGAATATTATTAAATCTTAACCTTCTTACTGAGTTTAGAGACAATTCAACAAATTCAAAAGGAATACCTCTAGAAGTTGATCTTGTAGTTACCTTTGGCATGAAATATAGTTACTATTCTACCACCAGATTGTTGAGTGTTCCTCGGAGTCACTAGATACTAAAATATGAAAGCTATTACCATTGCAAATTGATCAAACTAGCATCAAACTTGACCAATTTTATTCAAAAGTGATCCCATCAGGCATGCTAAAAACTATTGTAGCATAGAATTTCACCCTTGTGAGATATTTTGTTAGGCTCTCTCACTCCTAGCTACAAAATGGGAACAACCCTAGGCTGTGGGTATCCTATTGTGGGGTTGAACCTCTGGGTTATGGGCCGGCTCCCTAGGTGTATCATTTAAGGTCTTAGTAAGCTGATTCTAAGACTTGAAAAAGGATTTAGAATGGCTAAAGGAAGAAATTAAAATATAAATAAAGGTGATACACCATAGAATGATACTCCAACTACATTAAAAAACACAATTAAATCCAATATATCTACGACTCACACAACCCTAACACTAGCTAAGTTTGCATAAGTAATTCCTTAGAAAGCTTGTAGAAATGGGCTAAAATATGAAGGAATGGACTCATTCACATCATAAATCAGATCTATGACTAATAAACATGACTCAAGACCTGTAAAATCAAATCTATCATGCACAAAGGTGAAGGGAGAGGACAAAAATCAAGGGGAGAACTCCCACCACATGATCCTCATCAAACAAACCATAATACACACAAAAATGCAAGAATAGTAGAAGGTAATAAATATTATTAACTTAAATAAGCTGTATCATTAAGAAATTTGGCATAGTTTTCTCTTGCCAAAGCATGAAGCATGCCTCTCAACAAGAAATAAGAGGTCTTAAATAGAAAAGGAAAGAAGGAAAGGGGTCCCAAAAAGACTTGAATCCACTTGAAAGAATTCACACTACTCATCCCAATGTAGGATGAGATATGAGGCTCCTCTTTCCATGATTTAGCTCCTAAAATTGGCTTTCACTTGCACCTTTCTGCTTCAAAAGGCTTTAAAAAGCTTAAGTTTGCACATTATAGCACTTTATGTTCTATTTTCAAATTGACCTAATGATGTCATTATCTCATCACTTGGAAAAAAGTATTCAATCCTATATAAGGTCTATCTAACTCCTCTCAAATATCCCCACTTTCATATCACTCCATACTTGACCATTAACATCTTTTAGAAGCTACCATTGACCATTAGCATCATCTAGAAGTCACCCTTGACCATTAGTGGTTAGTGAAGATAACATATTTTGCTTGGGAGAACATAAAGTGAATTGAGTCTAATTTCATGTTGACATGTATCCATTTTCCTCATTTGGACACCATTAAACCTAAAAAACCTTTCCTTTATCTTGCATTCCACCACTGGAGACCCCTTGAGAACCTAGGCCACCATGAGATCCTTCACCCTGAAGCTTGCATATGAGCTAGAATCTTGTTGGAGTCTCCAAAGACTTGAATATGTATTTTGAGGAGGTATTATTATATATTTGGGTCATTCCATGGCCATTAATACAAATTAAAATTTTATCAAGTCTCCATTAATGGAGGCCAAACCTGTAATTTTTTATTCAGAGGCCCAAAACTCAATTTTCTGAGTGCTAATAGGCAATGATGGATTGAAAGAACTCATATAATATAATTGGATGACATTTTATAGGTAGGATAACCTATAAAAACAATTTAAAAATATATTCCTTTACTTTGAAACATATTAATGACACATGAAGCACCTCATTACACCTCTCTAAATGATCAAAACTCAACCTTGCCTTTATGCCTTGTGGATGCCTTTGGGGATTTGAGCTTGCCAATGTGTTTACATGGATTTTGAAGTGTCAAAACCATAAAAATATGTTTAATAAGTTTAAAAACATCTTAAAATTCTTTTAAAACACTTCCCTAAACTTGGAAAACTAAAACACACCTTAAAACTCCAAAAAATATGCTTGCATGAATAGTGACCATTGTGAGACATAGGGGGGACTGTGACAAAACATAGAGAACTTACCATAATCACATGACACTTAAGATAATTTATATGAATATAATATTTAATGATTAAAAAATCTCAAAATTTTCATGAGTACAAAACCTAAAAAATCTCAAGTCATTTGGACATGTAATTTGTCCTATAGACCCTTTTTACCAAAAATCACCTTGAGTTGCTTGCATGAATCCTTCGTACCAGAACTTGTATTTCTTCAAAAATTTGAATGAAACCCTTGAATTTGATCAATAAAATAGGAAAATATATGTTTTAAACATCATATTATACCATTATAGAACTTTTTCAAGGCCTAAATTGCTTCTTGGCATTCAGAACTGACAAAACATCATCTGGTCTCCAATGGCTACCTTCTTGACTGGCAATGGACTGTGTCAAAAAAGTGGGCACTTTCAATATTTATTTTAAATTTATGATTTTATGATATGATTTTTTAGGTTATTTATAAAATACTTACCTAATATCATTATTTGACTCAATCTGTAGATGTCCCAAAATGGCCAATTTCTCCAAGGCATGCTCCAATGTTGACTTTGATTTGACATAGGGTTGACTGTACCAAAATAGCGAATAGTTAACATTTTTAAAAAACTTATAAATGATGTTTAATGGGTATATTAGGTAATAATGAGACTTTACACCTAAATTTGTTATTGGATCCTGCATATTTTGCCCTATAGGCCCATTTTGGTAAAAGCTAGTGACATGTGTCTGCTTGGTCAAAAATCACAACTGAGTTTTATTTCTTCTTGCTTTGTTTTTTTCTATAACAAGATTATTTTTATTTTAAAATCTCATATATATCATCCTTTCATCATTTCACTCTTCATTTATTTTCCTTCAACCTCCCATGCTTCCTTACGAACCTTGTTTGTATATATCAACCGTATGTAGGTGTGTGTTTATGCTAAATTGGGCTAAAATGAGCGTCTCTTGGCCTGATAAACATGTTTAAATCATGATAATGGATATTAGGGATAATAATGAGAACATAAAATCTCGTAAATGTCCCCTTTGACCCATACAATTCTCACTTTAAGACCTGGTTTTGATCAAAAACTCCATTAATGGAGATATGAGAACTTGAAATTTCTCTTTGATAAACCTCCTTTGACATTATTTGGACCATATGAGAATTTTTATAATGTTTATTAATTTATTTTAATCATACTAACATATTTTCAAATTCATCATGCACCTAAAACACCCATTTTCTTCTTGAAACTCCATATTAGCTCTACCATACTCTTTTTGAGACCCTGTTTTGGATTGGGGGAGTTAAAATGAGTTATAGGCCTCACCTAGACATATTTTTGGCTTAATTGGATATTTATGAATGGGTCAGACCTATAAAATTTATAAATAATCATAAAAATATTACCAATTTCTCAAATAAAAAATAACAAAAAAGTGCAAGCTTGCTGCCCTATTTTTGCTTTGATAATGGTTCTTGAGTTATAAGGGTGAAATAAGGAAACTGAGGGAGGTTTTTTTGTATCATACATTCCCCCAAATATCATCCAAATTTAATTTCCTAAATCATAGTGAAATTACTGATGTCACCCCTTTCTCTTCTAGCATTCTAGGCCTCTCTTAGCTCTCTAGGCCTAGAAAACTAAAAAAATGGATTTTTTGCCATTTGCATATATGAAAACTCTTGGTACAAGATTTATTCACCTCAAGGAATATACCATTATGTTCCATGATAAAATTTATACCTTTCATTGATATCTTTGGGTGTGAAGGTCATTTAACAATCAAATCCTATAGAATACACTGAATGATCACAGTGGATAAAAGTGAAACTTGGAGGCCCTCAAACAATACTCTCCTCTATTCACACACCCCCTATTTTTTTTTTTATGTATATTCCCCTATGATATCCATATAATATTTTAAAATTTTTATTCATCAATTCCCCTTGAAATATTGTTTCATGGCATCAACAAAAGTGCCTAAAACCAGTTTTTGAACTTTTAGGGACTTATCCCTGAAACTGAAATTCTCAAGCTTGAAGTGGTTTCTCAAGTCTGCCAACTATTCCAATGATTCAGAAAAGTTTTTCATGATATTATTAAATTTTAAAAACCTAAATTAAGCTTCCAATTGTGTCAAATATCCTTCATGCACTTGGATGCTCACTCAACTAGAACTCTGCTCAGTTTCTCACATCACACTAGGACCTCCCTGAATATTACACTGCATCATCAATTCAGGACCACAAAGGGAGTAATCATGGGGATATAATGTTATTGAAAGGTCCAAGAGAGTTTCCTGATCCATCTAGGCAACTTTTTTGTATGTAGGCCAATTTTTGGCCAATGGGTCTTGTAGATAATGGTTCAAAAACTATCAAGCATATAATTTCTTGAGATGTACACTGTTCATGGGCTCTAGGATTTCTTTTCCACTTGGAGTATCCAAATATTATGACACTAATCCATATTTTGTTGTGTTGACATATGGTCCCAACCAATTGGGTTGGACCTTACCTTTCTTCTTCCAATTTTTGAACTTTTAGGGACTTATCCCTGAAACTAAAATTCTCAACTTTGAAGTGGTTTCTCAAGGCTACAAACTATTCCAATGATTCAATTTTTTTTTTAATGATATTAGTCAATTTTAAAAACCTTAAGAAAGCTTCCAATTGTGTCAAATCTCCTTCACTCACTTGGATGCTCACTCAACTAGAACTCTGTTCAATTTCTCACATCACACTAGGACCTCCCTGAATATTGCACTACATCATCAATTCAGGACCACAAACAGACTAATCATGGGGATATAAGGTTATTGAAAGGTCCAAGAGAGTTTCCTGATCCATATATGCAAAAATTTTGTATGTAGGCCAATTTTTGGCCAATGGGTCTTGTAGACAATGGTTCAAAAACTATCAAGCATATAATTTCTTGAGATGTACAATGTTCATGGGCTCTGTGATTTCTTTGCCACTCGGAGTAGCCAACTAGTATGACACTAATCCATAGTTTGTTGTGTTGACATATGGGACCAACCAATTGGGTTGGACCTTACCTTTCTTCTTACATTCATTATTAGTGTTCTTATGATTTTATTTCAAGACAAAATCACCAATTTAAAACTCTTGAGAGAGAATGTGATGGTTATAGCTTCTATGCAATTTGTATGATAGGATTTCAAGCTATCTAGGGTAATAAAATACTTACCATCAAAAAAATTGAGTTCTTATAATCTGTAAATTTCATAATCTTCATCGTCTTCAATATTCTCTAAGGATACTCACAGTGAAGGTAGCTCGATCTCAATTGAGAATATAGATTTTGTGCCATAATAAAAGGAGTATGGAGTGTCTCCTATGGGGGTTAGATGACTAGTTTGATAATCCTAAAGGGTAGGAAAAATTTTCAAGTGTCAATTACAGCCAACATAATTGATAATCTTCTTCAGTATGGAAACAATGGTTTTGTTTAACGCCTTGTCTTGACCATTTCCTTGTAGGTTATATGGTGTGGATTTTTTGTGCTTGATTTTTAATTTTGTATAAATACATTTAACATCTTAGTTTATAAATAATCCATCACTATTGGATATAATATAGGCTAAGATACAATAATGCTAGATGATCTGGTAATGTATGAACTTGGCAATTTGCTTCCTGGTGATGTGAGAGGAATGGACTTAATACACTTAGTAAAATACTAGGTAGTAGTGATAATATGTTTATGACCATCATAAGATATTGGGTTAATTTTCTTTATGAGATCGAGGCCCCTTGTAGAAAATGGCCATGGTGTAGTAATCAGTTATAGTGGTAAGTTATAGTGGTAATTAAGGTGCATGCATCAAATTACCATATTGTTGGCAAGAAACACATTTTCTCAAATAATTACAAGCCTCTATTTCTATCTTGGGCCAAAATTAGCCTATTCTAAAAATATTTTTGGCTAAGACTACACCATTGGTGTGGGCCCCACATATTCCTTCATAAACCTCCATAAGCACTAACTTGGAGTCTACCAACGATAAATAATGAAGTATCATTTCATCATAGCCTTTATGATAAAGCATGTTTCCAAAGAGGACATAATGGGCTATATAGTGAAGGAAATGTTTTTGAAAATTATTAGAAAGGTCAGGTGGAAAGACTTGGTCATGAAAATAATTATAAATGTCTTGAAACCAGGGTAGTTTGGGTAGAGGATTGGGGCCAACAATGGCACATACCATTTTTGAATCTCAAAAGACATGAACAGGCTATAAAATATTTTTAATGAGAAGCTAATACTTTTTATCACTACTATCAATATGTATCATGGACCTAACTATTTCCATTACATTGGTAGATCTGTTATTAGCCCATGGTACCTATTCAAACAGTAAATATTTGAAATGAGTCTTGATATTATTCATAATATTATTGTAGGTTATAAGATTATCATCTATAAGTTGATATTGATTTGTGGTTTGATTGATAACCAATTAGGAATCCCCATAGACCATTAAGTGTTGGATATCCCATTACATTACAAGACTATGTCCCATAATAAGTGCTTCATACTCAGCCATATTATTGGTATAATGAAAATTAATATGAAACACCTTGAAAATCAGATCCCATTCCAATGTAATAAAACACATGCCAACCTTAAATCCATGAGAAGTGAAGGAACCATCAAAATATAACTTCCATTGTTTAGGTTCATGTAGTACTTCTATTGCCATAATAGAATCATCTAGAAAATCAAATCTAAGTGGTTGAGTATCAATAATAGGAACTTCTATAAGTTGATCGATAATAACCTACCCCTTGATAGCTTTTTGATTCTAGTACTAAACATCAAATTTGATTAAGAGCATGACCCATTTGGCCATGTAGCCTATGAGAGCTGTTTTGGATAATAAAAATTTGAAGGGGTCCACTTTAGCAATAACAATGGTTTTGTTATTCATCATATAGTGTCATAACTTGTAAGATTGGGAAAGAATCTAATAGGCCTAGGGAAGCCCTTAGACTAGGGAATTAAAATGAATGCTAAACTCAAATAAAATACATGAATCATTCATTCAATTGATGTAACAAAATAGTCTTACATAAGGGGTATTTATACTAAATACCTTCACCAATGTTGTATAGAATTGTGACAATTGTCATGATCCTATAAGGTGACATAATCTTTCAAAACACCTAAGTAAACCTAAATAATTAAAGTTTGAATGGAATCAACCAATGTAACTAGTTTGACAAATAAACCTATTTATACCTGATGGTGGAACAAGATAGGAAATAACCATGTTCATACCAACACCCCCCTTTAATACAACTTAGGTGTTTATTCAATCATGAAAAAAATAGTAAATTAGTCTCAGCAATAAGGCCTAATGAAGTACCCATGTACACACTAATTCCCTCAACACATAAGAGAAGGATAAAACCTATAGGAGAAAACCCCCCTCGTGAGAGGATGATGAAAGAAGGTCAATTGACCCCACTAGAAGTAGTGTCCTATACCCCTAAGAGAATTATAAGTGAGGGAACTAACTCTTAGTGAAAGGTTTGGTGAATATATCTACAACTTAATATACCATAGGACAATATCGTACATTAATGACTTGCTCTTGAATTAGCTCCTTGGTATAGTATATATGGATCTTGATGTGTTTGGTCCTCTGATGATGAACTGGGTTCCTCAAAATCTGAATGGTAATTTGATTATCATAAAGAATGATAGATGGCCATGGAATAGTGATGCCAAACTTTGTTAAAATATTTTGAATTCAAATTGCCTTAGTAGTGGCATTAACAACCCACTGATACTCAATTTCAATCAAAGATAGAGAAACAACATGTTGATTCTTACTCTACTAGCTAATGGGGCTAGAACCAAGGTGAAAGCTATAGCCGGATTTGGATTCATGATCCTCAAAACTACCAACCCAATCAAAATTTATATGTTTGACTAAGTTAAGACTAATCCCTATTTTATAGTGTATCCCATGTTGAGGAGTTTGTTGGATGTAATGCAAGATGCATTTTACTAATTTATAATGAAATTCATGTAATTCCTACATAAAGTGAGAGACCATTAAAACTTCCAAAAAAACATCAAGTTGAGTGTGCATCAAATAGATGAGACTTCAAACAAGTTGAAGATATAAAGTGGCATCAACTAATGGAGTGGAACACTTAACCTCAAGTTTAACTCTATATAGGAAGGGAGTTGGTGCATGTTTACAATCAACCATATTAAATCAATCAAGTAGATCAAGAGCATACTTGGGATATGTAAGAGTGATCCTAAATAAGACTAAGTGATATCAATCTCAAAAAATTATTGCAAAAGGCCCAAGTTAGTCATATCAAAGTGCTCATGAAAAGTAGATTTGACTTTGTCAATGATGGATGAATAACTCTCAACAAGAATTAAGTCATCAATATAGAGGACCAAAAGTAAATGGGAGTTGTTCTATCTCAATATATAGATAATAAGATCCAAGTGAAAACATGATAATCCATTCCATAAAATAATGGGTCCATCTTGGCATACCAAGCCCAAGGGACCTATTTGATGTCATCGAGAGACTTTTGTAAGCAACATACCAAAGAATAGCCCTCAATGTACCCTTATGGATACTCCATGTATATTTATTATTGAATATCCCCATGAAATTCACTCTTCACATCCATTTGATGTACAACCCAAACATGAGCTATAATAATAGTAAGAGTCAAATGAATGGATTTAATCTTAGAAATAAGTACAATGGTCTCGATGTAGTCAACACTAAGAAATTATGATAAACCTTTGGTAACAAGGCATGCTTTGAACTTATCAATTATTTCATCTACTACATATTTGGTTTAGTAGATCCACTTACAACAAACCATTTTACTTCCCTTTAGGATGGAGACTAAATCCCAAGTGTTTCTCTTCATCAAGGAACTATATTCTTCCTCCATTATTGAATCCCACTCACCATGACTAGATGCTTCAGGAAATCATTATGAATCAAAATCAAGTATAATGGATAGTGAAAGATGATGATGTTGTGACTAAGTTCTCTGAGTGTTTGAAGGATCCATAATAAATGTGCTTGCTGACTAAAGAGTCTGTTGGACCCATCAAGGTGATGATGGAGATGGGGTTTTAGTGGTTACTGAAGATGGTCTTGGTAGAGGTGAAGATGTATCATCAGAATCATTATTATCTAATTCCACTGTGGATGGAGATGGAGTGTTAGAGGCCAATGGATAAACTGTGTCCTCAAATTTAATACTCCTAGTAATGAAAAGCTCTTTTATCTATAGATCCAAGAGTTGATATCCCTTGACACCATCAAGATAGCCAACAAAATGGTAATTTTGACTCTATTGCTAAAGATCCTTATGTTTCTCTAAAGGAATGTGTGCCAATGTAGGGGAACCAAAGACTTGAATATGTCTTACAATAGGTTTCCAACCACATCAAGCTATAAAAAGAGTCACACCTTTCAAGGCTTTATGAGGAATATGATTTTAAATGTGAGTGACATAATTAATAGCTTAAACCCAAAATTTTAGATCAAGAGAGTGATCATATATCATGAAAATTTCCATTTCCTTCATCGGAGGGAGTCCTTGTACCATATCCATTGATCTAAGCTACTAAAGATAGTGATGTTTGAGATGGTGAAACCACTCATGTCATAGTTTACTCATAGAATCTATATGAGTAAGCAAAGCAATAGAAGGAGAATGTGGCACAAAAAGGGAGAATGCATATATCCAAGACTCATGATCAACTTTTCCAATTGTAACTAATGCATTATCCTCAATATCTTTAATTTCTATTGAACCAAGGAAGAACTCAACTTTATTTCCATTCCTAAGATGTGTGATCTGGTAGACTAAAATAATGTTGACACATAAATCTAGAACATAAAGTACATCCAAAAAATTGTCTTATTGCATTTCAACTTATCCTTTTCCAGTAACTTCCACTGGTTTATCATCTCATATGAGAATGTGAGGAAATAGAAAAGGTTTTAATGAAGCAAAATATTCTCTATTAGAACCCATATGATGTCTAGCCCCAAAGTCTATAGTGTTAGATTACAAAGAGGATTATTTCAAGCATTATTCATGAAAACATAAAAGAATGCATAAGAATTAAAAATCTAATCCAACCTATTCAACAGGGTTTGCAAAGGATAATAAGAAGCAATTGAATGCAAACACATATGCATATTACCTTCCCAAATTATCAGACCATCCAAAAGTGGCTTCAAGCATGTTTTTCCCCTTGATTTTATGTTTTTATCTTTGTCAATAATGGATGCAAAGCTCCTTCATCATCTCTAGATCACGATGCATAATCTAGGATTAAAATAAGAAATTTATTCTATGCCTATCAAATGAAGCTATCATATTATGAATAAATCATTAATCAAAACACAAATGACTTGTAGAGATATTCTTGCATTATAAATTTACAGAATTTAAGATTAAAAATGATGCTATATGCCCTTGTATTTATATATTTTTCAAATGGGTTAGGATCAACCATGACTTTCCATCTCAATATTGAGATATGTGGCTATGAATTAATATGATATTTCATAATAAATCCATAAATATCCTCATAAATATTTGGGAGGAAGAGGCATTAATTAGGCATGGGTGCCCATAAACCTAATATTTATTGCATTTATGGCTTATTAATGCCACCCCATTGACCATGTCATTAGGTGATACAGATATTTAGAATCATTTTCCAATAAAGAAATATTCAATTTGCTTCATGGAATTCTTACTTAAGCTCATAATTTGGTTTAATTTGCCTAAGTAAGATTAATTAACTTTACTACAATTCTTTAGAAATTGTGCACAATTAATCAAAATGATTAGAAAGTCATATTATTAGGTCATAATTTGACTTAGGATGAATTGGAAGGCAATGTTAGATGTGTATAGATAGTTATCCCATTTAGGATGTTTCTGACACAAAATAATAAAGGTAAATGATATGTACTAATGAATTAGAAGAAAAGAGTGATCTAGGGTACCAAAATGTGAAATCATCACTTTGACTTGAAATGAATTGAGAGAAGTTAGGAATCACATAAAATGCATTACCCTATTTAGGGATACATTATCCTAAATCGGTACTTGTGTATGACAATCTCAAACCATTTAACACATTTTTAGTGATTTTAGCCTATTTTGTGCATTTGAGTAAATTCAAGTAAGATTGATAATTTTAACACAAATGGTGTGAGGAATTAGATGTTTACATTTTACCCCTATTTGAGAAGGCATAGCAAGACATTTAGGTGAAGAAACATCTTTTTCAAAAAAAAAGCGTTGTCAAGAAAAAATTGGAAATGATCCATGATGCCCCCTTGAGAGGACATACTAGGATGAAAGAGAAAGATAAACTCTCAAAAAGAGAGAGAAAGTGAAATTAACATCTAGAACAGATTAAAGCTTGATGAGCTAATACTTACATGTGTTGATTCCATTAGTGATCAAAATATAATTAGAATATAATGGGCCCCAAAGATGGGGGGAATATGAAGGATACAATTCAAAAATAGAAGTGACACACTTTGAACATACCCAAAAACTAGGGTGCAAGCTACATGCTTTGGAATTGATCAATCTCGAGAGAAGTTGCACACTAAAACATTTTGATCATGGGAAAAAGTATAGAGAGCTTGGAATTAGAAAAAAAAAGAGAACATGGCATCCAAATATATAATAAATAATAATGCACTTCATTAGAACAAATATGATCATGTGATAAATGATTTTGCCCTAGTAGGGCAGATTTTGATCACTAATAAAGAATGGCTTACCTTTGTAGGGATGATTTGATTCTTATGGTAGGTTCAAATGTTTTACCCTAGCATGGGTAAATTGGTAAACAAATATCTCAAGGAGATAACCTAATGCATATATTAAAGATGAGCAGGTGCAAACATAGATGCAATGGTGGAATGGGTTTTGAAAAATCCATAAAACCATGCATACAAGAATGCATAAAGTGATGAAAGAGATGAAAATTAAAATGAATGATGGTCGAGCTAACCCAAGATATGTCATGTATCTAAAAGCTACCTACATAGTCCAAATAGACCTCAAACCAATGTAGTTCACCCAAGAGTGGGAGAGAATGGAATGAAGGATGAAGAAAATAACCAATGGATTTTATTAGAATCATGATGTATGCTAAGAGATGTATGTCTAAGCATAGATTTTAAGTGCTAAACCTATTGATCCTAGATTATTCATGTTGATCTTGAGAGCTATTCATTGAAAATGTGTTGATGTTGAGACTTGAATCCAAAGCACAAAATAATTGCTATTGCAAAATAAACCAGGCATCATAAGTATGAGTAACTTATGAGGATATTATCATTTCAATTTCATAGAGTTGGTTCAAATGTGAATAACTAAAACTAAGGATAATGTTAAAAAATGACCAAGACCAGATTTACAATAATTTACATTTACACAAAAAAATTAGGAAAAAGAAAACATAAATGAACCTACCTTAAGATCAAGATATGAACAATCAAGACTTAAGTAGGAACAAAAATGTTTAAAATAAAGCAATAACAACTTAATGACATGAGATCAAGATATAAATAATCAAGATCTATGTGGACCATCAAGATGTTCTTTGAAAAAAAAAAACAAAGAAGCAAGACCACATAGGAAAATACAAGACCAAGGTGAGACAAGAAGTAATAAAAAGAAGAAACAACCAACAGAAAGAAGAAATAAATGTAAGAGACAAGAAATCACAACAAAACATCAATAAAAACTACAAAACACCAATAAAACTCAAATAAACACACACAAATAAAAACCAAGTTAGTGTGGTTTAAAAATAGTTGTTCTTGTACATGTAGGAGAGATAATTTTTATAATAATGTAACAAGAATAAGGACACAAATTTTCTCCTTGATTAAAGAGGAACAATGCATAAGAACTATGGGAAGAGAAGAAAAAGAAGGCATTATCTAAGTTGACTCTATATGTACAAGACAAGTGGATGTTGCCTACATAGCTTCATAAACTCATGTTCCAAAATGAACTTTAGGCTAGATGTAGTTCTTCTAGGAAGTGGGATAGAAGAAAAGGTGATGACCAGAAAACATGATAAATTTTGTATAAGAAAAGGGAAGAGATGGGATCATAAAATGGTGAGAGTGCACAAATTATAATGGTCTTGTAAAATAGCAAGTGTATGAGATGATTACTTGTAAAATGGAAAGAACATGAGGATCAAAATATACAAAAGCATAAGACAATGTTTATGTTCTTGTGTGGATAATTTTATAATGTTTTGGGATAATATACCTACTAGGGGGAACCAACTAGTTAAGGAGATGCTCGTCTAAGAGTAGAAGTTCTAATAAACAACTAAGTCTGGTGTAACGACACATGTGGATATAAAAAATGGATTAGGGAACTAATTTGGAGCTCTAATAATAGCTAAAACTAGCTATAATAGCACATTCTCTCAAATTAGTAAGAGTGAGGATCTTGATAAGGAAAGAATACCTACTAAACAATAAAAAAATAAAAAAATAATAAGCAGTAGTAGATAAAATCTGAAGAACCATCTAGTAGGCAAGGATCTTGAGCTAAAAAGGTGTTTGTGTTCACTTATCTATAGAATATGCTACAAAATATTATCCATGATGATCTACTTTGTAGAACTGGCATCAAATGTGATCATAATTCTAATGATTCATAATCAAGATCATAATTGATCAAGGGATAAATGATGTTCAGGTTATAACAACCTTGGGTTATGAAAATAATGAGGTTCTCAAAGATAACGGTCTAGAATATATGTGGTCCAAAAGAGGATGGTCCAGGGTGGGATAAAATATGTTCAAAATCCAATGGTCCAAAATCATTTACTATCTAGAGTCATAATTAGTAAGGTTCTTGAAAGAACGGTCCAAGGTAGGTCAAAAGTATATGGTCCATGAGAGGATGTTCTAGGATAAAGTGGTAAAATATTTCAACACAAGTTGCCCCCAAGTAAGGGGTCATGTAGATAATGGTTCAAATCTATCAAACATAGAACCTCTTCAGGTGCATAATGTTCATGGGCTCTAGAAGTTCTTCACCATTTTGTCTAGCTAGTCAATATGCACCTGACCCATAGTTTGCCATGATAACATATGGTCCCAACCAATTAGGTTGGAACTTACCTTTTTTCTTGTGCTTAATGTTTGTATTCTTTTGATTCTCTTTCAAGACCAAATCACCAATCTAAAAATATTGAGGGAGAATGTGCCTATTTTAGATTCTCTATAATCTATTCTAATAGGCTTACAAGTTTTCTTGGGTAGCCAAATGCTTACCATCAAGAAGTTCTAGCTCTTGCAACCTTTAGACTAAGTACTCTTCATCATCTTCAATATTCTCCAAATAAAATCTCAATGAAGGTAGCTCAAACTCAATTGGGATAATAGCTTCTATGGGGGTTTGATGACTAGTTCATAAGCCCATAGGGTAGGAAATATTTACAAGTGCCAATTATGACCAGCATCATTGAAAATATTCTTTAAAATAGTTGTAATGGTCTTGTTTGATGTCTCAGCTTGTTTGTTGTAGGTTATATAGTGTGGATTTATTATGCTTGATTTTGAATTTTAATCAAATGTCTTTTACATCTCTATTTACAAAGGATCGACCATTATCAGATATAATTCATCTTGGGATGCCTTATCAATAGATGATATGGTAATGAGTGAATTTCACAATCTGATTCTCAACATTGTAAGTAAGAGGAATGGCCTCAATCCACTTAATAAAGTACTCATTAGAAATTAAAATATGCTTATGGTCATCTGAAGATGTTGGGTTTATTTTTACAATGAGATCAAGGCCCCAAGCAGAGAACGACCATGTTGTTGTGATTGGATATAGTGGTAAGGAAGGTGTGTGTATCAAATTTCCATATTGTTAATAAGCAACACACTTCCTCACATAATTTCAAGCATCTATCTCCATCTTTGGACAATAATAGCCCATTTTGAGGAGCTTCTTAGCTAAGACTACACTATTGGTGTGGCCCACACACATTTATTCATGAACCTCCTTCAAATATAGCTTGGATTATCCTAAAGATAAATAATGAAGTAGTGTTCCATCATAGCCTTTATGACATAGCATGTTTCCAAGAAGGGTATAATGGGCTAGGTAGTGATGGAATTATTTCTATTGGTTATTGGATAGGTCAAGTTGAAAAACATGATCATGGAAATAATTATAAAAGGCTTGATACCAAGGTAATTCGTGTGGGGGATTGGGACCAACATTGGTGCATACCCTTTCTAAATCTGGCATAATATGTATAGTCTATAGAATATTTTCAATAAAAAACTGATACTCTTTAGCTCTACCATCAATCTGTATCATTGACCCAACCATTGTCATTGCATCAACAAATTTGTTATTGGCCCTTGTTACTTATTCAAACTAATGAGATTGAAAATAAACCTTGAGATTATCAATAATTTTCTTATAAGGAACAATCTTGTCATCTTTATTTTGATAATGATTAGTGGTTTGATTGACGATTAATTAGGAAACACCATAAACAATTAAGTGCTAAATATCCCACTGAATTACAAGATGCAGTCTTACAATAAATGCCTCATACTTATCCATATTCATTATATAATGAAATTTAATGTGAAACAATTTAGGAATAAAATCCCCTTATGATGTAGTCAATAATATGTTGGCTCTAGACCTAGGATAAGTGAAAGAACCATCAAAATAAAGATATCATAGCTTAGGTTCACACTGCACTTCTTCCACTATCATGATAGAATCATCCAAAAAGATGAATCTGAGTGGTTGAGTGTCTATAATAAGGTAATTTAAAAGTTGATCAGCATTAACCTACCCATTGATATCTTTTTTATTCTGATACTCAACATCAAATTCACTTAGGAGCATAACCCATTTAGGCATACACCCTGTGAGAGTTGTTTTGGATAATAAAAACTTGAGAGGATCCACCTTGATGATAATTGTTTTATTATTCAACATAGAATGTCACAGCTTTTGAGAAGTGAACACCATAGCTAAACATGCCTTCTTTATAGACATATAATTATGTTCATAAGCCACTAGTGTGTGTCTTAAGTAATAGGCTGCATTTTCTTTACCTTGATCATCATGTTGGGATTAAAGTGTCCCCAATGCATTCTCAGTTGCTGATATAAAAATAAGCAGTGGTTTTTTTGGGTGTTGGTGGTCTCAACATTGGTAGGTTGGCCAAATATGTCTTGAGTTTTGTAAATTCTAATGCACAAGATTTATACCATTTAAATGTTACCCCTTTCTTCAAGATATGGGTAAATGGGTGGCACGTATCTACCAAAAATGAACTTACAAATAAACTAAATCTTTCCTTGCAGGCTTTAGAGATGTTTAATATTTGAAGGTAGAGTTATTTCAACAATGGCCTTAACCTTAGCAAGGTCAACTTTGATCCTTATTTATGATATAATGAAACCTAACAATTTCCCTAAAGTGACTCAAAATAACCACTTCTTAGGATTCAAGTGGATATTATATTTATGAAGCCTCTCAAAGATTCTTCATAGAACAACAGGATGTCCAACACGTGTTCTTGATTTTGATAGTATGCCATCAACATAGTCCTTAACACTTTCATGCATCACGTCATAGAAGATGACAGTCATGGCATATTGATATGTAGCTCCAACATTATTCAAGTCAAATGGCATGAATTGGTAATATAATGTTCCTCATGGAGTGGTGAACACAATTTTATATTGATCTTCTTGGTCTATCTTGATCTAATTTTATCCAAAAATCCATCCATGAGGGACAACATCTCATACCCAATAGTAGAATCGATGATCATGTCTATCAAGTAGAGGAAAATCATCTTTTAGGCATACTTTGTTGATTTTTATAAAATCTATACAATTATGTATTCCATATGGCTTCTTGCTGACTAGAACTATGTTAGATATCCATTCAGAATAGTCCAATAGTTTGATGAAGCTTGATCCCAATAATTTATCTAATTTAGATTTTACCAAGAAGGTGATGTGTGGATGCATCTTTCTCAATTTTTATTTAATTGGTTTGGCATCTAGATGAACAACAAGGCTATGCACTACCATGTGTGGGTCTAAGCTTGGCATTTCTTAATATGCCCATGAAAAATAATCTCTAAAATCCATCAAAATAGACGTAGTGTGCTCATGTTCTACTTTAGTAAGGGAAGCTCTAAGATAAATAATTTTGGGATAATCATATGTTCCTAAGTTTACTTCAAATATATTCTCTATAAGAAGTGTGGATCCATCTTCAATAATAGTAGGCAAGGTTTGATCATGATCATCTTATTCTATTTTAGATTATTGATTTTCCTCCTAGAGCTCTGGATAATGTGAGGAATCTTAATATGCTATCTCAGGTAAGGCCCAAGTACAAAAAACCTCTAGAAAATCAATAACTAGATGCTCAAATTTTTGTTGTTTTTATAAATAGATACTTGTAATGGATATGGATCTAGGACTTGATGGACCTTCTACATCTTGCTAGGATGAGCAAACTTTCCTAGTCAAGAGTGCCTGAAATAGGTTTTCACTCAAGGGCTTGTCTTTATCTTTGCTTTATCCCTGATTAATGTGTGACTCAAATAGGTTTTTACTCAAAGATATTTATTTTTTATCTTTATTATGACCAAGAAGGTTTTCTACTCTCTAAAGTAGGCAGAAGGATCCAATGAAAAATCAAAGCCTTGTTTGTGATTGCCAATGGGCAATCCATCTCTTAGGCTTTTGTATTCTGAAATTGATTCTTCATTATAAAAATCATCAAGGTATATGATTTAATTTTATTGGTACCAATAAATGATTTTAGAATGGGAAAGGCATAAGGGATAATGAGGTCCTTCTTTAGTAAGGAAATCTCCAATAGTGGATGGGTTCTTAATTCAGGATAAGAAGCTCCAATAGGATAAATAGGTGTGATGGTCATGAGAGTGTTTGGTCAAATAAATATAAGTCAATGAGTTCATAAAAAAGGCTATAATGGGATGATATATTGCTTCCAAGATTTTCATCTCTAGTTGATTCAAAATAATCACTATCAAAAGTCATGATGTCACCCCTATGCAATATAAATCTGAGACCATGATTTAGATTAGGTATTCCAATTGATAAAGGTTCTAGGATTCCTTAGGATCATATGTCAAGGCTACTTCTTGTATAATCAAGATGATCCATGATTTGATTAGGGATAGGATATTTTGGATTTTGAAAGTAATCAAAAAGTCCTTCAAAATATAACCAATCTCCTTCTATGAAAGCCTCTTGATCCTTCTTTAGTGAAGTAACAAGTACAAATACCACATGTGGTTTCTATTATTCTTTCTTTGGTTGCCAGATCAAGGTGGGTATGTTTGGGATCTTTGATGGTTTGGGTTTACCAAATGTTTTTGGATACTTTGGCAATGCCCACATATTCAATAATAACCTATTTTATAAGGGTTGTAGGAAATAGATCAACCAAAGTGTATGCAAGGTCACTAGGGTTGATATAATTGGATGGAGGTGGATATGAAACTATCTACTTGTTCTTCATTGAAACAAAGTTGGAACTAGGACAATAGTTATAATTATGGTACTCAGCTTCAATATATTTATAGTACTAATAAGGCTATTGATTGGTTGGGATAGTAACCTCGACCCCATCATGGGGAAACTTAAGGCACTGGTTTAGGGTGGATGAAACAACTTGTAATTCATGGATCTAAGGATGACCAAGAATTATGTTTTAGCATATTTCAATTTCAAAAATATGAAGTAATGTGTGGTGGGAAACAAACCCAACAATGATCAGTAACCAAATAGTACTAGAAGACTCCTTCTTGGCATTTTTGTAAGCCTTTATTATGGTCATCTCCAACTGGATGTCCTGTGTAGTGTAGCCCAATCTCTATACTAGTTTGGGGGACACACTATTCAACCCCAAACCATTTTCTATAAGAACCCACTTTATATTATGATTTTCAATAATAATCTCAATATACAATGGGTTATTATGACTCAAACTTAGGGTGGACATGTCTTTTTGATCAAACATAAGCTGACAAAATGAAGACAAATGTCCAACTAATGTTTATAACTATTTAAGATTTACATATTTGGGAATAGTTGATTCTTGTAAAATGTTGTTTAGAATAGTTATATAGACTTTAGATGTATGCAAGAGATCAAAAATATAAATTAGTGTAGGGTTTTGCTTAGTTGGTCCAATAAACTATAATGTTTCTCAACATTGGGATGAGATGGCTTGTCCTTGGCTGGCATAGTATTAGGCTTTAGAACCGAAGGCATAATTTTCACATTGGGTTCTATGGAAGAAGAGGGTAAAGGGCCCTTGAGATTAGCTCAAGAGCATCTAGTTGTGACTACATAACCTAGAGGTGGAAAGGATCTAGTATATTATTAGAAGATGAAGGTGAAGGGCCTTGAATGGTAAATCATGGGCATTTGGTTGCATTACTAAAATTTTGTGTCAATGAGGAGCCATTTTAATTAGAAGAAGGGTGTTGTCTATAAATAGTAACTAATGCAAATAGATTTATAATAGGATTACACAAACTCGATATGGTATTACTAGGGGAAAGGGTGTTGGACCTTTAATAATGGGTCCCATATTATGAGGAGCATGAGATAGTTCACAATATTTGATAGTAATAGTCGAAATATGGGTTGTAGAAATGCATCTCACAATGTTGTTATAGTTGTAAAGCATATTGTTATAACCCAAGTTGTTAGCATGGGTATTATGATCCTGATTATGATCATACTAATTATGATTTTGACCCTAATTTTGGTTTTGATTCTACCTCTTGTTATGTCCTTGGTTTTACCCTTAGTTTTTTGGGTTATTCTTTGGTGGTGGTTGATTGTGTTGAGAAAATGGATCTTGGTAGATTCCCATATCCTGATTAGTGCCTTGTGGGACCAATTTGATCTCAACTTCACCACTCTCAATTATATCTTCAATAAGGTGTCGTAGTTAGATGCACCAATACACACCGTGTGTAACAACATGATGGAAATTTTATCATTCATTTTCCTTATACCAATCTAGTTTTGGTTTATCTTGAAGAAATGGCCATGGTACTAGCCATATAATTAGGTTAGTTAATATGAGCTTTTTAAATGTTGTCTCGATTGATTCTCCCAATTTGTTGAAAACTGTATATTGATTAGGAAATGTCCTCGTTGGAGGTTGTCTTTGAAAATTTGGTCATGGATTAGGTGGATTTAATTGTACGTTTGGGGCTAGTATGGATTGCACCAATTTTACATGTCTTGTTTCAATCCCACCATTTCCAACCATTTTCTTATTCTTTTTAAATCCCTTAGGCTTTTCTTTTACAACTATTTGACTAGAAGATGGGGTCTAATTTGATACTTAATCCTACATGAAAATCTTGACAAGGTCCTTCACAATAAGAGCCTTCTCAATCTAGACACCCTTATCCATGATTTATTCAAAAGTGTTTATGTAAGCAGGCTATATATTATGTACAACCTCAGGGTGTAGGTTATGTGCAAATATATCTACCAACTATTTGTCTCAAAATTTATATTGAAAATTATCTGCTAATGTTCTCCACCTCTATAGATATGCAACAAAGCTTTCTCTATCATGTTATTTATCTTTTCACAAGTTAAAGATGATCAATTCATGCTCAATGTTGTACGAGATATGGTTGATTAGATTTTTAGATAGTTCATTCCAATCCACAATTGATCCCTTTGGTAACTTGAGTAGCCAATCTAAAGCTTGTCCTACTAAAATTCATATAAATAATCAAAGTAAAAACATGCTACTATAAGTTATCTCTTGGGATAATACAAAAAAATATTGAATATATTCATGTGAGTCACCCTTTTCTTTATATTTGTCAAATTTACGTTCCTCAAAAATGATGTGGAAAGGGGACTTGGATAATGCTTAATTCAAATGGATATGGGCATATCTCATTGAATTTGTAGTTTTTGATCTTTCCAATCTCCAAACATGACACAATCTCTTTTATGGAGTTTCACTCTTGCATGTTTGGTGCATTCATGGGTAGAACAAAATTGTATTGAGGTGGTATGTGCCCCTACTACTACTATTAGGGTATAATGTGCCCTTGAGACTGCTATTAGGGTGGTATGTGCCCTTGTTATTGTGCAGATTTGGTAAGGATGTACACCCTACAATACTTGACTTGGTTTTGTTTCATTCTTTGATTTGTGTAGGTAATTGGTCATTTCCTAGGAATATATTGCCTCAAATTAACCATGTTTTGTTGATTTTGAGGAATTCTTTATCTATTCACCATTGTATGCATTGGTTAAGATGAAATAGCCAATTTTTTTATATAATTTATTTAATCCGTACTAAATTTTTGGGTCTTTGACTTTTCAAAAGAATAAGAGGTTCTTGGTGATTTAAAAATGTGTGTTCCATGTCTAGTGGAGTGTGTTGAAGAGCCTCTTGGGATTTAGGTTATTCTATTGAGACATCTTGATCTATCATGGTTATGTTCTCAACTAGATTTTGTGTTGTTTCAACCACATTTCATTTTTGTTTTGAAGCATCATTGTGGATTGACATAGTTACTAAAGAGTATTTTAATTCTAAAATAAGTTGGTATGCATATCATTGACTTATTTTATTAATCTTGTTAACAAGATCTTGATCAGTTGGATTTGACTCTATAAGTATTACCTTACCTTTGTTATAAGGGATGTTTGTTTGCACAATGTTTATGAACAATTATTCTTGATGTTGATATCCTTCTCTAACTAAGGTATGTAATTATTCTATGGGAAAATTTGAGGGTACTCTAACACCAAATTCTATCAACCTTAGAAGGGATTCATCTTTGTCCTCTTTGGGTTGATATTCTACATAATCTTCTTTGGATCATAATATTGTTAGAATTTCCTCAAAGACCACTAAATTATTTTGACCATCATAATAATGATCTTCCTCATAGATAGGGCCATAATGGACCCCATTACAAGTGTAGCTTTGAGTCATGTCTAAAATAGGTTGATCTCGACATTTGACTAGATTTGGAAATGTTTGAACAAGATATGTGTTTTGATCCTTTATAAACAAAGGGACTAGGTACCAAAGAGACTATAATAGGGAGGGTGACATAGTACCACACACAATTAAAAAAATAATGTTCACAAATTTACTCAACCTTGGGTAAATTTAAAATCATATGAACTAGAAGAGGGTATGATAACTCAACAATATAAAGGTAAACAAGTACACCAAAGCCTAGATTTAGAGATACATCAATACTATAAAAACTAGTTCAACTTCAATGAGGTACTACTAGGAAACTAGAAAAAATACCTTCAAATTAGGAAGGATATAATTTGAACCAAGAAACTCAAGATGTGGAAACATTCAAGAATTCATAAGTATAAAACTAGAACCAAATGGGCAACACATCACCACATGGTAATAGGAATGATAGTATTAAATATGTTCTAGAATTAAGTGTGACGAATACACTTGATGACCGAAGTTCATAATGGTGAGATGGATGATGAGTCTAAAAATGGCCTTCAATCTAAAAGGGAAATTGAACCCAAGATCCCTCAAGTCATGTGTACATTGCAAACCCAATTAACACGTCAAATTTATGAACTTAAAAAGGTGAAATTTTGAATTTGAACTATCAATGGACTTAAATATAATTTTGCAAATGGTTTAAACTCAAATAAGAAGTATAACTTCACCAATTAGATGATATGACACAATGTTTAAAATGACAAATTTGAATATAGAAAATATTGATTTTCATTTGGATAGTGTAATGCCTCTTTGTTCAAGAAATTGTGGAGAATGTGCTAGTTATGACATTTATTTACAAGAAAATTTTGACTCAAATCAAGGACTAAGTAATCCAAGACCAAAAGATAAATCCAAATAAGTAATCATCCAAAGCCCTAAAATGACAAGGTGTGATTTTTATTTTTTAATTCCATCTATATATTTACACTTAGAAGGAAATTAAGTGTTCATCCAAAACAAATGTGCATTATATAGTAGGGTATTTTACACCCTACCTTCTTCCAAGTGATAATATAGAGATATGGACCTTTGGGCTCACCCTGCATCAATAATACTTTGTGGTAAGTGGGGCTTTCTAAAACTTACAAGTTATGATTGTCTAGGTGGCCCCAAGTGTGGCTAACATAAGGGATGTAACACGTCAGTTGGATCTACATCAAATGTCTTATTTTGAAGAGGTATATTACTTTTCAAAACCATTACATCCATTAATTTCTTAGTGTAGCACAATGTCCTAAATGATCATATGTTCTAGTCCCACTTTTCCACTAATGGAGATAGCTTAACCACTCAAACCACCATCCCAAGAGGGTGATCGCAATTTTTATATCCCCTCATGAAGAGGTATTGAAGATAATGCCAAGATATGAAGCCCTAGGTCAAAGCTTCCCTATATAAATTATGGGAGGTAATGACATCTCCCTCACAAGCCAAAAAGTCATGAAATAAAATCTAAATGAAAAGGCTTTAGGGTTGTTTTTAGATCACCCAAAACAATATGGGTTTTGAGGAGAGCCTAGACAAATTCTTTTTTACACCTTGGATAAAGGTAAAATTGTAATGAAAAGGCACTTTCGATCACCTGAGTTCCCTATAGGGGATGGGGGGATCATACACGTGCAATTTGTTTTATTCAAACAATCTAATCAATCGAGAGATGATTTACATAAAATAAACACATTTTTAAAAAATGATTACAATTTTGAAGTGATTTTGGTTTTAAACACTAAAAATGAAGTGTTTAGTGGTGTTCTTATCCCTTTGGCTTTAGTTTGTAAAAACTTTGAAAAAAATCCACTTAAACAGTCAAATAAATGATCTAATTTATTTTAAACACCAAAGGGAAGGTTTCTAATTCCTTTTAAAACACCAAAAGGAAATGTGAAAAGACTTAACATTACTTAAATGAACACTTTTCCTTGTAGGCCCTGGATTAAAATTTAGACAGTCTTGTTTAGCTTTTAAGCACTTTTTCTTTTGAAACAAACAACCTTGGATTTATTGCTCTTAGGTCTATGTTTTTTTGAAAACACAAAGATTAACACTAGTCACTATTAACTAGTGCTAATTCCTACAAGATAGTCATTAGTCATACACCAACCATTGTCAGTAAAAAATGATCGCTAACGGTCACTTGCGAGCCTAAAGGCATAAATTCTTTTGGTAAAAATCATGTTAGGATAAAATATCCAAAAGATAAGATTATGGATCAATATTATGTTTAGAATAGAGACTTATAAAAATCAAATTATTAGAAAAAAATTGATTAAATCTCTAAAAATTGAAATTTTTAGCCATATATCCCCTGTAACCCAATCGACCATGATTAGCCGTTATCAATGTCGATCTCTCAAAACCATTTTCAGTCTTTATGTGACCTATGTGTACATAAAAAACATTAGGAACATGGGAAAATAAGCATAAATGTTTTTGTTAAAGGACATTTTAATGACTTTAATGGAAATCTTAGATTGATAAGATGTCTTCCTTGCTTGAATGGATGTTAGAGTCCCACCAAGTGTGCCAAAATGTAGTGTTTGATTATAAATAAGATTAGTTCAAACATTTTATCTATAATCAAGATCTAAAAAATGTCATAATAGCGAAAAAAAACTTGTAAAGGATCAGAACCTTAATATAATGATTTAATAAAAATTAACATTTTAAGTGATTACAAAATTAAAATTGGCTTTAAAATATCCAAATATATTGAATTTCAAGAGTGAAACAAATAAAGATACCAATTCGATAGAAAATACCACATGATTTGATAATAGATTTTGGCTATAAGCCTAAGTTTCTAGATCTACTCCAATGGGAGGATCACTCATTATGATAATGTCATAAAATAGCTTACAATTTAAAGAAGTCTTTAAAATCATCTTAATAGGCTTTATGTATGTCCCAAAGATACTCTCAAACTAGAATATTTAGCTGGAGGCTTTAACAAAATATCTAAGTCTTTCTATACCACTCTAAACCCTATGCTTAGCCTTATCTTCATGTCCAAAAACATTGCCTTCAAATACAAACTCATCTGCTTTATATAATGCTCGAGCTTCATGGTGTAATGGTCAAGCCCTTATCATTTATCATAAATAATAAGGTTTGAATCCCACTTCCAACACTTTTGGTGGGTTAAATAAATATTATATCCCACACTTGGGAGGTGGGAGGGCATATTTGGGTTGAAATACCATGAAGTTCATGGTAGAAAATTCCAAATGATATGCATTAACATATGTTTTGGTGGGATTTTTGGCATTAAAACATGGCATGTGGAAACCATATAGAATGTGTGGGATGAAATGTGGGTATTTGTGGCATGAAATTGGTTACGACATGGATGTCATATGGAAGGTGGTATAAATGACATTCACATGGCATGGAATGTGGGATTTGGTAGTTAATAATAATATTAATTAAAATTGGACCATAATAAATGGTGACAATCCACGTGGTGGCTTGAGGACCCACCATGTGGACCAATCTCCACTTGTCACTTGTCATCCACTCACTAACTGTCGATGTCCAACTAGATGTTTGACCAAACCAATTTTTTTACTAGCCTGGTTTAATCTTCATTACATGATAACTTGTGCATACGAGCTCCATTTTGTGAACTATGAAATACATCAAAAATATCTCAATGAGCCCTTTGACATGGCAATGTTTAACCTACAATTTGATGACTTCTTTTTCATAGCAAAATATGGATCCTCCTAGATCAATCCTCCCCACTAGAAGCTTTTGGACCTCCAAAAGTTGATTAATTGGTAAAGAGGTGAGGGTATTTATCCCTCACTCTTTTGGCTTCCATCCACTTTGCCTTGTTTGGGTGCATCCCTTTGAGACCAACATGAAGATACTCAACATCTCTCCTTCATGAATTCCTAATCTTCTTGTCAAGTATTGTATCTTCCTATAGTTTTGTTAAATACTTAGGAGAAAAATCATCAACAAAAGGAACAAATACACTCTCATTGTGATCTGTAATCATCAGAGGCTCATACAATTTTAGATTTTCCACATTCACAACTGAATAAATATGCATATAATATATAAAATCTAATCAAAAAGCATTTTTACCAATATTTTCCATAAGCCAAAAAGGACCATATCAGATTAGTTTCAACTTTTTCCCTTTACCTATAAACGTTTCCTTACTAATGTGAAGCCATAAAAAATCACCTACAATAAACTGGTGATCAACATGATTTTTGTCATGTCTTACTTTATATTTTACTTGACTTTTCTCCAATTGATCTTGGACAGTCTGATCTACCTATTGTATATTTTCAATGAATTTCTTAGCTTTAACATCATTATGTTCATCAAAAGCTAAATCATGTCCATAACAAACATCTAGAGGAGATTTAGGCAAATATCCATAATAAACTTCAAAAGGAGATTTCATAGTAGAAGAATGAAGTGCATGGTTGTAAACATGTTGTATATAGCATAAATGTTCATCCCAAAACTTGGGATGTTTATTATACTAACCCCTAAACAAATGTACCACTGTGTAGTTCGTAGCCTCTATTTGACCATTGATCTATGGATGAAATGCAGTGCTCTTATTCAACTTAGTGTCCATCAATTCCCCTAGTGTTGACCAAAATTTCCTAAGAAATTTAGAATCTTGATCAGAAACAATAAAAGTGGGCAAACCAAAATGAACCCATACATGCTGAAAGAACAAGTGTGTCAAAGGCCCTTTGCTGCTTGCCTCCTCACTAAAAAAACTATTTTGTATTAGTCAAAGAATGTAAGGGTGATGTAATAAGTAAAAAATTAGTGATGAATTTTCTCCAATATTGTACTACACCAAGAAAACTAACCTCAATTACATTTTTGGGTTTAGGCCATTTAACTATAATCTCCACCTTTGTAGGATCAATTTTCAATTCACCATGTCCTACAGTATAACCCAAGTAAAACAAAGAGGTCTTGCCAAATTCACATTTATACAATTTCAAATAAAGTTTTTATCTTCTCAATACATCTATGAATTTCTTAATATGAATCACATGATATTCCCATGACTAATTGAAGATCAACATTAGTCATGAAAACACAAAAAAATGCATAAGAAATAACAATCTAATCCAACCTATTCAATGAGGTTTTCAAATGACAATAAGAATCGATTAAAAGAAATAACATATGCATATTACCTTCCCAAGTGATTCTAATATCCAAAAGCAGCTCCAAACATGTTTTTCCCCTTGAATTGGTGCTCTTGTCTTTGTAAAAAATGGATGTAAGCTCTTCCATCATCTCAAGATCACCATGCACAATCTAGGCTTAAGGTAATAAATATATTTTATGCCTATCAAATGAAGCTATCCCATTGTAAATAAAGCATTAATCAAAACACAAATGACTTGTGGAGATAATCTTGCATTATAAGTTTACACAATTTAAGCTTAAAAATAATGCTTTATGCCCTTCTATTTATAGATTTTTCAAATGGGTTAGGATCAACCATGACCATCCATCTAAAGGTTGAGATGTGTGACCATGAATTAATATAATATTTCATAACAAATCCATAAATATAGTCATAAATATTTGGGAGGAAGAGGGATTAATTAGGCATAAATGCCCATAAACCTAATATTTGTTGCATTTATGGCTTATGCCACCCCATTGATCATGTCATTAGGTGATGTAGATATTTAGAATCATTTTCCAATAAAAAAATATTCAATTTTCTCCATGAAATTCTTACTTAAGCTCATAATTTGTCTTAATTTTAAAAAATAAGATTAATCAATTTTAATGAAATTATTTGAAAATCGATGCATAATTAATCAAAATGGTCAAAAATTCATATTACTAGGTCATAATTTGAATCAGGAGGAATTGGAAGGTGATGTTAGATGCATATAGATCGTTATCCCATTTAGGATGTTACCAACATAAAATAACAAAGGTACATGATGTGTACTAACAAATTATAAGAAAAGAGTAATCCAAGGCACCAAAATTTGAAATCATCAGTTTGACTTGAAATGACTTGAGAAAAGTTAGGAATCACATAAAATGCATTGCCTCATTTAGGGATACATTATCTTAAATCAGCACTTGTGTGCAATAAGTTCGAACCATTTAGTGCATTTTAGTGATTTTGGCTTATTTATGAATTTGAGAAAATTCAAGTAAGATTGATAATTTAAACATAAATGGTGTTAGGAATTGGATGTCTACATATTCAAGTATCCATTGTTCAGAAGACTTGCTAGCTAAGACAAGTTCTTGACCTTTCCCTTTCTTTGATTGTGAATAAGTAGAAGGAGAGGACTCATTTGTAGAAGATGAAGGGAAACTGATGTTTTTCTTCTTGAGAAAATTATTCAATTCATCAAGTTTTTTAGCATGACATTGATGATCATCATGACCATATTTCTTGCAGTATGAACAAGGTGGTCATCCCTTCTTCTGAGAATCCTTTTACTTCTTGTAGGATGTTGATGCTACTGGTGTTGGATGTGAAGAATATGGAGGTGCTTTTTGTGGCTTGGGCATTTGTTGTTTCTTCTACTTAGGACCTTTTGAATGTTGAAGAGGTCCTATGATTAATGCTTCCAACTTGGATGTGAAGACTATGGAGGTGATTTTTGTGGCTTGGGCATTTGTTTTTTCTACTACTTAGGACCTTTTGAATGCTAACGAGGTCATATGATTAATGCATCTATCTTAGAGGGCTTGAGAAGACCCATAGTTATTAACTTGGTTTGCTAAAGAATTAGCATTTTAGTAAATGACTCAAATGTGGGAATAACATAGGACTAACCCATTATCAGCTGATGAGTATGAAATATAAATACAAATACAACATATTCATTAGGAAGCTTACCAAGCACATTGAAAATTAATTGAACATTCTTTTTATCAATTCCACATTCTTTGAGTTGTGCATAGAGTACATTTACCTTAGTGACATAAACCTGAATGTTGTCAAAATAAGATGGATCAAGATTAGAAAGGCCATTATCAATTTGATACCCTCTAACCTTATCTATTTTACCATATAGTTTCTTAAGGATGTCCCATGACTGCTTAGGCATTTTACATTGATCAATGTGAAATAATATATCTAGGGAAATGAATATGCATAGATAGATAAGAGTTTTAGTGTGTTCAATTAACCATGTAGTCTTTTCCTTAAAATTAGTGGGTTTTATAAATCTACCCTCAATGTAGTTCATGTATCCTTTCCCCATTAGTGCACTCCATGCATGTGATTTCCATGTATTTTAGTTATACGGAGTTAGCAAAGGAAAAGTGGGATTACCCATGGTAAACGAAATGTAAACACACACACACACACACACACACACACACACACACACACACACACACACACACACACACACACACACACACACACACACACACACACACACACACACACACACACACACAATGTGGAGACCAAAAAACCAACATAACCCCCCCTAAAATCCACAAAATTAAAAATCCCCTAAACAAAAACAATTTAGCACTTTATATTTAGTGTGATTACAGTTTCCACTAGCAAGAAATTCAAAGTGGACTTGACTTCAAAATTTTACAAATTATCATGCAATGACCATATAATGAAATTACAATTTTGGTAGAAAACCAAGTGAAATTATTGGCACCACTAATAAGTATACAAAAAATCATTTGTTTTCAAAAAAATAAGTGCCCCAATCTAAGGTCATATGCAAAATTTATGCAACTTGGAAGCTCCCAAATCGAGAATTGAGTAGTGACACCTTTGATAATATAATTTTTTTGGAAAAAATAGGTACTAAAATTAGAAATAATATACTCTAGATTAGAGAGCATGAAAAATTATCCCAAATAAAAAAAATTCTAAAAAAATGGAGGTTCTACGATCAAGATATGGCCTTTTGAAGTTGAACTACAATTTCAATAATGCCAATGGAGAGGAGGTCCATCCACAAGTCTACTAAATTTAGAAAAACTTTTACCAATTTTATAAATCCACTAAATATAGAAGAACTAATTTCATATTTTTTTAATCCTCTAGATGTAACAAGCCACCAAATTTAGAAGTCCTCCAAAGTTAGATGAAGCTTCTAGATTTAACCAATTTTTTTTAAAAATGCATGTTTCATGTGGGAAAATTAGAAAACCAGTCAAATTTGAAATTTGAACCAAAATTGAATCCTCCATATGGATTGGATCAAGACATAATCATGGAAAATGTGTGATTTTCATTTTTATTTTCCTAGGAAACTTGAATTTGGCCCAAAAAACCAGTAATTTGAAGGATTTTTTTGATGTTTTTGGTGATCAAACACAACCTAGATTTGTAGAACTAAAAAATGGAAATCCAAATTTGGCAAAACACTAGTAGTTTTAGTGTAATTTTCTGATTTGTTTAATGAAAAAAACATTAATATATATATATATATATATATATATATATATATATATATATATATATATATATTGTTTTTGTTTGTTAGGCATCAAAAGGTGGAGGTTGAGCCTCACACCAAAGCTGTTGTGTTTAGTATTGGGGAGAAGCCCCATAAAGGCCTTATGGCCTTTTCCAAAGTTTGTATCGTTGGAGTAGGCTTGTGGCCTACATTTAGGCTCCTTGGCCTTCATAGGTTGTATGACCTGTGTTCTTTTTTTTATTTTAAAAAAAATTGATTTCTCTTTTTTTTCAATTTTTTTGATATTTAAAAAAATTGATATTTATTTTAGATTTTTTTAAATATCAAAAAATTTGGTTTTTTTTGGTGTATAAAAAATGGAAATAAAATTAGTTTTATTTTTGACAATACATGTAATTTTTTGTGTCAAAAGACTAATTTTTTTTACAAAGAACTAGTGAGACTAGATTTTTGAGAATTACAATTGATGGAGGATTTTTTTTAAGAAAGCTACAATTTAAAGGAAAGAAAAACATACTTTTAGAGAAAAAATTTAAATCTTTCTCTTTCTATCTATCATATGAATGTATAACTACTATACAAACCACCTAATGATGGATCCTTCAATGCTCAATTGGAATAATCTAGGTGCGCTCTAAGATATCTGAATGTGATGGTGAGCTCTGATGTGATTCTAAAAATGTCAAAAATAACTTGTAATTAAAACACTCAATGGAAGACCCCCCCATAATATACATATTCCTGTCACATCTTTTTGATTCTTAGGACCATCTTATAGATGCAAGAGAAGAGCATACTTGATAGTGGGAGAAATTCATCGATTGATTACCCTACTAGGCTACCCTAGGTACCTAACCATCTATTGTACCATGTAAGATTGGGAAATAATATAATAGGCCTAGGGAATAACTTAGACTAGGGAATGATAATGATTTTCAAACTCAAAGCAAATGCATGAATCATTCATTCAATTGATGTAACAAAATAATCTTACATAAGGGGTATTTATACTAAATACCTCTCACCAACCCTACATAAGAATATGAAAAGTGTCATGATCATATAAGGTGAGACAATATTTAAAAACATATAAGTAAACCTAACTAATTAAGGTGTGAATGAAATCAATCAATGGAGCAAGTTTGGGAGATAACCCTGTTCATGCTTGATGGTAGAATTAGATAGGAAATAACCCTATTCACACTAGCACAACTTTTGAGATGTGAATATCATAGATAAACATGACTTATCAATAGGTGTATAATTATGATCATAATACACAAGTGTGAGAATCAAATAATAAATTTCATGTTCCTTTCCTTGATCACCATGCTAGGCCAATAATGCCCCCAGTGCATGTCTAGTCACTAAAATATAAAGAAGCAATGGTTATCTTGGGGTTGGTGGCCTCAAGACTGGAAGGTTGGCCAAGTATGTGATGAGCTTTGAAAATAAAAATTAAAACTCCTTATCCCATTTAAAATTAACCCATTTATTTAAGAGGTGTGTAAATGGGTGGCACTTATCTACTAGTTGTGAAATAAACTTGTGAATAGATTTGATCTTTTCTTGTAGACTAAAGAGTTGTTTGAGATTGGAAGGTGTAGGCATTTAGACAATGGACTTGACCTTAGCAAGATAGACTTCAATCCCTCTTTGGGGTACAATAAACCCTACCAATTTTCTTGAAGTGATGCCAAAGACACACTTCTTGGGATTCAGATGGACCTTGTACTCATGAAGTATTTTAAATATTCTTTGTATAAAAACAAGATGTCTAGCACATATTTTTAATTTAACTAGGACATCATCAACATAGTATTCAACAATATAATGAATCATGTCATGGAAGATGATGGTCATATGATTTTGATAAGTAGCTCCAGTGTTCTTCAAGATAAATGGCATTACTTGATAATAAAATATTCCCCATAGTTTGGTAAATATAGTTTTATGTTGGTCTTCTTGGGCTATCTTGATCTGGTTATATCCATAAAATAAATCCATGAGGGACATCATCTCATACCCAGTAGTATGGTTGAAAATCATGTTGATGTTGGGTAGAGGAAAATTTTCTTTGGGGCACATCTTATTGATATCTCTAAAATTAGTATAAAGATGTATACCCTATGGCTTTTTGCTGATTGGGACTATGTTTGATATCCATTCAAAATATTCCAATTTATGATGATTATTAGAAAGTTTAGGTGGAAAAAATTAGTCATACAAATAATTATGTCTTAAAACCAAGGTAGTTTAGATGTGGGATTAGGACCAGCAATGGCACATACCCTTTCTAAATTTGGTAAGACATGAGTAAGGTGTAAAAGATTTTCAATGAGAAATTGATACTCCTTAGCACTACTATCAATCTGTATCATGGACCCAATTATTTCCATTGCATTGAGAGATCTATTATTGTCATGTTGTACCTATTCAAACTATAAATATTTGTAATGAGTCTTGAGATTATCCACAATATGTGTGTAGGTTACAAGCTTATCATCTCTATTCTAATACTAATATGGGTTTTGATTGATAATCAATTAGGAATCCCCATAGAAAATTAAGTGTTAGATATTTCACTGCACTGCAAGATGAAGTATTGCAATAAGTGCTTCATACTTAGCCATATTGTTGGTACAATGAAAATTAAAAGGAAATGCATTGGGAATCAGATCCCTTTGTAGTGTAATCAACAAAATGTCAACCTCAAATATATGATAAGTGAAGGAACCATCAAAATATAGCTTCCATTATTCAGGTTTATGTAGTACTTCTGCTATTGTCATAATAGAATCATCTATAAAATCAAATCTAAGTGATTGAGTATCAATAATAAGGGTTTATGCAAGTTGATCGGTAATAACCTACTTCTTGATAGGCTTTTTATTTTGGTACTAAGCATTGAATTCACTTAAGATCATGACCCATTTGGCCATGTGGCCTATGAGAGCTGATTTGGATAATAAAAATTTGAGGGGGTCCACTTTAGCAATAATAATGGTTTTGTTATTCAACATATAGTGTCATAACTTTTGGGACATAAACACCATAACTAAACATGCCTTCTCAATAGGTGTATAATTATTATTGTAAACCACAAGTGTGTGACTCAAATAATAAACTTTATGTTTATTTCCTTGATCATCATGCTAGGCCAAGATTTCCCCTAGTACATGTTTAGTTGCTGAAATGTAAAGAAGCAATGGTTATTTAAGGGTTGGAAGTCTCAAAACGAGTGGGTTGGTCAAGTATGTGATGAGATTTACAAATTATAATTGGCACTCCTTATCCCATTGATAAGTAACCCCTTTCTTCAAGAGGTATGTAAATGGGTGGCACATATCTACTAGTTGTGAAATAAACCAAAAAATAGATTGGATCTTTCCTTGTAGGCTATAGAGTTGTTTGAGATTGGAAGGTGGAGGCATTTCTATAATGGCCTTGACCTTAGAAAGATCCACTTTAATACCTCTTTGGGATATAATAAACCCTATCAATTTCTTGAACTTATACCAAAGACACACTTATTGGGATTTAGTTAAACCTTGCACTCATGAATTCTCTCAAATATTCTCTATAGAACATCAAGATGTCTAGCACATGTTCTTGATTTAGATAGGATGTCATCAACATAGTATTAAATAATATCATGCATCATGTCATAGAAGATGATAGTCATATCATGATGATAAGTAACTCCAATGTTCTTCAAGACAAATGGCATGACTTGATAACAAAAGGTTCCCCACAGTGTGGTAAATGCAGTTTTGTGTTGGTCTTCTTGGGATATCTTGATCTGATTTTATCCATAAAATCCATCCATGCAAGATAAGATCTCATACCTAGCAGTAAAGTTGAGAATCATGTCGATGTTAGGCAGAGCAAAATCATCTTTAGGGTACACCTTATTGATATCTCTAAAATTAGTACAAAAAAGTATACCATATGGATTTTTATTGACTGGGACTATGTTTGATATCCATTAAAAATAGTCTAGTGGTCTGATGAAGCATGCTCCTAATAATTTCTCTAGTTTTGATTTTACCAAAAGAGCGATGTGTGGATGTATTTTCCTCAATTTTTGTTTGACTAGATTAACATTTGGATGGACAAGTCAATGCAAAACCAAGGAAGGGTCTAATTCTAATATGTTAGAGTAAGCCCATGCAAAAATAGCAATAAAATCTCTCAAAATGGTGATAATATGGTCATGTTCATCATCAATGAAGGAGGCTCCAAGATAAACACTTTTGGGATTATCATATGCTCTCAAGTTCACTTTAGTAGTGTTATCTACAAGGAGTGTAGAACTATATTCTAGAATAGTAGGTAGTGTTTGATCATAATCTTATTCCTTTGATTCATCCTTTGGTTGTTTGTCCCAAATCTCTAGATAATGTGATGAATTTGAATCCACTAGTTTAGGTAATGGCCAACTAGCAAATATTTTTATAAATTCAAGAGCAACCCACTCAAAAAAAGATTATTATTATGATGTGATTTTGGTAATGGCTATGAAATTAGGACTTGATAGACCTTGTGCACCTCAAAGATGGATTGTATTTTTCTTTACTATTTACCTTACCAAGGAGCACCTCAAAGAGGTTTTCACCTGGGGATCTTGATGATTTCATGACCAATAAAGTTTACCTACTCTCAAAATTAGGAAGAAGGATCCAAAGAGAAATCAAAGACTTTCTTATGATCACCAATTGGCAATCCATCTCTACAGCCCATGTACTTAGAAATAGATTCATCATTCTAAAATTATTTAAGGTGTATAACAAAATTTTGCTGATCCAAATTGATGAGTTCAAGATGTCAAAGGCAAAGGGAATAATGGGATGTAATATTCATGATAGAGTTTGAATCAGCTCTGTGTCAATGATCTCATCATAAATAATATAATGGAATGCTAAATCACTACCAAGAGTCTCATTGCTAGTTAATTCAAAATAATCATTATCAAAAGTCATGAGGTCATACCTAGGAGGTATAAATCTAAGACCTTGATTTAGGTTAGGTTTACTAGTTAATAAAGGGTCCAAGATTCCTTGCTCTCATAACATGAAGCCTTTTTTGTATAATCAAATTTATCCATAATCTGATTAGAGATTGGATATTTTGGATTCTAAAAATAATCAACAATGATGTCAAAATATAACTAGTCTCCTTTAATGAAATATTTTTGATCTTGATTTGGTGAAGTAAAAAGTATAAATATCATCAATGGTTTCTATGTATCTCTCTTATTTTTCTAAATCATGTTGGGTATGCAAGAAATTTTGGAAGTTTTGGGTTTACCAAAATATTTAAGAGACTTGGGTAACCTAACAATATGTAAGGCATCTTACAGATGATACATGTAAATGCCTATGTCTTCTATAGTGACTTGTTGTGCAAGGGTTATGAGAAATGGCTTAGCCAAAGTGGAAACAAGGTCACTAGGGTTGATATATTTGGATTTGGGTGGATGCATAACTATTTTCTTGTTCTTCTTTACAACAAATTCAAAACCAAGATAATAGTTATAATTACAAAATTTAGCCTCTAAATGTTTGCCATACAAGTAGGGCTACAGATTGGTAAGAATGGTGAATTTAATCCCATCATGGGGGAACTTTAGGTATTGATGCAAAGTGGATGGCATGACTCATAATTCATGGATCTAAGGATGACCAAGAAGTATGTTATAAAATAACTCAATATCCATAATACATAATAAGGTATGATCGGACATAGACCCAACAATGATTGGTAAATAGATAGTACTGAAAGATTCCCTTTCAACATTATCATATGCCTTGATTGAAATTATTTATAGCTAAATTTCCTTTTTCCATATAACCCAATCATTTTACTATCTTGAGGGACACTTGCTCAGCCCTGAACCATTGTCTAAAAGAACCCACTTGATTTGATGGTTTTCAATGATGACCTCAATATATATGGGGTTATTATGGCTAGGACCAAGAGTGCATATGTCTCTTTAAACAAATGTAACCTATTAAAATGAATAAAAATGACCTAAAAGTGTTTAGAATTATTGAGGCTTAATGTCTTTGGGAATGGTGGATTGTTGAAGAAAGTCATTCAAAATAGTTATATGGACTTCAAACGTACACAAAAGATATAAAATAGAAATTTGCATAGGGATTTTACTTAATTGGTCTAAGATACTATATGGCTTCTCAATAGTAACATGATAAGGTTTAGCCTTGGTTGGTACAATGTTCAACTTTGGATTTGAAGGCACAATGTTCATGTCGGGACTAGTGTTGGAAGAGGACAAAGGGACCTAAAGGGTAACTCATGAGCGTCTAGTTATGATTGAATAATATATGTCAGGATCCTACTGCCCACTAAGGGCACACTTGATTACCTTTGTATTAGCAACTAAACACAAAATTTAATCAGAATGATAAGTAACTAGAAATATGAAACAACACAGGATATGAGAGACAATACCAAATTGTATTAATACCCATTCAGAAGAAAATACAATAAAGAAGATGCCACACTTCTTCTTCTCACACCTCTAGAGCTCCCACACTTCTAGGGTTCACCTGTAATTCTCCTTCAACACTTCACTCTCTCATCACAGTCACAACAATCAACTCAAACACATAGTTGTTGTTCACCTCCACTAGTCAGTAACAATGTTGCCAATACACCAAGTACACAATCGTACTCCAAGTAGATCTTCCCTTCTCTTGCTTCCACTTGCAAGTCAATAGACCTTACCATGTAGATGTCTCTACAACCTGAAGAACCCTTGTCCTTGCCTCACCAAGTCCTTATGATTCTTTAACCAGTACCCCGGTGGATCTCCTAGTATAAATTGCACAACCTGCAACTCTTCCTGATCATACACACTCAGCACCACTTTGGAACTAGGAGGAGCTACTCTTGCTCTCTCTACAAGCATAATGGCTTTCTAGCACACTTTTACAATATAGCCCATGAGTCTATTATATAGATCTCATGCATACAATAATTAGACTTTCTTAATTACAATAATTAGACTCGCAACTCTAGACCAAAAATAGTCTTTACATGCAAACTACCTATCCAAAAATAGACCAATCTAGAACCCGCATGCACACACAAGTTGCCAACATCAGCTACATCCTAGCCGATGTCAGCTAACTCATAACCGACATTGGTTGCTTCTGCACTATAATTTGACTGATGTCAGTTGGCCTGACCGACGTCGGTTCCTCTACAACTCGCTCTGCAACTCAGCAACCCAGCAACCTCCTCCATGCTTACATCAGTGAAGCTTTTAGCTCCACAACCTAACAATCTCCTACTTGGAGATAAATAGTTGCACCTGTACCTATACCTGTACCTTCATCTAATTCATTTCTTGGCTTGTATCCCTCTTCAAGTTCAATCCTGAAGACCAACCACCACACAACCTGTGGTGCACCTCCTATCATCCAAGTAACCTGCCACATTCAAACCTACAACTCCATGTAGTGAAGACCTTAACCTTGCATAACATGAATCCCTGCTGCTGGTCCCTCTCATATACTTGAGAATCCACCTTCCCTGAATTGGCTCCAAACTCTCTGATAACTCCCACTGCTTGGGAAAACTAAGGTCTGCACTAGACCTTATGTGATTTCAAACACTATTCTAAGCTCAGCTTGAACTATCCAGCCCTTGGTGTGCTTACCAGTTATGCATCCTACATATTGAACCTTGCCAACACCTTCTTCACATTAGCTCCCACTAGAGACAAAATCAACCTGTGATCTTTCATGTCTCTAATGCCAAAGAATTTTTCTACTCCCAAATTCTTCATGACATACCTCTGAACTAACCTTACCCTTAGCTCAGCAACTCCCTGTATGTATGAACCTACAACAAGCATACCATCCACATACAGTAACAGGATAATGTCACGACCATCATCCACCTTGGTAAGACAAACACAATAGTTATATTGACATTGACTAAAGCCCAGCTTTGTCATCCACCTGTCAAAAAACCTATACCACTATCCTGCAGCTTCCTCAAGACCATATACCCTGGCCTTCCATCTCACATATCCATCCACTCTCTTCTTTAACCTAGGAATCGATTTGTCTTTCAGTGCTTTCATCCTGATTGGAAACTCTACCAAATCTCCCACTTGGTTCTCTTCTAAAGAATTCATGCCATGCTCCCACTATATCCTAGATTCTACCTGCATTGCCTCTTCACGTCTTCTTAGTTCTTGACCATTAGTAAGCAACAAGTAAGAAGGTGAACAATGAATATGAGGTCCACTTACCCTTTTAGTCCTCCATATGGGTGTTTGAGACTCCTTGACAGATTGCTATCAACCCAACATCCGTTTCAGTGACCGATCTCAGCCATCTCCCAATCTGCACCCGACTGATGTTAGTTCCCTATGACTAACCCTTACTACTGACATCGGTTCTCCCTGACCGATGTCGGTGTCCCTTCTACCAATGTTAGTTTCTATCTAACTGATGTCAGTTCCTGCTGCCCAACACCATCGACTCTGCTAATCTATACATGACTGACGTCGGTGCCTGTCTATTTGATGTCAGTTCCTCCTAACTGATGCCAGTACCTGTGCTCACCTGAGTGATGACTTTTTACCCATGAGCTCCTTTTGGATCAAACCCTTGTCCATATTAACACATCTTTGCTCAGAATAATTCAGTCCCCTCAGCTGATCTCTGTCTATCATCTCCTCCATGAACACCAAGGCTTTCCAGTTCTTAAGTTTGTCAAAGATATATGTCTTCCACTTAAGAACATGCATTCCCTTCTTACATATGTAACCAAGCCTACAAAGCCACATCTCTACAACAAAAGGTGAATCGGTAATATAAGTAGATAGATAAAGGATACCTACTTTCTTACCACCATCAAATTCAAGTGCATCCACTGTGAGAGTTACTGTGCATATCTCATCACCTAACTTTCCTAAAGAAATTAGACTCATCTCCAAGACTGGTTCCTGCATGACCTCATTCAACACCCGTGTGTTATCTGTCTGTAATTTCAGCTTCACTTCCTCTTTGCCAACCATGTGACAAGGCTCACCAACCCCTAAATAAATTTCTCCAAAGTCTCCCTGGACATACTCATGAAAAGATGCTCTATTTCAGGCTACATGGAAAGAGGCAACAGGATCTATAGACCAAGATTCTACTTTATCCAGAGCAACCTATGCAACAACACCTGCAACATCTGCTTCTACACACTAATCTTCTACCGACCAACAATCTTCCTTTACCTGCTCTTTCTTTCCATCAATCTGACCATTCATGCTATTCAGTTTCTCCATTCATAGATTCCTTTCTTCTACCATTGCTATACTCCCACTCAATCTGAATCCCCTGAGAGTACCCTATAATCAACAAACACTAACCAAATCTAAACCACCTGTTAGTCAACCCAACCAAAAGCTCTGATACCAACTGTCAGGATCCTTCTGCCCACTAAGGGCACACTTGATTACCTTTGTATTAGCAACTAAACATAGAATTTAACCAGAATGATAAGTAACTAGAAATATGAAACACCACAGGATATGAGAGACAATACCCAATTGTATTAATACTCATTCAGAAGAAAATACAATAAAGAAGATGCCACACTTCTTCTTCTCACACCTCTAGAGCTCCCACACTTCTAGGGTTCATCTGTAATTCTCCTTCAACACTTCACTCACTCATCACAGTCACAACAATCAACTCAAACACAGAGTTGTTGTTCACCTCCACCAATCAGTAACAATGTTGCCAGTACACCAAGTACACAACCGTACTCCAAGTAGATCTTCCCTTCTCTTGTTGCCACTTGCAAGTCAATAGGCCTTACTTACCACGTAGATGTCTCTACAACCTGAAGAACCCTTGTCCTTGCCTCACCAAGTCCTTATGATTCTCCAACTAGTACCCCAGTGGATCTCCTAGTAGAACTTGCACAACCTGCAACTCTTCCTGATCATACACACTCAGTACCCCTTTGGAACTAGGAAGAACTACTCTTACTCTCTCTACAAGCACAATGGCTTTCTAGCACACTTTTACAATACAACCCATGAGTCTATTATATAGATCTCATGCATACAATAATTAAAATTTCTTAATTACAATAATTAGACTCGCAACTCTAGACCAAAATAGTCTTTACATGTAAACTACCAGTCTAAAATAGACCAGTCTGGAACCCACATGCAAACTGCATGCACACACAGGTTGCTGACGTCAACGACATCCTGACTGATGTTAGCCAACTCATAACTGACATTAGTTGCTTCTGCACTATAATCTGACTGACATCAGTTGGACTGACCGACATCGGTTCTTCTGCAACTTGCTATGTAACTCAGCAACCCAACAACCTCTTCCATGTTTGCATCAGTGAAGCTTTTAGCTCCACAACCTAACAATATAAAGGTTGAAAGGAGGCATCATAATTAGAAGATAAAGGAAAAGGGTCTTGGAGGGTGACTCATGGGCATCTAGTTGCATTTATGGAATTTTGAGTTGGTAAAGAGTCATTATAATTAGAAGAAAGGGGTCCAAAAATAGTAACTTACAAAAATTGAGGCACAATGAAATTGATTGTATCTAACATGATGTTACTTAAAGGGGAGGGTGTTGAATCTATAATGAGGGGTCTAGTAATTTTAGAAGCACTAAATGGTTCATGAGATTTGAAAGTGATGGTGGTAGTGTGGTTTACATAAATAGACCCCAAAGTGTTATTGTAATCATAAAGCATGTTGTTGTAACCCAAGTTATTAACATGGGTATTATGATCCTAATTATGATCATGCTAATTATGATTATGACCTTGGGCTTATTTCAATTGATTTTTTCCTTATTTTTGATTGTTTATTATTAGTTATTGATTGTTCTTAGGACATGGATCTTTGTAAATGCCCATATCCTCATTAGTGTTTTGTGAGGCAAGTTTGATTTCAACTTTTCCACTTTCAATAAAATATTCAATAAGATGTTACAATTGAACACACTAATAAGCACCATGGTCAATAACATGATAGAAGTTGTAAAAATCATTTGCCTAATATGAATTAGGTTTGGGTTGATCTTCAAGAAATGGACTTAGTATAGGCCACACAATCAGATTAGATTATATGCACTTTTGAAACACAACCTCAATAGGATCTCCCAACTTGCTAAAAATTATGTATTTATTGAATTCCCTTTATGGAGGGACCCTTTTCAAATTAGTTGGTAGATTATGTGGAGTTAATTACACATTTCAAGGTGGTATATCCTACACCATTTTTACATGCCTAAATTCAGTCACTCTATTTCCTACCATGTTTTTGTTTTTGTTAAATCACTTAGGTTTCTTTGTTACACCAGCTTGAATAGGTTATTGGGTCTGATTAGACATTTAACTCTATGAATAAATCTTGGCAAGGTCCTTAATGATAAGTAACTTTTCAATATACACACCTTTGTCTATAATTTCCTTGAATGTGTTTACACAAGCAAGTTATGGATTATATGCCACCTTGGGGTGTAGGTTTTGTGCAAAAATATCAACTAGTTATTTGTATGGAAAATTATGTTGAAAGCATCCATCTAATACTCTCCACTATTGTAGATATGCTATGAAGCTTTCTCTATCACCTTGTTTATATTTATGTAAGTGGACCATAGTAAACTCATGTTCAATATTACAAGATAAATGGTTGACAAATTTTTCATATAAATCATTCCAATTTGTCACTAATCCCTTAGGTAACTTGAGTCAATGTTAGACCCCAAATTTTGGCTAATTTTTTTGATATTTTGGCATGAAACAAACATGGTGCTAAAGAAACATAGCGTATAAATATTATGACATGGAACTAGAATAGTATAGAAGCACTATGGCATATAACTAACAAGGCATGAAAGGACAAAGGCACAGAGGTACCAATATGAGAGGAACCATTCAAAGAGGAGAATTAACCATGAAAAACCCAAGGGCATAGGACTCAAAATAGTAGTGAAATACTTAGGGAGTGCATGGAAAGTGGGAGATGGTTAAGGATCGATTATAAAGTGTCACCAAGACCTTATCCATCAAGAGTTTTGCACTATCCCGTAAGGAGATAGACATATGGTTGTAAGGATCTAACATATAATGAGTATATAGGGGTGCAAAGGCCTAGGTCCTTAGGAGACACTAGTTAATAGACCACCATAACTCTTAGTTCAAAGAGAGTTCATTGGCTAATTACTTGTATCACTTATGTTGTAAATACTTGGTCAGGGAAAAACAAGTATAAATATGCCTATATAAAATCATTGTATGTGATAGATTTTGGATATCATTTATTGAAACATAATATAAGAGTTTTGGATATTATAATCAATTATGATGTCCATGTTTTAATTAAGTTGGTAGTTGTGTATCTATGATACGTTTGAGTTGAGCACTTGTTGTTGGAACCTAATATCAAATCCATTAACTTTTACTTTTTCTAAGTAGTTATCTCTGAGCTTCATGGCACTTATTTACATAATTATGGTTATTGATCATAATGATAATAGGATCAAAGTCATATATCTATTTTTATATGTAACTTATAATCAAATATAATTCTTAACACAAATAATATGATTGATATGTTATTACACAACATAACCATGGGAATTGGTCTCTAGCTACACATTTTGGGTGAGTGTGCAAGACTAATATCTTACATGAAAGGCCAGTGTGCTAGCTCATTGGAGTTACACTTCAATTCCTAAAACATTATTAAGAATAAAAAACCAAAATTTTGGTTCTATTTCCTAGACTTTTAGTGTTTGCTACACAGTAATGGAAGATGCTTGAACATATCACCCTTGAAAATATTGAGCAATGGATTATTGGGGTTGAGGATAATTTTATGGTTCCTTACCTTGAACCAAGAGTTTCCACATGTCAATGGGTAGAAAAAAATCTCTACAGTGAATTATATGTAACTTTTTTCATTGAAATCATTATTCATTTGTATACTTGGCTGTCTACATATGCTTAAGTATGATCACAAAACATTGGGAGGAGATAGTCTTAGATGTTAGAATGACAAAGAAATTTAGCATCACTTAGAACATTTTGGACATGAGTTATTAACATTTGGTGTAGAGGAGTTTTTAATAGATACATTATAGAGTATGTTGTAACTATCTATTTTTGTCTTGAAGAAGCCAAGTTCCAGTTCCTTAGAGAACTACATGACAGATGTATTATACATTTCTCATTAGCAATCAAGAAGTTTTTCATTAATTTTAGACTTGAAACTATGGCCATAGAGAGATAATCCCTTTTTTTAGGAGACACACCTTTGTGAGGGGAGTAGAGAAGAGTTGGTAAAGGATTTTAGGTTCAAAATGGTAGCTAGTTAATGAGTGTTGCTAAAGTGGAAATATGATGAAGCTCAACAGAGGATCATAGGAGTAAGCGATATGGGAAGGGACCATGAGAATTTAGGAAGTGTTGTTAGGATCCATAGGGAAAATGAAACACACAAAGAGGACCTCATCACTTTTAGACCGCCCCCCATGCCACTTTTATCATATGAAGAAGAAACTAGCCAGATAATAGAATATGAAGAACCAAGTTTCCCAACCATAGTGTGCACTCGTGCTTCTGAGTCAAGTGAATTATGTATACATAATTGAGATAGAGATAACATAGAATTAGAAACTAATCCTATAAGGGATATTTTAATTGAGCCAATTATAACTCATACAAAATTAACACTAACTTTCCCTCTTCAAGGTAACTTCATGGCTCAACTTAGATTGCTTGGAGGATCTAACATTCATAGTGGATAGAGTATGGGACCAAATCTTATTAGTCAACAAGATAACATACCCCTTGGAATAGGTGTTATTTCTAGAGGTGGATTAGGAGGTGGCACGTGAGGAAGTGGTGGACTCCATCCTCAAGGGATAAGATCTAGGGGTTATCAACAACCATTAGTGCAAGCACCTCAGCTACCAATAGTGTATTATGAAATTATGCTTTACCTAATTGAATATCAAGGCATGGATAATGTTGTATAAAATGTCCATAAGTGAAAAATTATTTTGAGGGAATGAGGCATCACTTCTTCTGAGCAAAAGGCCACCCAATTCATAGCTACACTTTTGGATAAAGTACATAAATTGTATATAAAGTTTGACCCTCAACAAGTGGTGGTTGACTATGATCAACTCAAAATGGCATTCTTTTAGGAATTTGACATTTCTAAATTTTAAAAACAAAGTATTGTCATGCTGAAGGATATGAAGTAGGAACTTATTGAAAGTGTATGGGAGTATGATGTAAGGTTCAAAAAACTTTTGTCAAAAATATCATTTGAAATCAATGTTGCTCATCATACCCAGTGGTTTGTGGGAGGTTTTTAAATTCCATTTTGATTAAGACTATCCAAGAAGACCATCATTATCTTGCACAAAGCTTTAGAAGCCACCCTCCATACTGAAATGGTATTTGGTGATTTAATTATGAGTCTAAAGGATATAACTAAAGAAACTACCTATGTAAAAACATCCCCACTATAATGAAGTAGTCATGTGAAATCTACCATGAAGAGAATGATGTACACTCCTATCCTCTTTTGTATCAAGCTACATATTCTAAGGTGTTTAAATATTGTAAAATATGCAATGCCTAAACCCATAAGAAAAATTATTATTAGTTGATTGTGATATCCATGAATCACACGCATGTAGTACATGCCAAACCTCTATGTCCAACAACTAGGACAATGGTAGCTATCAGATCTGAGGTAGAGGATGCGGATGAGGAAATGGTCATTTCCCACCAAGAACATGCTATAAGTTTGGATACCTGAACTACTACCAAAGAGATTATCTAGTTTATCCTACATGTGCTTTTTGTAAAAAGGACCATTGGTTGGAAGAGTGTCTTGACTTGTATACAGACATCACTAAGGAGAGAAATGAAAAGGTGTAGGTATGATTCACATTGATAAATCACACTGGTGAGATCATTCAAGAACCTAAATAACTCAACAAGTGAATATCAATACACGTAGTAGAGTACAATCTCAATCTATATCTACTCTTATTGAGAAGGTACAACATGAAGAACCTCAGGTGAGGAGGTATCTTGATGCCCAACAATAGAAGGATGTGCTCCAAGACACTATGACTCTAGTATAAGAACTACAAGGAGAAATTTAATTTCTTAAGGACCAATAAGAAAAAAAATGTGACGATATGCATAAGGCAATAGAACCTCAAAACATGGTATGAGATGATTATCGAGAGCTTTACAAGTGTATGTTGGATGAAAAAATTATCCCACAACTAAGTTTTTGGCTTAAAAATTAGGTATAACAACCAATAGATACTCAACCTCAAATGACTTCATAGACTGAGGGTCATCATTTCAACCAAGCTTGATGGTAAGATACCCTTATTCCTCAAAACCCTATAGAAGATAAAGAAATACTCACTGAATGCTACCATCAATGGTTGGGTAATTTGGTACATCTTAGTTAACACTAGCATTGGAGTTAATGACCTCATTAAGGATGCTTGGTGTAAAATGGCTAGCCCAACATTAAAACCATCACCACGCATATGTTTTATGGCTAATGAAACTTGTGTTCTACTGATTGGTCTCCTCAAGAATTTAATGGTTGATATACTTGTAGTAATTTTCAAAGCTGATTTTGAATTTATCGAGTTAGCAGAGGCCAATGACTTCCCAACTCTATTGGGGTAACCCTGGTGATATGAAAACAATGCAAACTTAATTTTCAAAAAGTGCTACATCAGTTTTGAGAATGTTGGTTAGTGTGTTGTTATTCCCTTAGATGAAACACATGGGTCCTCATACATAGAACCTATTAATGTGGAAGAAAATATTAACCATATTTATAATTTCACTACCAAAGATGGTGAGAAACATGATTCTACTCCTAATGGAATCCTTTGATGGATGAACACATAGTTAGTTTTTGATATTACAAGTAATACTTGTAATTTTTGGGTGTATGGTGACTATGGCCTCATTAGAAGAGTGTGTAGTGCCATTCGTAGTCAAGAGAACATTCTACACCAGTACCAAAAATACCATAGGTTCATTCACCTTCTTACCTATCAAGTCATGAGGGGACCAATCATATATGACCCTCTAAAAATACTTGATGCATCACTCAGTTTCATGAACAAATAGAAGTTTATGACTTTGTCCAGTTCTTTGAAGAATTTTATAACTCTGACAATGATCATATACAATCCTTGGTTCACCTCTTTAATGGTACATATACAAGATGGTGGTAAACCCATCATGATAAAATTCTCTAGTGGGATCAAGTACACTCTCCCTGACATCACTAGTTCCATCAAGATAATCAAGTCAGAGGAACAATTAACAATAGTGGAGTACAAGCACTTAAACCTGATATATAGGCATGTGAGTCAATATGGAGAGATGAATAATCTTAATTACCAGATTACTTGTGGGTACATGCATTCTATGAAACTTTATAAACTTGGGAATGAGCATGGTATGTTCATGAAGATTGACAGATGGGCACCCAATTTTGGCATCCATTAAAGGAAAACATGAACTCAACACTATCTTATTCCACTCTAAGGATGGATTTCCACCTCATTCTCTAGGCCATACATGAACTAGTTGTTGGTGACCCTAGTCCCATTCAATATAACCTAAGATATATTCATGATCCATGCCTTTCTAGGACATATATGTTATTATAGTAAATTCATATGTGGATACGCAAATATTGTCATGCCTCTGAAGGAACTCTTAAAACATAATGATCACTTCATGTGGACTTGTGCCTACCAAAAATCCTTTGAGGCCTTAAAGGACAAACTAATTACATCTCTAATCTTCTAGTTCCCTAATTTGACAAACCCATTCCATGTCCATGTTGATTCTTCTAGAATGGTCATTGGTGTAATCCTTGCACAACTAGATGATGGTCATTTTGATCACCTAATCTACTTTACTATTAGAAACTTACTCCAGCTGAGAGAAATTACACCACCATGGAGCATGAATCCTTTTCAATGGTCTATGCTCTAAATAAATTTTATTAAAACTTATTGTCACTTCCATTTGTATTCTATACAGACCATGAATATTTAAAGTATCTAGTCAATAAACCTATACTACATGGATGAATCTACCATTGGTAGTGTTATTTTAATAATTTTGATTCTCTATCATGGTCAAATCTATAAAAACTAATTGTGACCTTGACCATTTATCTTGAATTGATTCTAAAGAACCATTGCACACTATTGAATATTACTTGCCTAATGTTCAACTCTTTTAGGTTAATCTGTACCTAAGGAGTTATAAGATATCATAGCCTTTATTATTACTAGCTTAATGCCCAACTGTCTAACTATGCATGCCAAGAAACAACTCACAGGCTATGTTGTACCCTTTCATCTCATAGAAGGGGACATTTACAAGCTTGGCCATGATCAAATTATTTGGCACTATGTCATGAAACATGAATGTTCTGAGGTACTCCAAGAAGCTCATGAAGGCATTGTTGGTGGACACTATGTTGGAGAGGTTATCATGTGCAAGGTTCTATTGGACAAATTATGGTGGCCTAATCTCTTTATAGATGCTAAGATATATGTTCAGAAGTGTGACATTATCAATTCATGGGAAAACTAAATAAATAAGATGTCATGCCTCTATGATGAATTCTCTCTGAGGAACCATTTGAAAAGTAGCCCATTAATTTTGTTGGCCCCATCACTCCAACTGTATGACAAACAAGTTCTCAGTATATCAGTACAAAAACTTATTATCTCACTTGTTGGGTTGAAGTTTTGCTAACAAGGGATTGTAATGTTACTACTACTACATGCTTCATTTGGGAATGTATCATAACTCAGTTTGGATGTCCACTAGGTTTTACTAGTGATCATAGTACCCATTTACTAAATGAAACTATTTGCATCCTACTTACTAAGTTTATGATTGATCATCATAAAACAACACCTTATCATCCATAAACCAATGGAACTACTGAGTCCTTTAATAAAATATTAAGCACAACACTAACAAAAATTTGTAATATTAGACAAATTGATTATGATGATAGAGTGTTTGTGGTACTATGGGCTTACTGAATAGCCTATAAGAACTTGAACAAGAACATACCATTTAATTTGGTATATGGTAAAGAGGTAGTCCTACCAATTGAGTTATTGGTACCATCTCTTATTATTAAGCATGTTGGAAAATTACATGAGGATTCATCCTTGAAGGCACACTTGGATACTTTCTTATAGCTAGATAAAGCCTGGTTCCTTGTTCATTGGATCCAGGATATGGAAAAGTGCCAAAAAAAATCATGGCATGATCAACACATCAAGTATAAAACATTTACCCATAGAATGAAAGTCTTGTTATATGAATCCAAGTTCACGTGCCATTCTATAAAACTTTGAATTCACTGGGATGACCCTTTTGTAATTCAAATCATTCAACCTACCAGTGCTTATTGATTATAAAGGTTGGAAGACCAATTTCGTTTTGGGAATTATAATAGAAGATAGTTCTAGCTATATTTTACCACTGAATATTTAAACATTTTGTAACAATAAGGCTTATTCCATTAGTTTAGGAATTCTTGTTTTCAATAAAAGCATTGTCATTATTGCACATAATATTTTTTTAATATAGATTAGCTTCATGTTGTACTTGTATTTTTTGTGGAAGACCACAATATAGTTTTAGTGTGGAGTAAAAGATATCTAAATTCATGATTAAAGAAAGAAGCGTAAGTTACTTAAGGCATACAAGGTACCTTATGCATACAAGTTCTTTAAGGCATGCAAACTACATATCTCAAGGATACAGTGTTCCTGGCAAATAGTTTAAAATTTTGAAAGAAACAAAAATAACTATCTTCTAATCTAAAGAAAATAATAGGGCACAACTATCTTCTACTTCAAAGGCAGGTGCGGGATGGGACATGTCTTTAATGCAAAAAAATAGTGGTTGTGAGAAATATGCCAACATCATGACAAGATAATGTCATTAAATGAATTTATGGTGAGAAGTGATAGTCAAAGAACAATGGCCATTAAAAAGGAATTTATGATGAAAAGTGATGGAGGAGAGGAGAGGGGGTAGTAAGTGGGGGTTAACCTCCTCAAGCATATAAAAATACAAGTGAGTTCATTTTTACATTTTACATTTACTTATATTTAAGATTACAAAGCTAAGAGTGAAGAAAGCAAGTCTAATTCCAAAGTGAGTATACGAAGCATCATAAGTCTATAAAAAAGTATTGAGAAGAGCACCAAGATACATAATCTACACACATGGAAAAATATAAGATATGACCACAATAAAGGAGAACTTGTGGCTTTAGGTTATAGAGGCAGAAGTCCACCATTAGATGGAAGTGGAGAAAGAAAATATAAAGTCACCAACATAGTAATCATGTATTCTTTCAAGAATGTTCGATGGTTATGACTCAATCATTGGGATCCTTAGATGGTGATGCAGCCTAAGAAGAAGTCCTTGAGAACTAATCCATTGATAGCAATACTAGAGGAAGATGAATTACTTGGGATAAAATCAGTATTCATAAAAGAAGAAACACCTAAAGAATAAGCATAATGTGTAGAAATAAAAGAAGCTAGTATGGCACACCAAGCAAAGAAAACACAATCATCTCCACCCCCCACCATTAATGATTAAAGAAATATAATACCCAAATATGGTTTTTTGTGTAGAGAATTGGGTATCCAAGGTGGCTACTTGAATAATTTTTTGTTACAACCATCGTCAACTTAGGAATGAGTTTAAATTGTAGAATGACTATCAGGTTGAGTACTAGAACACCATGAACCAATTGGTGCATGACCTAAATATATTCAATGCCTTATATGTTATAGGGTTATTCTAATTATTTAATTTTCATTACTTTGGAAAACCCATGGAGTCAATCAAGTTCTTACTCTCGTGTGTCCATGAGGACTACCTCTACTTCATTGGGTTCAACATGAAGATCACACTTGATAGGATAAGTAAGTTATTGAGGATATAATGTTTGGGGTTGGATGTAGCATATAACCTTGGAGGAATTAATGAGATCTAAAATATATCCATGATGTTAATGTATCAAAAGCAAGGCCACACCATGCACATTAAGAACTTGTAGGATCCTACCCTCTGAGTTATGGCACAGAATATACTAAGACCTATGGAACTGATTATTAGAAAGAGGTAGACATGACCCACCTCTACATCACCCACCAAGTTATAGAGGGATTTAAGTATAATTTGGATATGTAATTTAGCCATAAAATTATTGAGGATGTGGAGAAGACCCATTAGATACTAGGTCATAGGTTTCCATGGGTAGTATTTTTGTTATTAATGGTGTTTGATGAGATTGGTGTGCCTGATTATAACATGAGAGTGATAAAGTGGGCATACCCACCTAAGAATAAGTCCCTTGCTAAGTGATACAAGGCATTCACATGCCTAGGGTGTATCATCCCCTCCTACAAAATAAAAATGAATCCTTAGTTTTATGGGATGAAAGAGGCATTCAGGAACAAATGGCACATCTTAAAAGATTTTCCCCCTTGGATGGTGATCAATATTAGTTCACTATTAAGTAGCACTTCTTTATAGTTCACATCAATCTGGTCCCTTATGGATAAATATTCATGTGGCTAAATCAACCTTATGCCTTTTTAGCATGGTATTTCATCGACTCGATAAACAACGTTTACAATGCACATCCAATTGCCTTAGAGGTGAATAAAATTAACTTGGAGATTCACACTCTCCAAAAGATGTATGTCTATCTAGTCAATAATACCTATAAGGAGAAGAAATAAATAGACAAAATGAATATCAAGGTTAAGCCAATACTAGTGGGAGAATAGGTACATAATCTGTTTTATATGTTATGACCCAAGCATAAGAGTTCAAAGGGCATAGAACATACATGGGAAAAGTTCCCACTAGTACCTACTCTAACAAAGAAGAAGTGGGATGGGTACGATGCCAAAAAAAGATCACAACATTATTTCCCAAACATTTTAGCCCAACCCTTCTCTACCAAGACATTCACCTCCCCACCCTTCTCCATTGAGACCTTCTCCTCCTCGACCTTCACCTCGTCGACCTTCTCCTCCTCAAAATTTTGCACCTAAAATTCCACCTCCAAGAGTATTTCCACCCCCACCTTCTCCTCCACATATTTATCCACCTCCACCTTCACCTCTTAAGACTTATTCACAAGCATTACCCTTGAAAGCTTCATCATCAGGGACTATACCACAAAGAATGCCAATGTAAGAGCTTGAGTAGGAATAACTTGTAACCTAGAAGAAATAGTCTGACTCTAACTCTGAGAAAACACCATCCTAGATGTGAGAGGAGGAGGCCACCTTCAACAACTCATCATTGGACATTGGGATTCCATAAGCAAAAGAGGGGGATGGTGATGATCAATAGATGAGAAAAATGGATATCAGTATCACTTATTTAGCTACTGATGTAGAGGTCAAGATATTAGAATTCAACCCAAATAAATAGAAGGAGCTAGCCAAGTCTAAAGAAGAAAATACCATTGATGTATCTACTAATATATGAATCTAGTATCAAAAGGGCATCCTTAACAATATTTTATATCTATGGCTGCACTTCCTTCCCTAAGATGTAAAATTGGATACAAGGTAGAATGTGTCCTTCCTTTTGGACATGTATAATGAGGAGATCCATTTTAAGCTCCCTTAAGACAGCCTTCTCTTAGGTTTTGATGCTCTTATGTTGCCTAAAACACTATGGGTTGATCCCTAAAAGACCACCCCTCTATAGGCTAGTACTACATTTTTGAAGATGGCCCTTGAAGTCACTCACCAAAATATATTGTTAGACTCTAATGCATGTGACATAGAGAAGAAACATGCCTAGGTGGTGGGTATATATGAAAAAGAGGTTACTACCAAGAAGGTACTCATATAAGACTTGGTTATTATAAAAAAACAAGTAAAAGAGGCCACAGAGGCCAAGGTTAAAATAGTCAACACTAACAAATGGCTTGTCTCTAGACAAGAATGCCATAAATAAACTAGAGACTTTAGTAAATCTCCTTTTGACGTGATATAAAGGGTAGCCTAGAACGAGGAATGAGGCATTGGCACTAGTATAATAATTTACTAAGGTGGTTGAAGTATGCAAGTGTACCCTCAAAATAGTTAGGGAAATCATCCCCATCTTAGACAAGATTATTGAAAGATTGATGAGACCAAATAAAGTCTTAGAGGCTCAACTCCATGCAAATAAAACCTAGAGGTAGATAATGGATAATGTTTCACTCTTAATAAGGTATCATGCTGAGCACACAAAAACATTCAAAGATGTAGAAATGATGAAAGAGAAAATAAATACACATCTCTAGAAAATGAATGCCAATTTTTTAGCCCTTCGAAGACATGTTATTGGTGAAGTCCTTACATTAGAAGATGTCTAGAAGGATGCTAGCACATCCTTGTATGAATTGGTCAAAAAGTCCAATGAGACATGTTACCAACCCGAAGAGATGAGGAAGTATAAAGAGGCCATTAAAGAAGTAATTGAAAAGTTGCTCGACACATTGTCACATTGGGATAATGTTAAGAAGTAAATTAAATAGAAATGGCATGTATTTTTGGTGGAGGCCACTATCGAGACTTAGTCTAGGTCAGACTAAGAGCATAGTGGAGGTTGATGTTGGACCCAAGAATTTGGTTAAATGTTTTGATATTTTGATGAAGAACTGATATGGCATGAAAGGAACATATGTTATAAAGGCTATGGCACAAAATTATATTGGCATAAAATCACCATGACACAGAACATTGGGGTGAGAAAGGACAAAGGTGTGGAAGTACCAATGTGAGAGAACCTAATAAAATAGGCTAATTAACCATGAGGAAATTGAGGCAATAGGGCTCAAAACAATAATTAAATACATAGGGAGTGCATGGAAAGTGGGAGATGGTTAAGGAGTGATTCTCAAAGGTCACCAAGACCTTATCCATTAGGAAGTTTGCACTGGCCTGTAAGGAAATAGACACATGGTAGGAAGGATCTAGCATAAAATGAGTATATAAGGGGCACAAAGGATTTGATCCTTATGATACACTAGTTAATAAACCACCATGACTCTCAGATCATAGATATTTTATTAGCTAATTACTCCCATCATTTATGTTATAAATACTTTTCAGGGAAAACAAGTATAAATACCTCTATATGAAAGCATTATACATGATAGATTTTGGATATCATTTGATAAAACATAATATAAGATTTTTGGGTATTATAATCAGTTTTTATGTTAATTTTATAGTTGTGTATCTATTGTAAGTTTGAGTTGAGCACTTGTTGTTGGAACTTAATATGCAATCTATGAACTTTTACTTTTTTAAAGTAATAATCTATGATATTCATGGCACTTATTTACGTAATTATGGTTATTGAATGTAATTATACTAAGATCAAAGTCATATATCTCTTTTTATATGTAATTTATAATAAAATATAAGTCTTAACCTAAAGAATATGACTGATCTGTTACTGCACAACATAACCCACAGGAACTGGTCTCTAGTTGGGTACTTCAGGTGAGCACACAAGACCATAGTATTATGTGAAGGGGTAATTCACTATCTCTTTTGGGTTAAACTTTAGTGCCTAAAACATTATTAACAATAAAAACCCAACATTCAATCTAAATTTTGTCTCACCAAACCTCATGGAAATAATCAAAGAAAATAAACATTGCTATAGGCTACCTTTTCACACAAGAAAAAATTGCTTGACTATGTTCAGGGTCACCCTTCCCTTTGTACTTGTAAAATTTGTGGCCCTCAAAATTAGGTGGAAAGGGGACTTGGATAAAACTTAAGTTGAATGGATATGGACATATCTCATAAAACTTGTATTTCTTCATCCGGTTTCCTGTCTCCAATCTTGATACAATTTTCTTCATTGAATTTCACTCTTTCATGTTTGGTACATTCATGGGTGAAATATAATTATATTATGGTGGTAGTGTTAGAGGTACAATAATTGAGAGGGTGGGGGTGAATCAATGATCCCAAATAATCCAACTTTAATTTCAATCCTTTCAAACTCTTAATCAATTACCTCAAGCATTTTATGAAGCATACATAGCAATAAGAGAGACAATGCAAGACCAAGCACATAACACATGACATATGTGGGAAGCCCTCATGGGGTATTAAAAAAACTATAACATAAAATTATAATACTATCCTATAATAATAAGAACCAATTTAGACCAATAACACTGATTAAGAAAGTGCCATCCCTTACTTTATTGATATTGTAATCCCACAAGGAGCTACTACACTTGTCTAGCTAAGTTGCCACAACAACTAAAACTTTAGAAAGTTTCAATTCAAGGAGGATAAATCCCCATATATGTTGAGAAACCTAAACAACACCTATTAACATAACATCTCTTGAACACTGATTGCCTACCAATCTGATGGAGATATAAAGTACATAAGCTTTCTTCTACTCTGCACACTCAATGCATCCAAATTCATCCTAGATCAAAAGATATAGCCAAAATATAGAGCACTGGTTTTTCCTTTTGCAAAATTAGAATATTCAAATCCCAACAGTCATAGTTAAACTTTGAACACCATGATATCATATCATGTACTTGATGATTTTATTAATCATGCACATCTATCTTATTATAATTATCTTGATATTTAATGATGTTAAACTTTGAATAGGTTAACCACTTTGACTCCACTTGTGCCGTCGATCTCAATCGCATGATTAAATGCGAACCATTAGATCTTTATCCTTTACCTTTGTTTAGCACAAAACCTCAAAAAATTCTTAACATCTCAATACTTCCTAAAATATTGGATCAAACACACTTACTTTATGTTTTTCAAACTTTACCTTGTGTAAAATTTACTATGGAAACCATTGCAATCTATCTAAGAAGCCAACTTTGAACCTCAATAACTTTTATTATGCTTAGCCACATGATTTAAGATTTAAACCATAAGATCACATTTTATAAGGGAATAAAAAAATATATAAATATTATCCTAAAATATTCATACATGAAATATATAATTCCATTAATATGCCTACTTAGATTTTCTACCATAGAGCCAACTACGCCTAAAAGGCCAACTTTGCACATGCATATCTTTTGATGTGCTTCATCATGTGACCTAAAAATTAGTGCATAGAAAATAAGAACCAAAAAAAAAAACATGTTACCATTTCATCCTAACACCTTCATTCATAAAAAATATATCATCAACCTACTTACTTAGCTCTATTTGAACTTAGAAAACACAGTCAAATTGCTTGGGAGGTCAACTTTGCACTTACATTTCTTTTATTACGCATCACCATATTACCTAAAATCTATAAAAGAGAAAATAAGAAAAAAATAAAATATATAATATGATAAAATCCTTACAAAAATACCACATGTGATAAATATGACTACATCAATATGCTTACTCAGCTCTACTTGAGCTTATTTGCAAATTTGGCTAAGTATAGAAGCTTAGTGAAATTTGTCTATGAAGCCAACTTTGCACCCACATATATTTGGTTGTGATTCATCACATGACCTAAAAATTTAAACATATAAACTTAGGAATAATTTGATCATAACCATATAACCAAATCCCCTTGACTCATCCACACGTGTGAATGCTAACAACATCAGTCTGCTCACTTAGTTTTCCTTGCCACTAGACCCAAAAGGTCTAGATGAAAACTATGGACTACCAAATCAATTCCACTCATGCACATAAGAAATCCAATCACAATTTACCTCTAAAATTAAACCTTTCACATTATCAATACTTCATACTCATACCTAATCATCTCTAAATAGTCAAACTCTTAATATCAACCAAGCCTTCTTCAAGCATACTAGGACAAACACATGACACACTTTGTAATTGTCACTTAGACTAACAAGTAACTTCATCCACTCACATGGACACATATATGACATAAACATGACATTGAAAAATCTCCAAGAATATCCTCATTTTTCATTTATGTCAACACCCATCATAAAAGAATTACAACTCACCTTCCTTCTTAGTTTTCAAGCACTCTCGCAATAGGAACTTTCTCTCCCTTTGACAAAATGAAAAATTGGGAACATTATGATCATAAGGAAATAAAAATACCATAAATATGAGAATAAAATATTATAAAGATGATAACAAATCCCCCTTACCTTGAGCTTACCTCTTCTTGCCTTGACAATTTCATCTTGCTACGTGCTAACATTCTCTTCAACCAAGCACTACACCAAAGAAGAAAGAACACAATATATATACATATATATATACATATATATACATATATATATATATATATGTATATATATATATATATATATATGTACATATATATATATATACATATATACATATACATATATATATATATATGTATATATATATATATATATATGTATATATGTATATGTATATATGTATATTTATATATGTATATATATATATATATATGTATGCATATACATATGTATGTATATATATATATGTATGTATGTATATATATATGTATGTATATATATATATATGTATGTATATATATATGTATATATATATATATATAATGGAAATAAATGATAAACATATGATAGGGAATCCACCTAAGATATATGATCCATTTCACCTTTTAATCATCTTCAAATCTCTACACACCATGAAGAATCATCATACAGGTTTACTAGCCTTCTCTCTCAAACCACCTCAAGGACGAAAAAAATAACTTCATGCCACTCAAAAAATAGAAAAAATTCTCAAACATAGCCTAATAAATATCCTATAAACACACATACCTTGTTCTTTTGGATAAACTACACAAAACTAACTCATCTTCTCACTAGGCATGTCTAGTCTTCTTGTAGCCATACTTGAAACTTGTAGAGCCCATAACTTTTAGTAGACACACATTCAAGACTTGAAAATTCATATCTATATCACTATCATATGCACCCTTAAGAACACATATTTTCATCACATATATAATATTTTGAAACATACTTCCTTCACAAACCTACTAACCAATTAGGCCTCCATCATGACAAAAACTTGAATAACTTGAAATCCACAAACCTTGAGATCTTTTTGAAGCTTGATTTGATAACCAATTTGTCCCATTTAACATATTAATAATTATTATACCTAAAATCACAAGGAAAACCACTTTTATAATATAGCCCCAAACCCTAGAATCTTAAAACAATGTCAACAAACCTCCTTTTGGTCAACACCCTCCTTTGAAACTTCTTATACATATGGAGACAACCACCATATACTTCTGGACCAAAATTTGAGCTTCCATACCTTTCATAACTTTGAATTATTATAACCCATTTTAGGCATGCTTCCCCTTAAGTCAAAACTGAGAAAATTGAGAGCACTCAAAAATATTCAATTGGCACAATAAAGATCATCAAGACACAAAACTAACTAGAACACATCAAAGAAGTGCATAGACATATCTTAGCATCAAAATATTCTTTAAATTCCATCAATATCATTAGGCCACTTGGAAACACCGATTTTGACCCTACAGACATTCCATACATAGCAACACTTGCTTCTCCACTGAAAGGAGTCTCTTAAGAAGTATAGATAGAGACACCCTACATCATAATGTCCTAACACAGTGTGAAACTAGGAGTTTCCCAAAACTCTTCATATTATTTATCCTTCTTATTCATGTAATACTTGTAGTTCTCTTCTTCTTCTTCTTCTTCTTCTTAAGAGAAGTAATATGCTCAACCACTACAACATTCTCCTTATCTTCTAAGATTGAATTGATAATACATGGAGACAACGAAAATTCATGACATACCTTTTCATCTGAAGAATATTCCTTTTAGTTCATAACCTCATCACTAGGCACTGACAAATTATGTTATTTGCATGAAGCTTGCTCAACAACAACATGATGTTCACTTGGATCCATACATACCTTAGAAATAGCTTCAACTAGCACCTTGGTCTTCTCTTTGAGCATGATCTCTTTATTCACAACATGAGTATGAAATTAAATTCCTTATCACTATTCAAATTTTAAAGCATTCTCCACCATAGCAAACAAATTACTTGGACTTGTAAACCCATCATGAATCACACTTACCACCTTTGGTTTCCATGAGTTAACTTGTATTTTTCCTTGTACTTTAGGAGCCTAATTGAACTTATTTTTACTTAATGGAATTTAATTGAAGAACCTATCAAAGTGGCCAATATTCTCATAGTTGTAGCAAACAATACTCCTTGATGGAAACATAATTTTTCTTACCTTGTTTGGACAAAAACTTACAATGTGTCATATGTTATGACAAACAAAACAACCTATTCTTTTTGAAAAGCACTCACCTTGTCTAACCTTATGTGGATAATGATTTTAAAATTTTCCCACATCAAGATGGTTTAAGCACTTAAATTTGTTAAAACCTTTTGATTGATGACTCCCATTATAATTCCATACAAACTCATGTCTAACAGGTCTCTTGCATTCTCTAGCTTTATGCTTAAATTAATTACATGTGTAACAATAACCATTGACACTTACATACCTCATGGCATTTGGATATCTAATCTAATTTGTCTTCATTATAATATCACCTTCATCTTTTGTCTAATGATTTATCTTCAAAGTATGATTATCTTTATTCACATTAGTCTTCATCTTGTCTTGAGTTACATTCTTTTGTTCTTATTCATATCCAAGACTAGTTTTATCACTATCATGCTTTTGACCACTCAAAATATTGTCTAGATCACTTTAGATCTTTTCAAATATCATAAATAACTTCACCCTATTATATATTTTCTCTAACTTAGATTTCAATGACTCATTTTCAAATTCATACCTTGAACATTTATCTTCTTTGGCTTTCAGGCTTGTAGACATAATTTTCAATTGATAACTGAGATGATTGACCATATCTTCATGATCTTTGGTATATTTATTCATTATTGCTTTATACACATTGAATTTATCCTCATAGTGCTTGATTTGAGACTTCATCTTCTTGTTAATCTTCTTTTCAATCTTTAGTTTTTCAAGGACATTCATCAATTCAGTGTCATAGTCCACCTCATCTCTATCAACATCTGAATCACTCCAAGTAGACTCCTTTTGATATGAGAAACTTCCTTCCTTAGACATGAATAGGGCTTCATATTCGACAGGACCATCATCTTCATAATCATACTCTGAGTCATTATCTTCACTCTCATCTAATGAGCTATAATCTTCTTTGGTCTAGAGACTCTTCTTGTTCTTAAAGGAATTCTTCTTGTTGTTATACTTTTTGAATCCTTTCTTCCTGTATGCCTTCTTTTCTTCATCTTGGCCTTCACCATGCTCTTCATTATTATTTTTCTCATGATTATGAGGCAACTTATGAGCAAAATTTTCTATCTCTCCATAGTTGAAATATTTGAAGTGTAGTTTACCCTTATACTTCCCTGAGCCTCTTTTCAATTTCCTAACAATCAAAGCAATTAGTTCATCCTCATCAATGTTAGATATCTCATCTTGTTTGGGTTTCTTACCTTGGAAATTATTCTTTGGATTCATTTATCTCTTCAATGTTACTTCCTTTTTTGGTGGTATATCATATTTTACTCTCATTTCATAGGTAGTAAGGGTGCCATGCAATTGATCCATCTTCAACTAAGTAAGATCATGACTTTCTTCTATAGAAGATACTTTTGGATCAAACTTGAGAGATAGAGACCTTAATACCTTTTGAACTATATTAGTCTCTTCAAGGTTATCTCCAAGACCTTTGATGATATTCACAATCTCATCAACTCTTTGTAGAAAGGATGCCACATAATCTTCCTCATTCATTTTAAGATTCCAAATTGTCTTTGGTGAATCTACAACTTTGCCAACTTAACCTATACATCTCCTTCATGAATGATCTACAATTTGTCCTGTGTCTCTTTAAAATATTTATAATGGATTACTTTTGTGAAATCAATCTCTATAAGACCACAAGTAATGACATTAATTTCTTGAGAATTATTCTCAAATAGCTTCTTATCTACAACACTAGATGGAGGAGTAGTAGGAGCAACATAACCATCCACAACAGATTGCCATACATCAAACCCTAGGTAAATAATGTATGTCCTCATCCTTGTACTCCAAAAAGCATAATTATATCCATTAAACATCAATGTTTTCTTAGTAGAGAAACCTCATTTCATTTGATGACTATCCATATTGTACTTTGGACCACCTTCAAGTTGTCAAGCCTTTACCAAAGGACCTGCTCTGATACTAATTGTTAGAGGTACAAACACTAGGGGGTGAATCAATGAGACTAGATAATCCAACTTTAATTTTAATCCTTTCAAAATCTTAATCAATTACCAAAAGCATTTCATGAAGCATACATAGCAATAAGAGAGATAATGCAATATCAAGCACATAACACATGACATATGTGGGAAACCCTCTTGGGGGAGAAAACCCTTTATAACTTGTAATTAGACCACTATCCTATAATAACAAGAACCAATTTATACCAGTAGTTACTGATCAAAGAATTTCCATCCCTTATTTTAGTGAGACTGTAATCCCATAAGGAGATATTACACCTATCTAGTTGAGCTACCATAACAACTAGATCTTTAACAAGTTTTAATTGACAAGGAGGCTAAAAACCCCTAGATGTTGAGAAACCATAATAACACCTATAAATAAAACATCTCTTGAACACTAATTGGCTACCAATCTAATGGAGATATAAAGGACATCAACTTTCTTCAACTCTGCACACTCAGTGCATCTGAAGCCTCCTTTTGGATCACTCTTCAGTCCTCAGCAACAACTCTATCACCACATTAACACCATAACTAAATGGTCATTCACTTAGTCAACACTTTGATCTATCTCTCAAATCAGCCACCAAGCTCACACAGACTCCTTCACTCACTTTTAAGACATCCAAAACATCCCTTTGGATCACTCTAGACCTATTTACTCATCCTCAACCTGTAAGAACACTATTTTGACATAAAAAATATGACATATAGGTCATACACATAGTCCTTAATCTAATCTTCTCATCAAATCAATTATTGGGAACTCTCCCTCTCCTTCACTCCATAACTCACACATGGACACCCCACTTCCAAGTTTATAAACCATCACCTTTGGTTTCACTATTTATAGAGCATTCATGAACATAACTATCTTGGTCAGCCATTAGACATGCCTTATCCCTTAAGTCTTCTATGACATCAAGACAGAACTCAATACCATCGTTAAAGGTTGGCCATAACATCCATGGGTCACCCTTAAGCAACTACACCTTTCAATTAGGCCCTTGTAGCCCTTATAGATCTCATGGAGACATATTCACCCATTTATCACTTCATCAAGCAAAAAATGAACATAAGACCAATTTAAATTACATATTTACACTACACATGACCCTTTAGACATCCTTAAATGATTACATTCATATTTTTTCACTTTTGTATATGCTCAATCTACTCAAATAATGACCTTGTACATAGGAACACCATGAATGAACACATAGTCAACTTCTTAAGCATTGTTTATACACAAGATAGATTTATCACATCTTTAAAATCCATATAGATGATTCTCATAGAGTCTAAAACACTCTACAATAGCTAAGTCATCATCAAATATCGAAACAACATCAATATAAGCTCAATTATCCTTCTTGGGTCACTTATAGAGGATACATGAACATATAGTCAACATTAAACCTTCATAGCTTTGACTATACATACTTTCAGATATTTAAATCTATATTTATAGATGCATCTTAGAGTCCTCTATAAATTTTGTTTTTACACCATGATAAAATTCATCTTGGATCAAATGGTAAAGCCAAAATATAAAGCATTAGTTTTTCCCTTTATAAAATTTGAATATTCAAATCCCAACGGTCACAGTTAAACCTTAAACACCATGCTATCATCTCGTGTCCTTGATTATTAGATTAATCATGTACCATTAATCTTATTGTAAAGACATCAGTCTTTAATGATGTTAAACTTTTAATAAGTTGATGACTTTGACTTCACTCACATGTGGATCTCAATCTCATATTTAAATATGAACCATTAGATCCTTATCCTTTACCTTTGCTTAGTGTTAAACCTAAAACACTTCTTACCATCTCACTACTTCCTAACATATTGGATTAAATATGCTCTATTGATATTGCTTAAACTTTACCTTATGCAAAATTGGCTTTAAATGTGCTCTATTGATATTTCTTGAACTTTACCTTGTGCAAAATTGACACAGTATGGGAACCATTGCAATCTGTCTAAGAAGCCAACTTTGAACCTCAATAAAATTTATTGTGATTAGAAACATGATCTCATATTTGAACCACATGATCACCTTTCATAGGGAAATCCAAAAATATATCAATCTTCTCTTGAAACCTTCATATGCATGAGATATAATTCCATTAATATGCCTACTCAAATTTTTTGCCACAAAGCCAACTATGCCTAGAAATACCTGAAAGGCCAAATTTGCACATGCATATCTTTTGATGTGCTTCATTGCATGACATGAAATTTAGGTCATAGTAACTAGGCACACAACTAAATAAACCCATATGACCATTTCCTCCTGATACCTTCATGCATGTGAAATATAATATCATCAAATTAATTACTTAGTTATATTTAAACTTAGAAAACACAGTGAGACTTCTTGGGAGGTCAAATTTACACTTGTGTATCTTTTTTTAAGCTTCATCATATGACCTAAAATTTAGCGAATAGAAACTAAGCACAAAACTAAATAGCCCATATGATCAAATCCTTCTAAAACTACCATATTTATGAAATATAACTATATCAATATTCTTACTTGACTCTACTTAAATTTCATATAATTTATGATCATTAATTAATATTCTATTTAATAATATTTTTTATTTTTCCATAAAATATATATTTAATTAATTAATATTTTATTTAATGGTTTTTTATTTTATTATGAAATATATTTAATTAATTAAATATCTTATTTTAATAAATAATTATATAATTTTACCTAAGTCCCCAATTTTTAATTATCCCCCACATGAATGGTTATTTTTTTAAAAAATTTATAAACCTTTATCCCAAAAATAAACCTTATTCCATTTTATTTTGGATGGGGGTGAATGTAATATGGGATATATTATTTATAAACCTAAGTCCACTAAAATTTCATCTTGACCACCGTTTAACTCGACTTTACCATGTGGACACCCATTTGCAAAGAGGATACGGATGGTGGAAAGTTATTTGGGTTTTATTTATTTATTTGGGAGATAGATGTTTTAAACCTTATCCACATATAGCATGGATTTAACTATGGCCTATGTTTTAATTCCTTACCTTGCCATCCACGTTAAAGACATTATTCTATTTTTAATTCCAACATGGAATTTTCATGATGGTATTTGTTTTGCATGAGAATGTTTTAATTCTTTTAGACAATGTATATTAATCTTTATTAAGAAAGATCTTCATGGACACATATCTTTTATATGGCATTGACTCCAAGATTTACCTTGGACACCACTCTTGAATGAATGATCAAGATTATCCCATCTTTAGTACACATGTTGTTAACTTCAAGATTATCTTGATGCCTCTGTAATCTTGATTTAACAAGAATTGCAAGTTTTATTTTATGGTGTTGAATATTATCCAAAGACAATGTGGCATTTGATTTGAACGTATCATTTTAGCATGGAAATATTGTTTTAATTTGATGGTAATGGAATTCACTTAGCTCCAAACATTTATTTTGGTTTGCGTTTATCACAAAAAACATTTGGTACTAAACATCATGTCATTCTTGGTATTGATCATTTAATTTAGTATGGCATGGATCCTTTAATTTAAGATTCCAATAGAAAATGACCCATTTTAATGGGATGTCAACCCAAAAATAGGGAAACTCATTATTATAGGAAAAATAATAATTATTCTCAATCAATGTGTGAAGATAGAGGAAATACTAGAAATCTAACGCCATGCTATTGAACCAAATCCCTAATTTAGGAAAATGGTTAGTGTCTAGCCAATGTATGAAAGTAGGGGAAAACCAAAAAATATTTCCAAACATAGATCCATTAGCTAATGCACAACCAATGCCATGGAGGCATTGAGATATAAAAACTATAGGTGTTTTTATAGAGGCAATAATGTTTTTGCATAGAGGGATTTGTAGAAGAGATATATCTAAATTACAGAGGCAATAAGAACCTCGAGTAAATTAATAAAGTTTATTTTTATTTATTACACAGATAGATTATCTAATATGGAATAATTTTATTATACTCAGAGAGGTTTTTTAATTATTCTCTAAGAGTTTTTAATAGATCAAAACCCTCATAGAGTGGCCCTGGGGATGTAGCCATTTGGTGAACCCTGTAAATAAATATTTTGTGTCATTTTTTTAATTTCTTATCTGTGATCTAAAATTATTTCAATTTTCTTAATTAAATTGTATGAAGTTTATAAAGTAATTTTTTGATTTACTTAAGGGGAAATTAGAAATTAATATTCAATTTTAATCCAAGTAGACTGTAAAGTTTTTTTATAAACTTAGATTATTTATAGAGGATAAAATATTATTTGAATGTGTTATTTGAACAATAAAATTATATGAGTTTACAAACTACTCATTTAGAATTGTTTAGTTAATTTTACATTCAAATTAAAATAAAAGTTAGTTCCTTTAATTTTAATTAAAAATTGGAAAAATGACTTATTATTAACAAAATTAGGTTTAAATAAATAGTATTATTTAGCAGAGACTAATTACTATTTACGAATCAGTTTGGTATCAGAGTAGTTAGAATGTAAGGATTAGCTTCTGAATGTGTGAAAATTTGAATTCAGTTTCAGTATTGGTTTGATTATTTTCAAACTATTGTTTACTCCATTTATAGTGTTGAAAGTATAGGTTGTTTAGAGGAATAGGAAACCATGGGCAAGTTGTCCAAACAAGAGAAACTTGATGACCTTGAAGCATTTAATATGTAGATCTAGGAAGAGAACTCTTTCCTGAGAGAAAAGTTTTACTCCTTGGAAGAGGAGATTGAAAGGTTGAAAAAAGAGTTCCAATCTAAGAATGATTTCATTTTGAGTTTGCAAAATGATGATGGCACAAAGGAGAAAAACAAGTCCATTATGCATATAAGACCTTCTTCTCCCACAAGTGCACAAACAAATTCATAAAACACTGTAAGTGAATGTGAGTCACCAGTTACTTTTCCTTTCCATCATGAATTTGATAAAAAAAAAGTAATTTTGTAAGTTTGAACAACATACTAGAGGTATAGGTTCAAATTTATGTGTTAAAATGGGATTTAATGGAAAAGGCCTTAGAAAAGATGGCCAAGGCATTGCTATCCCTATTCAGGTAGAGGATAAGTCTCATCATGCAGGTTTGGGATATAGATCTAGTATTTAAAATGAAACATGTGAATGCTTTGAGAAAGGTGAAGTAAGAGGTGCTACAAAGAAGTGTAAACCATCTCAGATAGAAGGTAAAACACATTCTTTTCATCATACTTTCAATAATGTTGATTATAATTTATCAGACAATGTAAATATTCCAACATTATTTTTTATTATGGTACACAAAATTTGTGGTATTTATCCATGCAATTATTGTGGATTCTCTAACCACTGTGTAGCCAAATGCTGGAAACATAAATCTAATCACTCTCTTAGATAATGTTTTGAGAATGATAGTAAGAGTATGTTTTCAAAAAGAGTAGACAATTTTTTTTGTACTCATTACAATGGGAAAGGACATGAGGTTAATATATGTTGGTAGCTTCATCTAAAACAACATTAGAAAGTTGTGAAAAAGGAAAGCATTGTTAAACCAATTATTTCAGCTATGACCCGTGCAACTACTTAGGTAAAATCTAAGGATAATCCGGTTAATCAGTTTGAAAAATAATTCCTTAGTTTCATGTTTGCATAGATATGATAGTTTATTAGCATGCAAATGTTTAAATAAATTTTTAGTTTTTAAAAGAATATAGTTTGGTTTTGAACAATTTTGGAGCTACTAGATATGAGAAAATCCAAGTGATAGGTTTATCATACTTGGATTATTTTCTCATGTTTATGGTTTTGCTAAGCTCTATTTACTCTCCTAAATAAGTTTTTGAGTTCATGATGTATTGAAAAAGGAATTAACTCATATTTAAACTTGGTGATATTCCCACATGATTTAAGTTTCAAATTTGGTTTATTGGAGTAACATGTAGAGAAAAGCCAAGGGACAGGTTTATCATACTTGGATTATTTTTCTCACATTTGGGTTTTGGAAAAACTTCATTTTTAAACCTTGACAATAATATATGCATATTATATGGGGCATGATCAATATATCTATTTTGGGAAAATTTTCATATATATATATATATATATATATATATATATATATAGAGAGAGAGAGAGAGAGAGAGAGAGAGAGAGAGAGAGAGAACATTTTACTTCTATCTACAATTTGTTATTGGGTAGATATTTCTTTCACTGGCATTTCATGGATTTAGTTTGATCTTTGAGTCGTTGCCATGATATTTTGTAGTGATGTTTTACAGAGTGAACTATTTGTAGATTCAATGGGTGACTTGATCTTTTGGGGACCAAAAGGGTCTTATTGGGGAGGTTTGATCTGAAGGATTTTCACTCTTCATATGGTTCAGGATAATTAATTAATATCCTATTTAATAATATTTTATATTTTACCATATATATATATATATATATATATATATATATATATATATATATATAATTAATTAATATCCTGTTTAATGGTTTTTTATTTTACCATGGGATATATTTAATTAATTAAATATCCTATTTTATTAAACCATTAAATCATTTTACCTAAGTCCCTAATTTTTAATTTCCCCCCACATGAATGGTTATTTTTAAAAAGAAATTATAAACATTTATCCCAAAAATAAATCTTTATCCCAAAAATAAACCTTATTCACCCATTCACCCATTATTCCCATGCCCCATGTGGAATTCCATTTTATTTTGGATGGGGTTGAATTTAATATGGGATATGCTATTTATAAACCTAAGTCCTCTAAACTTTTATCTTGCACATCGTTTTACTTCACTTTACCATGTGGACACCCATTTGCAAAGAGAATACGATTGGTGAAAAGTTATTTGGGTTTTATTTATTTATTTGAGAGATAAATGTTTTAAACCTTCTCCACATATGTCATGGATTTAACTATGGCTTATGTTTTAATTCTTTACCTTACCATGCACATTAAACATATTATTCCCTTTTTAATTCCAACATAGAACATCTACTTTGCATAGGCATGGGAGTGTAGAAAGTTGTATGGAGCATGGAATTTTTATGATGGTCTTTATTTTGCATGAGAATGTTTTAATTCTTTTAGACCATGCATATTAATAATAGTTAAGAAATATCTTCATGGATACATATTTTTTTATATGGCATTGACTCCTATATTTACCTTGGATGCCAATCTTGAATGCATGATCAAGATTATCCAAAGTCTTTATTACACATGGTGTTAACCCCAAGATTATCTTGATGCCTCTATGTAATCTTAATTTAACAAGAGTTACAAGTTTTATTTTATGGCATCGAATATTATCCAAAGATAATGTGGCATTTGATTTGAACATGTCATTTTAACATGGAAATCTTATTTTAACTTTATGGTAATAGAAGTCACGTGACACCAAAAAAACACATGGGTAGCGTGTGGTGAGTTTATTTATCTTGTGTTTATCACAAAAAAAATCTAACAATAAACATCACACTATTCTTGTCATTAATCATTTAATCTGGTATGGCACAGATCCTTGAACTTAAGATGCCAACAAAAAATGACCAATTTTAATGGGATGTCAACCCAAAAATAGGGGAAACTCACCATTACAAGGAAAATAATAACTATTCTCAGCCAATATATGAAGGCAGAGGAAATACCGAAAATCTAATGCCATGTTATTGAACCAAATCCCCAATTTGAGAAAATGGTTAGTGCCTAGCCAATGTATGAAGGTAGGGGAAAACCAAAAAATATTTCCTAGCATTGATCTATTAGCTAATGCACAACCAATGCCATGGAGGCATTGAGATATAAAAATTGCAGGTATTTTTATTGAGGTAGTAGTGTTTTTACACAGAGGGATTTTACAGAAGAGATATATCTAGATTATAGAGCCAAAAATAACCTTGGGTAAATTTAAGATGTTTATTTTTATTTGTTGCACAGATAGATTATCCGGTATGAAAGAATTCTATTATACTCAAAGAGGTTTTGTAATTATTCTCGAAGAGTTTTTAATAGATCTGAACACTCATAGAGTGGACCTGGGGATGTAGCCATTTGGTGAACCCCATAAACAAATATTCTGTCATTTTTTTAAAATTTCTTCTCTATGATATGAAATTCTTTTAATTTCTTTAATTAAATTATAAAATGTTTATAAAGTAGTTTTTGGATTTATTTAAGGAAAAATTAGAAATTAATATTTAGTTTTAATCCAAGCAGATTGTAAATATTTTTTATAAACTTGGATTATTTATAGAAGATAAAAATATTATTTGAATGTGTTATCTAAACAATAAATTTATATGAGTTTACAAAAATACTCATTCAAAATGTTTCAATTAATTTTACATTCAAATTTAAATAAAAGTCAATTCCTTTTATTTTAATTAAAAATTGGAAAAAAATGCCTTATTATTAAAATAACACATTTTAAATAAATAGTATTGATTATCAGGGGCTAATTATTATTTACAGATCAAGAAAACATAGTCAAACTTCTTGGGAGGTCAAAATCTGACTTGCATATATTTTGTTATGCTTCGTCGTATGGCTTGAAATTTAGCGTATAGAAACTAGGCACAAAAATGAATAGACCCATATGATCAAATCCTTATGAAACTACCGTATTTGTGAAATATGACTACATCAATATGCTTACTTTGATTTACTTGAGCTTCTTTGTAAATTTGGCTAAGTATGGAAGGTTAGTGAATTTTATCTGAGAAGCTAACTTTGCACCCACATATCTTTGGTTGCTCTTCATCACATGCCTTAAAAATTGAATCATATAGACTTAGGACTAATTTGATCATAAAAATATGACCTACTCACCCTGAATCATCCACATGTGTTAATGCTAACATTATAAATCTTCTCACTTAGATTTCTCTACCACTAGGCCCAAAAGGTCTAGATGAAAACTATGGACTACCAAATGAATTCCACTCATGCACACAAGCACTAAAATCAGAATTGAACTTTGAAAAAACACTTTGTATATGATCAATAATCTATGCTCATCCCTAATCATCTCTAAATAGTTAAACTCTGAAGATCAACCAAGCCTTCTTCAAGCATACTAGGACAAGCACATGACAAACTTTATCATTGCCACTTAGACTAACAAGGCACTTCATCCACTCACCTAGACACATCCATGACATCACCATAACATCATTGAAAAATATTCAATAGGTATGTGCCCCTATTTCATTTATTTTTATGGATATAAACCCTATGATCTATAACCTTGTTTTAGTTTACTCCTTGAGTTGAGTAGGTGTGTTGATTTTTGGGTTGTTAAACATTCCTTGAAATTTACCTCCTTGAATTGTAAGTTTTTTATTTGAGGTGTCAATGGGTGATTCAAAAAAGTATGCATTGGTTTAGAGGAACTTTCCAAAGTGTTTTGAATGATTTCCATAATATGTACTTCATGTTTCATTCCTTGATTTTGTGGGGGAAAAAGAGTCTCTTGGTGATTGAAAATTGTATTTTTTATGTCTAGTGAAGCATTGTGCAAAACATATTGAGGATTTTTTTTTCAATTGATATGCCATGATATATTTTATATGTTTTCTAAACTAGATTATATTACATTTATTCTATTACATTTTCTTGTTCTTTGGAAGCATTGTTATGTATTGAAGTGGTAACTAAAGAGTCAGTTATGTTAGGTGTGGAACCTGATTGTCTTCAAAGATTAGAGGTTAAAATATGATGTTATTTTAGCTAGGTTTAGATCCCATTATTTGTATCCCTAATGGCATGGGGTGTTGCAAGGGGGGAAACCCCCCTGATGGGGTTAGAAGGGGATGACCCCCTGATGGGGGGTCCAGGGGTTGCACACCCTAGTGGGGGTTTAGGAGTAGTGCCCTCATAGTGAAAATTTTATTAAAATTGTCTTATTAAATGGTAATTTCATAGTCAATTTGGGCCATTGATTATAGGTTTCTAGATCTGATGGTAGAGGTTATGTTTAGGTATTTTTTGCCCTAAAATGTATTGAGATATGACTAAGAGAAAAAAAAGTGAAAAAATTAACATAGAGTGGAAGAAAAAAAGGTCAAGAGGTGTAAGAGGGTTTGCTATAAGATTTTGTTTCTCCCTTTTATTTATATAAATAATATATTGGACAAGTTTGGTGGATGTAGCCCATTTTGGGTGAACCACATTACATCTAGTGTCTCTTATTATGTGTATGTTTTTGTTTATATTCAGTTTTGATTAATTCATTTCATAGTTTCTCTTGTATGTGATTTAAGGAAAAATCTAGGTTTTAATTTATCCTAACAATTTAATTCCATGATAAGCTTATATACTTATCTTTGACTTATTTTCTTGATCTTCGTGTTAAGATCTTAATCATTGGGTGACGACTCTATGAATGATTCTTTTCACTTATTAGAAGCAATGTTGGATTTTGAAATATGAGTGAGGGATTGTTCTCACTATTATTCTTATACCCTAACCAATGTATGTAATTGTTCCATAGGGAAATCTGATGGCAATCTAGCACACGATTCAATTAACTTTAGGAGGGATTCATCCTTTTCATCCAAGGGTTGATGTTCAAAATAGTCTTCTTTAGATCCTACAATTGTTACAATGTATTCAAACACCATAGAATTGGCTTGTCCATCATAAAAATGCTCTTACCCATAATTAGGTTTGTAAGAGACCCCACTATGGTTATACCTTTATGTCATGTTTAAAATATTATTCTCTAAATTTTCCAAGATGTGAAATGTGTTTTTCAAATGTTAAAAGGTTTATTTTGACTTCTTCAAATAATTGACAAGGTAAAAATAGACTATAGTAAAGGAAATGGCATAGTACCACATAATTAAAAGAAATGGTTATGAAATTACTCAGCTTTGGTCAATTGAAATCATCAAATTAGAAGAGGGCATGATAAATTTGAAACCTAAAGTGCAAGATAACACAAAAATCTTAGGTTAAAGATATGTCAATACCATAAAATATAAATACAAATATGATGAGTTATGACTAGAAAATTAGAATAAGTTCATTTTGATTAGAAAGATAACAATGCAAACTAAGAATCTCAAAACATGAAAACACATAAGAACTCCTAAGTATAAAGTTAAAACCAAATGGGCAGCACAACGCTTCCATATGGTAATAGGATGTAGAATCATCCTAGAACTTAGAGTGTGAGCAAAAACAAGATAACATAGTCCATAATGAGAATGTAAAGGTTATGATGAGTATATATAATGAACTTAAACCCAAATGAGAAATTGTACCTAAGTTAACTCAAACCAAGTGCAAATGGCAAACTGATTAACACATTGGCCTAGAACTTAGAAAGGTGAGTTTTTGAATTTAGATTAAAAATGGAGGAATTTGGTATTTTTAAAAGTGGGAAAAGGTATACACTCAAATGGACAACATAATAAAGACAATGTTTCAAATTGGAACAGGGAAAAAAGAGGTTTTTATTTGGTCATTGTAATGCTTCCTTGTTCAAATAAATTGATGGATAACAAAAGTGTTTGGTTATGATGTGTTATTATTTTCAAAAAAGTTTTATACTCTATAAGACCAATAAAGTAAAGGATAAAATTAAAAAATATAACTAAGTATAATCTCTAAAGTCCTAAAACTGAGAAGGTTTCATGGTACTATCAAATTCCATATATATACATGCACTTGAGAGGATTTTAAGTCTTAATCCAAAAATAAAAGAACATGAATAAGTAGGGGTTTTACACCCCCCTTCTCTAAATAGAATTTATGATGATATGGAACTTTGGGATACTTACCCTACATCAATAGTATGTTTGCAATAAGTGGGGTTGTTCTAAAATGAAATTTTTGTGTATTTATAGATGGTCCCAAGTGTGGCTAACACAAGGGATGCTCACATCACTTAGATCCATGTAAATTGACCTATTGTAAAAATGTCTTGTCCTTTTCACAACCACTACATCCATCACTTAATTAGTGTAGTGTGATGTCTAAGTTACCCCTATGGTTTGAGACAATATATTACTAACTAAGTTTGTTTAACCTCTCAAATAGACATCCTAGTAAGTTGACCTCAATGTGTATACCCCACCATGGAGTGGGGTTAAAATGATGTTGGAAAATGAATTATCAATTCAAAAATTCCCTAAATAACCTATGAGGAAATGATTAACTCTCGCTCATAAGCCAAAATGCATGAAAATAAATGATAAGTGAAAAGACTTTAAGGTCATGTTTGGATCACCCAATTAATAAAAATTTTGGGAGGGCCTTAATGACGTTCTTTTCACACTTTTTTGACTAAAAAAAAATAAAAAAAATAAATAGAACTTTTTATCACCCAAGTTCCCTGAAGGAGAAAAATGGGAGAGTGTACACACATCAATAATTTTATAAAAAATAACTTTTGAAAAACAAACATAAAACAAAACACTTTTAAAAGTATGTAATTTAAGTGTGAGTGTTTATTTTAATTCACCAAAGTGAAATATTTATGAAATTTGGCCCCTTGGCCTTAGTTTACAAATTTTTTAAAAACTTTCACAAAATAACAAAGTATAAAACCACTAAATTCCTTTTAAGCACCAAATGAAAAGTTTAAGACTTAACCACTTTAAAACTCATGCTTTTTATAGCTTGTGACCTACAATTTTTAGAGTTTTTAATTCTAATTATAATCCCAAATATAAATGACAATAAAATATTTCAAAACTTTCTCTCGAGTCTTTATTTTCTTTTCACAAAGATTGACATTAATCCAGGCAAGTACCGATCCAATTCACTGAAATTGATAATGGTCAGTTCAAGCAAGGTCAATGCCAATCAAATGGAATAAATGTTAGTTACTATAAAAAAATAAATAAAAACACAATGATTTTCAAAAATGGGACTATTAGTAAAACAAGCATGGAAATAAAATAATTCTCTAAATCTTGCAAAAAAATAATCAGACAAAGAACATACAAGCTCAAAAATAGAGAATAAAAACTAATAACTTTAATGAAAAATCCATAAATCAAGTTTTTTACCATATTTTATCCTTCATAGAGTAACTGATGCTGGTTTACAGAGGGTCAATGTCGATCAAATAGAATTGGTGTTAGTCTCTATGTAAATTGTGTGTCATCAAAAAGAACGAAAATATATGAAAAATGAAGACCAAAATCAATTTTTAAAAACTTTTAAGCATTAATTAGAAGATATAAGAGCTAAATATTAGTATCCTTTATTGTATGAGATGTGTGGTATGCCAAAATGTAGATTAAGAATCCAAATCAAATTAGTCTATACATTAGTAGTGAAAATGCAAAATAAGCATAAAGGACATAACATACTAAGCCAACTCCCAAATGAGGTTTTGTAAATTAAATCTAAGAGATATTGAAAGAATGAATACAACCATAAAACCTTCCCAAGATCATCCCTCCTCCAAGAGTGGCTAAAAACCATGATTTTGCCTTGATTTGGTGTTCCAAGTCTTTAGTAATGATGAGTGTCTTGCTCCTCCATTATTTCTCAATGAACCAATGAATTGTGATTATAAATTTTATCAACGTGTGTCAATATTTGAAGCTATACTATTGCAAATTCAACATAATAGCATTAAAAAAAATAGCTTGAAAAGATGAGTGAAGACCCTTGTATTTATAGATTTTTTTAAATGATAAGAATCAACCATCACCATTCATATTGAGATCAAGATGTGTGGCCATGAATCAATTAAATTTTTGAGTCTCAATCCATAAATATCCCCATTAATATTTAGAATAAAGGGGCATCAATGAGGCATGGGAGGGCTTAAACCAGATAATTGTTCCATTTATGGCTTGTGGATGCCACCCTATTGATGATGTCACCAGATGATGCAAATATTAGAAATTAATTTACAATTAATATATCTTCAATAACTTCCATGGATTTTCTAATTAAGATCTTAATTTTGTTTAATTTACTTAAGTGAGTTTAATTAATTTTTTAAAATTCTTTGGAAATTGGTTGTCCATTTAATCAAAATGGTTGAAATGTCAAGTTCTTCAGTCATAATTTTATTGAAGTATAATTAGAAGAAGGTGTCATTCATTTATGGACCAATAGCCCATTTAGAGCATTGTGGATGTGAAATAACATATTCACGTGTTGTGTGCTTTTGAATTAGAAGAATTTAGTGGTCTAGAGCATCATTTTGCATGGTTGTAATTTGAATCGAGATGATTTGAGAGAAGATAATATTCACATTAAATTCATTGATCCATTCGCCTAAATCAGCACCTATATGTGACAAACTTAAACCATATAGTGTGTTTTAGTGATTTTGGCCCAAATTATGTGTTGTCATTGAATTTAGAATAAGATTAAAAAATTTAGCATAATGGTGATAGGAATTGGATGTCTTCAATAATAATCAAGTTTATATAATTTTGATTAGTAATTAAGGCTTGGTCATAAAAATAACATATGGTCATACTAAGAGATAAGCAATAGGCACAAGAGATAGCAGATGTGAGCCTGTTGGTAGAAAAAAGTGTTTAGGAACTGAAGATACAACTATGATAAGTACTTTACAAGTATACATTACTGAGGTGATATATAATTTAAATTTAATGTCTAAAATATCAAGATAAAAATTGAAACAAAGGATATGAAAGCATTATAAATTCAAGTAAAAAAGAAGAAGAGTAAAAAAATAATGCACATAGAAGGAATAGAGGTTTGCATAGAAGAAAGAGAATACAACTAAAGACATCAAAGGAAGATTACACTAATTGTTTATGTAAAGGAAGAAAAGATAAATGAATAAAAAATAAATCAGGGAAATACCTTACTGAGTACAGGGTTATGCAAGAGCAAGAAGGAGATAAAACTATGAAATTAATAAAGAAACTATGCTATAAAATAATAGAGAGAAGGCACAACTAGCATAGAGAATAATACAAATCTTAAATAAAATACTCTACACAAATAAATAAAAGAACAAATATATCACCAAAACCAATAACATGAGCTAAGACTAAATAAAGGATACAATAAAGATTATTCAAGGCAAAAATACAAAGAGACTGCACCACAAAGAAAGGATGACAACTCAAAGTACAAGAATACACATACCCAATCCTAAATAGAAAATGTTTGCCACAAAAAACAAATTGTTCAAGAAAATAAATAAAAATCATATTCATACATAAAATATCTTGTGTATTCAATCAATAAATATAATGAAACCTCAGAGTATATAAATTATAGATATATTGCTATTCAATATTAAGCAAAATAAAATAATGAATACGTTCTTAGAACTACTAAAAAAACATGAGAACATATTTTTTTAAGGATTAATTCAATATACAAATGAACACCAAAAACTAATGGAAGGATGAGAAAATACTTCTTAGGATCAACCTACAACAACTCTAATTTGCGATAAAAAATTGTTAGCAAAAAGGTGAAGAAAAGGAGATGGATTGAAAAATATTTTAAGGGTGGATCCCCTGCAAAAGAAAGAGAGATTTATCCAAAAGTATGCACACTCATAAATCATTTTTAAAAATAGGAACATGTATCTAATATATGAATGATTTATTTTAGAATATGTAGATAGGATTATAAAGCAAGTTAGTCAAACATTAGTCCATAAATCATGAAAAATGCATAAAGAACTAACTAACTAAGCCTATCTATTCCTATAAGAATTACAAAGGATAACAAGAAACAAATAAAATAAAGCAACATCATATTACCTTTCCAAATGGATTCACCATACCCATGTGGCTCAAAAGCATATTCTCCCTTGATCAAGCATCCTTGTCTTTGTCAATAAAGGTGGTAAACTCCTCCAGTGTCTCAAGAACACTCCATAAAACCTAGGCTCATGACTCCAAATCACTAAACTAGCATATCAATAAATATTGTATCTAATTTTAATGGTCTATTGCAAAGGATTATGGAGACAATTCTGCATAATAACTTTGCATAAATCAAGATATTTTTATTCATGTCCATGGCCTCTCTATTTATAGATTTTTGAGATTGGTCAGGATCAACCATGACCATCCATCTCAAGATTGAGTTGTGTGGCCATGGATAATCCTAATATTTATAATTAAACTCATAAATATCCTTGAGATAAATAAGTATTAAAGAGGCATGGGAGGCATTAACTAAGCATGGGTGACCCATAATCCTGATATTTTATGCACTTATGACTCGATGGATGCCACCCCATGGATGATGTCACTAGGTGATGTAGATATTTAAAATTTATTTACAATAATGAGATATTCAAAAATATCTATGGAATTCTTACTTAATCTCTTAAATTGGATTAATTATCTTAAGTAAGTTTTATCAAGTTTAGTGAAATTCTTTGAAAATTGGTGCACAATTAATCAAAATGGTCAGAAAGTCATATTAATGGATCATAATTTGATTGGAGAGGAACTAAAAGGTGATGTTAGATGAATTGGAGTTATATTCCCATTTAGGATGTTGCCAACACCAAATAACAAAGGTATGTGATGTGTAGCAATGAATTAAAATAAAAGAGTGATCCAGAGCATTAAATGGTGAATTTGTCATTTTGACTCGAAATGATCTGATCAAAGTTAGCTGACCCATAAAATGCATTGCCCTATTTAGAGATACTTTGACCTAAAATATCACTTGTAAGTGAAAATTTTGAATCATGTAGGGCATTTTATATATTTTGACCTAAAATGTGCATTTGAGTGCAATTCAAGTAAGATTTGACAATTTAAACACAAATGGTGTTAGGAATTAGATGTCTATATTTTGCCCCTATTTGAGAAAGTGTAGCGAGATGTTTAGGTGAAGCAACATCTTTGCAAAGAAAAGAGTTGTCAAGAAGAAATTGGAACAGACCCATGATTCTCCCTTAAGAGGACATATTAGGATGAAAGAAAAGGATGGACTCTCAAAAAGAGAAAGAAAGTGAGAGATTAACCCATGGAATAGATTACATCCATATGAGATAATACTTACACACATGATTACCATCAATGATAAAAACACAATTAGGAGTATAATAGGCCCCAAAGATGGGGGGAATTGGAAAGATATAATCCATAAATGTAAGGGACACATTTTAAATGTACCGAATGTGAGAGTATAAGCTACGTGCTTACAACATTGATTAATCCTGAGACAAGTTATACACTAAAATATTGCCATCATGAAAATTAGTGTGGAGAGCTTGGAATTAGAGGAAAAGAGAGATAATTCTACTTTAGGAAGGGAAGCACCACTAAAATAAGGGCTCTAAAGAGAAGATAATAAGGAGTACTCCAATAGAGCAAATGTGATCATGATTAAATAGTTTTGCCCCAGTAGGGCAAATTTTGATCATTGGTAAAGAATAAAGAATGATTTTTCCCCTATAGAGCTGATTTGATTCGGACATGGTTTATATGCTATGCCTAGCATGCGTAATTGGCAAGCAAAAATAGCTCAAGGATATAACTAAAAAGATAGGTTAAAGCGAGTAGGTGCAAACGTACGTGCAATGGTGTAATGGCTTAGAAATTCATATAAAACCAAGCATATGAGAATGCACAAAGTGATGAGAGAGATGAAAATAAGAATGGAGATATCCGATATAACCTCAATAAAAATTGAGCACTACCTACATAGTTCCATGGACTCCTGTTCCAACATGATCTTTCAGCCAATGTAGTTCACCCAAGTTTGGGAGAGAAAGGAAAGAGAAATGATGAAAACTGACCAAGAATTGATTAGACTTGGGATATATGCAAAGATATGCATGTCTAAGCATAGATTTAAGTGCTAAAATTCATAATAACTAGATGCTTAATTCCATATCATGAACCTAGATTATGCAAAGTGTTCTTGAGAACTGTTCATCAAAGTGATGTTGACATTAAGAATTTGAGATCTAAGCACAAAGTGCTTGCTAGAAAAAAATAAATTAGGCATCATAAGTATAAATAACTTAGAATGATATAAGATTCCAATTGCATTGAGCTAGTTTAAATGTGAATATCTATAACTAAAGCTAATGGTAAAATAATGACCAAAACTAAAGTTACAATGATTTAAATTTTAAAAAAAAAACAAAGACAAAGAAAAAGATAAACATAAATGCACCTATCTTAAAATCAAGAAATGATCTATCAAGACTTAAGTAGGAACAAAAATGTTCAAAAATAAAAGGCAAGAACATCTTATTGACATGAGACCAAGATATAAATAATCAAGATCCATGTAGACCATCAAGATGTACTTGGAAAAAGAAAACAAAGAAGCAAGACCAAATAGGAAAATAAAAGACCATAAAACAAACAACAATCAAATAAACACACAAAATGTTTTTGGGTTTTTGAATGGTGTTATGAATGTTTTCAGAATTTTCTAAGTATCTCAACGCGATTGAGGATTAAGAGATATAAAATGATCCAACTCATGAAATGGTGAGAGTGTACCAACTTAAAATGCTCATAATATGATGAGAGTGTATGATAAGAGGGACTGAGTTGACCTTGAGATGAATTGAGCATGGCCTATATAACCCCAAAATAATCCCAAGTCATGGTAATTCTATCCAGATAAAAGGTGATGAAAAACTAACTAGGTCATAACAAGTTCACAAATAAAGGTGAACGACAAGACAAATGATAATAGTAATGACCAAATGATGCGACAATGCATGATAAAAAGGCATTATACATAAATTTCCCATAGGTGGTTATAATTAGGAAACAATGTCATAATATTGATTTGTCCAAAGGTGGTTATAATCATGGGTACCAAAACAATATTGATTTGCCCATAGGCAGTTATAATCAATGATAACAAATAAGATTATAGATGAAATATAACTTCACATATCAATTATCACACTATGTTGATAGACTGTCCTTCAACCTTGAATTAAAAAACTATTGAAACTAGATCAGAATCCCCCTACAAAAGGTGTAGGATGAACCAAAGGAACCAACATCAAAATGGGATAAATAAGATGACTAAAAACAAGCCTTGGTCAATAGTAAAGAAATGGTATAATAAAAATGGTATAATGAAATGATCATAATAAAATTGGATATAGTGGCAATAAAGTTTCCCCAAAGAAATGATTGGATTAGATTGCTCACAAAATGGTGACAGCATTGGTTTAGGTTGCTCACAAAACAATGAGAGCGTTCAAACTTAATAATTGCTCACAAAATGGTGAGAGCATGAGAAAGGGGTGACCGAGCTAACCTCAATAAAAATTAAGCACTACCTACAACCTCGAAGGACCTCAAGTCAATGTAGTTCAAACATCATGGTTCATGTATCTCAATGGTATAATAATGCCTAAAAAGGGGCTATATGGTTGTCCCCAAGAGATGAAGCATGGTAATGGAAAATGGGTGAATGATAGATGAAAAATGGTTTTGTTGCTCTTGCTGATAGAGAGATGCACGTCCTAGTCAATATGTGAGACAACAAAAATTATTAGTTATATAAGTTGCTATCCAATACCCTTTCATAACAACTAATCTGTTAAGAACCTGTTGTTAATCTTGATCTCAATAATGTGTTCATGATCTTCATAGATCATTTATTCTATTTCCTTCAAACATCAAGACAAGATATCCTTATAACCTTGATAAAGGAAAGTGTTGCCAGTGATGGTAAATAATGGTAAGATAAATGAGATAAGTGGGTAATAAATAGGTGGGTGATAATGAAATGTATAATGAATGAAAAATAAATGGATATCAGGACTTTTAGTCACACGTAATGTTGTTGATGTCAGATTCAACATAATTTTAATTGTGGTGGGGTCGAAGACCTATGAAGATGCTCTCGATAGGACCATCATATTGTTTTTTTGCTTGATCTTGAGAGTATCTACCATCTAATTATGATGTAGATTGGAAGCTATCTTGATTTGATGTTTGATATTATCTTTAGTAAATAACGAAGAACTTTTGTGCTCAACTATTGGTGCCTCGATGAGGTTTTCACCAATGAATTTGTCCTAATCATCCCATAGCACCTCTGAGAAGGTTTCACAAAGAGATGTTAACATTTGACTTTGATTCTCTTCTAGTACCTTCAAAAAGGTATCACTAAAAGATGCTGAGTTTGATCTTTGCTTATCCTCTAGCACCTCAAAAAAGGTTTCACTAGGAGATTGTTCTTCTGAATGATTGTGGTTTTGGTCCCCATGATATTCTATAAATGATATGTTTCCATGGATATAGTTCAATAAAGTGTGATTCTGTCAGTCCCGATCAACACTTATTAGAGGTGGAATGTCAATATAATGGCTATGTTGGGTGAAAATAATGGGATGGTGAAAGGCAACACAATCCTCATAGATGATACTAGGAGAACTTGTGTTGATGCTGAAGTAATCTTCCTCGAAAACCATAGAACGATCACAAATATATTCAAATTGATCTACAAGGCAATTGTAACCAATGTTGTAACATCCAATACTATAATCTATTTTTAACTCTAATTATAAAGTAAGGGACTTTGAAGCCAATGTCACAACTGATGTCGATTCTATTTTTGATACTAAATTCAATGTTGTTTCAAGAATGGAACTTGACTCTAATACTTATTCTTCATTTGATATGGTTATTTTGATAATGTTCTATTGAATGCTAAATATTTAACAAGTAATGGCATGTGATGGCATAATGGGCTCAATAAAAAATGATTCATCGTAGAAGGTTTCAACATAGACTGACTCATCTAAGTGATTCCCCTCAAAAAGAGGGAACCACTCAAGGGACATCTCAACAAAATCATGTCTATCAAAGTGAGACTCCTCAATGAGTGAGAAAATATTAAGAGACAACTCTACCGAGACTGGCTTGTCAAGGAGATGATGCTCTTTAAAAATAGGTAACATATGAATAGGTAACTTATCATAGTTTATCTTGTCATAAATGGGTGTTTCAACAATAACATGTTGGTTTTGGTTCACTATTGGTTTTAAAAGATCAATTTTGAACACATTTTGATCTTCATAAGATGGCTTTTGAAGAGGTAATGGTTCATGTTTAGGCTCTAAGATCAGCACATAATTTTTAAAGTAGGGAAAATTTAGTTTAATAGGTTCAATGGTTTGTGGTTCAATAATGGACTCTCCAAAAATTAGACTATTGAAGAAGGGATAAAAAAAATTTGGTTCATCAAATGGAGGTTCTTCAAAAATAGGTTCATCAAAAACTAGTGATGGGCCAAGAATGGTAACAACTGGATGCTTTTTAGTTTGGTTGCTTTTGAAAAACAAAGGAGGAGGTCCTAAAATGGTAATGACTAGACACTTCTTAGTTTGGTTGCTTGTGCAAACCAAAGGAGGAGATCTTAAAATGGTGATGACTGGACGCTTCTTAGTTTGGTTTCCCATGCAAAACAAAGGAGGATGTCCTAAAATGGTGATCTTGGTATGTTGTGGAAATTGATTAATTAAACAAGCCAAAACATCCAAGTTTTCTTGATAAACCTAATCATTCTAATCATTAGTTGGATCATAAGTTAGAGCTGACTGATTTTTGAGGTGGATAGAAATCTATCTCACAAACCATATTGTCACCATAGGGGTCTTGAATAAAGTCATAAAATTAATTTTATGTGGCCATTCTATCATAAGTTGGATTATCCATGACTGCACCATAAGTGTATCTAGACATATCTGCATTTAATGAAGAAATCTCTAAAAATAGAGAGACTTAAAGTTTTACAAACTCTGAAAAGTGATGTTTAAAAGACAAAAGGTTCAACCTTGGTTGAAAGAGTGAAGTTGCATCTCAAAAGTAGTTTGTGCCAATATTTGGCATAAAACAACCTAACATCAAAGGTTTTTGAAAAAAGGTTGTGTTTTCCTAAACAAAGTCACAAAAAATGATGAGGATAGGCACTTGAACAAAGAAACAATCAATAGTGTTCAAAATTGGGTAATCATTTAATCGAAGCTACGCAACCCAAAATAAAAAGATCTATGTACCAACCCCATGAATTAAGGCGTAAATAGAAATCAATCAATGTTTGGATCCAAACATGACAAGGTTAATTGAAAATGCAATGTTGAAGACTAGGATTGGACCAAACAAGCTAGATAAGAGTGGATAACATAACAACGCATAAACAAGGTCCAAATGGTATACATGACATGGTTTGAAATAAATTGTTTTTGATACAATGGTAAATAAGTTCTTGAAAAAAATTGTACAGACTAATGATGTAAGCATGCTTGAATCATGTGGTCAATTGTTATATTTCAAAGACTCGAAGGCAAAAAAAATTTAACATGACTTATGCAGCATAACACTACCCTTCTTAACTCAAATACATGATTTTGACATGGCTTATGAACAAACAAACAAGTTTTATCCTCAAATCATACCAAGAAAATAATGACCAAAATTCACTAAGTATAATCATCCAAATCTTAGCAAGGTTATGGCAAAATGGGGTTGACTAAAGCTAATTGGTATTTTATCATTCTAGGGGAATCAATTACACAATGAATTTCATGTCAAATGATGCAAAAGACAAGCATGGAAATTGGGTGGCCATAGCATTGATTAGTTGTAAAAAAGGTCTAGTCCTTTTTCCAACCACTACATCCTACTGTTTGCTCAGTGTAGTGTGATGTCCAAATGTAGATACATCTCATGTGCAACTTAGTAGGAGTAAGTGAATTCAATGCTAGGAAATGAAACCCTAGGTCAAAGATTCCCTAAATAACTTATAGGAGGTAATGACATCCCCTTCACAAGCCAAGTTTACATGAAAATAAAAGACGAATAGAAAGACTTTAGGGTCATTTTCAAGGACACCCAAATTTTAACGAGTTTTTGGGGAGTACTTTAGATGACATTCTTTCTAAGCCTTGGACTAGGATTTTTGTAATAGGAATGGCACTTTTGACTCCAAGGGTCCCCTAAAGGGGATAAATAAAAGAGCATACATACAACATCTCTCTTTTTTCCAAACAAAATATAATTTAAATAAATAAGTAAATACAAAAACTTGGAAAGGTGAGGTCATTTTTAAGCCCAATTTCAAAAAATGAAGTGTTCATTTGACCCCTTGGTCTTAGTTGTAACTTTGAAAACTAATGCTTAAAAAACTTATTTAAGCACCTTAAATGTTACTTTAAGCACCAAAATAACATTCCTAATTCATTTTAAGCATACAAAAGGTAATCTAAACATGTTTTTAGTAAATGTCAAGCTTGGTCCTACCATAAAAATGTTAGTATGTCCTTTAGCCTTGAAGCTATTTTGGGTTTGAAATAATGAACTTCAAAAAAAGATTTCTTGAGTTTGTGTTTTAAGAAAAACACAGTGACCGACGTCGATTATATAACTTGTGATAGTTACACTTACTAACTGATGAGGTTTATCTAACTGACATTGATTATACCTATAGTGACCAATGACATCAATCTAACCGATGATGGTTTTACATTCGACATTGGTTATTGTGTAAACATATGGCAAAGAAAAATGGCAAAACAAAGTTAGAAAATCAATTCATAAGAGTTTTTAATGATCTAAATGAAGATTTTAAATTTGCATAATGATCTTCTTCATGTGTGGGATGAGTCTTTTCCTACCAAGCATGCCAAGATGTAGAGAGGGTTACAAATAAAGTTAGTCAAACATTAGTCCATAAATCATGAAAAATGTGTAAAGAACTAATTAACTAAGCCTATCTATTCCTATCGTAATTACAAAGGATAACAAGAAATAAATGAAAGAAAGCAACATCATATTACCTTCCCAAATGGATTCACCATACCCATGTGGCTCAAAAACATGTTCTCCCTTGATCAAGCATCCTTGTCTTTATCAAAAAAGGTAACAAACTCCTCCAATGTCTCAAGAACACTCCATAAAACCTAGGCTCATAATTCTAAATCAATAAACTAGACTATCAATGAAGGCTGTAACTAATTTTAATGGTCTATTACAAAGGATTGTGGAGACAATTCTTCATAATAACTTTGCATAAATCAAGCTTTTTTTATTCATGTCTATGGCCTCTCTATTTATATATTTTAGAGATTGGTCGGGATCAACCATGACCGTCCATATCAAGATTGAGATGTGTGGCCATGGATAATCCTAATATTTGGAATTAAACTCATAAATATCCTCAAGATAAATAAGCATTAAAAAGGCATGGGAGGCATTAACTAGGCATGAGTGACCCATAATCCTGATATTTTATGCACTTATGGCTTAATGGATGCCACCTCATGGATGATGTCATTAGGTGATACAAATATTTAAAATCAATTTTAAATAATGAGATATTCAAAAAGATCTATGTAATTATTAATTAAGCTCTTAAATTGGATTAATTAGCTTAAGTAAGTTTAATCAAGTTTAGTGTAATTCTTTGTAAATTGGTGCATAATTAATCAAAATGGTTAGAAAGTCATATTACTAGATTGTAATTTGACTAGAGAGGAACTAGAAGGCAATGTTAGATGTGTTAGAGATGTATTCCCATTTAGGATGTTGTCATCACCAAATAATAAAAATATGTGACATGTACCAATGAATTAGAAAAAAAGAGTGATCTAGAGCACTAAATGGCAAATTTGTCATTTTTACTCAAAATGGTCTGATCAAAGTTAGCTGGCCCATAAAATGCATTGCCCTATTTAGGGATATTTTGACTTAAACTAGCACTTATAAGTGACAATTTTGAACCATTTAGGGCATTTTTTGGATTTTGACCTAAAATGTGCATTTGAGTGCAATTCAATTACGATTTAAAAATTTCAACACAAATGGCATTAGAAATTGGATGTATACATAATCGCTCATCAATAACATTAAAATGAAGTAAAATATAATGATAAAAAGATTTAAAAAATTACTTTCAAGGAGCAAACCATAATGAGAGATGTACGATTTTCCATGTGGGGAAACCATGAAATGGATAAAAACCCCATAATATTATTACAATATTTGTAACAATTAATCTCTAAGTAAATATCAAGTATAATCTAGGAGAGAGTAAGAAAAATGGTGTTAAGCCAAAAGAGCCTCACAAGAGTGCAAGAGCAAGTCAAGAAGAGACTAGATTGTGTTGCATTGCTAAGAATGAGAGAGGAGATATATTTAAATAAATAAATAAGAGAAAAATAATTTACATGATCAAGCTTTATGTATGTGCCAAGTGTCTTAATCCACTTATAAGTGAGGAGGATGTGTATGCTATGTGGGTAGAGGAGTTACTTGAATGGAAGAAATTAATTATGGTAATAAAGAAGAGAATGAAGATGATGAAGAAGAAAAATTAGTGGAATAAAATAATGACAATGAGGAAGAACATGCAAGTGATGATGATGAAGAATAAATCGAGCATAATGATAATGAGGAGAGTAAAGATGGGGTAGAAGGAGAGGTAGAGGATCTCAAAGAAGAAGAAGAATTGGATGATAAGGGTTCAAATAATTTGTCTCCAAAGATATATGAGTCAATTTTTCAATTTCATGGATGCATTCAAAATAAGAAGGTGGTTGTGTCCATAAACTCTACTAGTAAGTATAACTTCATCAACATGAATGTGTCAAAGCATTTACATGTTCAATCAATGAATATCAAGGAGGTTCAAGTAGATGGTAATAATATTTTAGTGTTTGAAGGTCAATATGGAAAAATATGTTGTACATTCATATTTTTATGCTTTGGATATGGATGATGTGGATATGGTTCTTGGATATCCATAGTTAGAGACTTTGGAAACAATCAATGTTAATATTTAAGAGAAGTTCATGAAGTTTTGGTATAGGAAAAAGAAGGTCACTTTATAAGATATCATAATTGGAAAGGTACAAAGGACAATCAAGATAAATCATGAAGATGAGATTAAATAAGGTAAAGAAGAGCAAATGAAAGATTAAGATGAAGACATAGATGAAGAAATAATACAAGAAAAGAAAAACACTTCATCTACTCAAGAGACAAAGGAACCACCGAATCAAAATGTGGAAGAGGTAGAAGAAAAGGTTGATAAGGTCAAAGTATCATAAAATGTTGAGGTATATAGACATCCACATCATCATGAGAGGAAACAATCATGGATCCATGTGAGGGATTTTCATAATAATACACATGTTGGCTATATAAGACATCAGAGTTACAATAACAATGACTATGTATGGAAGCCAAAGAAGGACTATTATGGTAAGGTATGGAATTAACATATCAAAATGACCTATGGAATATGGATTCAGTGGGTGGTTGGATCATGAATGTAATTATAATATCACATTAGAATTTGGAAATGAGGTTATAAATCTATCACCTACTAAGATCACATATGGGTGGTTGGATGATTGATCTTGGAGACAAGTGTGCAATGATTTGAAGCACACTCATTATTTTATTTCTTCCTATGTTTCTAGGACAAGAAATTTCAAGGAGGGAAGTAATTTAATGTACTTAGGGATATGATATATTAATCTATATGGGTTGATGGAGATGCTGACATGTGGCACATATCCCCATTAGTTAGTTATATGGGTCTAATAGATTAGGATAAACGAGTACCTCGTGGAATTAGTGCATTGGGTAATGGTTGGCCTCCATTGGGATTAGGAAGTTACCCATCCATTTTTAGTTAGATAGAGTTATATATAAAGGAGATGATTATCTTTATAAAGGAAGCAAGGAAGTAAGCATTGAGTCTTATATTGTAAGAGGATATTGGAGGTTGTCGCTTTGAAGAGACATTATGGATTTATTCCCTCCTAAAGGAGTATTGTATGGTGTTGACCTACATTAAGGGTATTCTATTTCTGGATATATTGAATATTTGGGCATCTTGGCCCACCAATATCTTTTGTTTTGTGTTTATCTACATTATATTCTACATTATTTACAATTATTATAAGTGTGGATCATAACATATTTCTCTCGCCTCATTTGTTTCATTGTCATTATGCTAGAAAATTTTATGCTTCAACAATTTTAAAATGTACAAACATTGTGTTTTTCAAAGATATTTATATTAATAAAATCTATGAATATTTGATATCATTGCCTATGTGTGTAAATGGTGGTTGTTTTTTTCTCACCTTATCATCTCTCAAACTCTTGCATTGGCTTATTTTGTGGTTTTACACACATTGGTCTAATGAGAAATTGATTTTGTACATATTTTCAATTAATACAAATAGATTTTGTTGTATTATACTATGTTTTAATTCTCTTTTCCCCTTCTCTTTTATCATTTTTTATTTATCAATTAGCTAGGGTTAGAGTAGGGTTTGAATGCAATTTTTTTCCTCCTTCTATCTTGATTTCAAGATACTTTTTTTATCATTAGTGAATTTTTGAATACATATATAATGGAATGAATTAATATTAAAATTATCCACAATTTTGTCATTAAAATCACCATAAATTTTGATTTGTCTTTTAGGGTAAATCTAAAAATACAAGTTCATTTTTTATGAAACATATTAAAACCCCACATAAATAATATAATAACACTTGCAGTCCATCTAAATCCATTAAAAATTCTAAAACAATAGTAAAACTATGTTTAAAGTTTACAAAATTGTAGGATCAAGAAATTGTAATTATTATACATAGAACAATTATGTTACCTAGTATGTCATGACCTAAAAATAATTGACTTTGGAGAGACCATATGGGTGTTAGTTTAGGAGAGGCTAGACAAGTGACTATCCCACCAGATTTGGTGTGTCAAATGACCCATAAACAAGATGTATGTAGAAACAAGCATACATAGTGATAATATCAAGATAGATGTTAGTAATGAGGTATGCAACTAAACTATCAAATCTAAATATCAAAACTTAATAGAACTACTTGGGGAATGATGCATGATTTCCATCATGGCATCAAAAATTAGGATGATACATGATGTCCATCATGGCATACAAAATGAGCAAATAAGAATGCAAACTATCATGGCCATGACACATATAAATAAAAATCACATAAAGCACACAATAAAAATAAAATAGGCCACATACAAGGGACATGTTCAAATGTCACTCAAATGCATATAAAAATATAATAAAATCTTGGAGCCACACATAAAGACATGTTCAAATGTCCTCTCATATATATAAATATATAATAAAGGCTTAGGTACACACACAAGGGAATGATCAAATGTCCTCACATGAATAAAAACATATAATAAAGGATTAGAGACACACACAAGGACATATTAAAATATACTCAAGCCAAAAAGATAATACACACAAGACATAGAGCATGAAAATAAACCTTAAAAACTTGAATGAATATATGTAATTGACCAACATGATAAATTTATAACACTATTAGATTAAGTAACTTATATAACAAATAAGATATCAATCTGTTATTAAGTGATCAATAGCATATAGATAGTATAAATAAATCATAGCATATAGACTATAGAGAGATAGGTCCTTTGTCCCCTATCTATCTATCTATGAGTTGGAGGGCGCATTGGCACGAGTCCATCACCATATATAGATAGACTAATAGATGTAATCTAATGTAAATAACTGAGTTATGATTAATAAGGGATAGCCAAATAAATATAAAATATGTGTATAATATTCCCCCATAGAGGTTTCTAATGTATTTAAATAATGTAGAAGGCTTGTGTGTGGTATGGATCTCAAAAATTAAAGTATGTGATCACATGGACAATAACATGGTTGTCTCATATTCACACAAGGTATTACTATCTAAATGTGGTTTTTGTGTTTAATATAGTGAAGCAACATGCACCTAAGTCTAGGGATGGAAACTTGTATGTTATTCATTCACTCATGTACACTTTTGAAACATATATGATATTAAAATTAAATATAAATAAATGTTAAATACTATGCAAAAATTAACTGATGTAAATAAGCTAAATATGAGCATGCATATGTTCTTTTTTTTTCAATTTTTTTTTTGAGTTTTTAAATATATATATATAAACTAAATAAACAAAAAAAAATGGAGAAAGATGTTAATCAATGAGTCCTAAAAAGGACTCGCAATCCATATGCTTGATGTGTACCATAGGAATGGTTACCTTTCATGAATGGAAATGATTATGTTTGGTATTGAGTTGAACTAAATGGAGAATATTAATGTTGCTTAGTGTCTATACTATAATTGTTGATGTCATACTAATTATATATAACATATTATGTCTTTTTTTGAGTATGATGAACTTTATGGCTTTAGGAACCCATCACAAAGTGAATGAATCCTTTATTGGTGCCTTATGTGAGGTACCCTTAGCAATATAAAATATCAATTTAGTGTGTGAAGGAGTAGAGATAGGTTTTCTAAAATATGTGACAAATATTTACCAAAGTGACCTTTCAAAGATAGGCCTCTATGGAAGGGTAGATTCCCTCTATGAAAATATATGAGTAGGTTACACCGTTTTAGGTGGTTAAATTGAAATATTATATGTAGTAATAAAATATGTTTATGACAAGGGGTACTCATATGGGATACCTTAAATTACAATGATTGTTATAGATCAAATTTTCACCCTTTAGAAGGTAGTTCAAGCATTACATATTTGTTGTAACATAGAAACACCTCAAGGTTGTGGGTACCCTAGTCGAGAGGTCAATCTCTAGGTTAAAGGGTTAGCTCCCCTTAATAAATCACTTAGGCTCAAACACTACTATAATAATTGATAGTAAAATGGAGAGAAACATAATTTAATGGAGGTGATGCACCAAATATGAATTGAACAATACCAAATAATTAGAATTTCAATTCAAATAAGAGATTAACCTACACATGTTCGAGAGGTCAATCTCTAGGTTAAAGGGTCAGCTCTCCTTAATGAATCACTTAGGCTCAAACGCTACTTTAACACTTGATAGTAAAAGGGAGAAAAACCTACTTTAATGAAGGTGATTCACCAAATATGAATTGACCACTACTAATTAGCTACAATTTCACTTCAAATAAGAGACTAACCTGTACATGACACTAATCCAAATCTTCCTCTCTACATCAATGTTTCCCATGAAGGTTTGTGAAGCAATATTTAGATATGAGGACTAGTCAAGAGGTCATCATATGACACTAATGAAAGACAAATCATTAAACCCATACACACTTCATTTTAACACTTCAATAAACCTACAAAAATGATTCCAAACTAAACATGAATGTTAAACAAGGATAAACATGCCAAGTAAGACTATCACTTAGCAAGATCAACTAATCAAGAATGTATATTGAAAGTAGTCCATAGAGAAGGTAAAAATAGGTTATTATTCATTGATTAAATGATATAAATGGGCATGGATTTTACATACCCAGGTGGAGGATTCCAACTTAACTAATTAAGGCTCAATATATATATATATATATATATATATATATATAGAGAGAGAGAGAGAGAGAGAGAGAGAATATTAAAAAATGGTTTAAAATAATAAATGAGTTTGAAACTAACCCATCATGTCTTCAGAGATGGTGTTAGTATTATGAATATGCTCTTGTGCTCCAAGTGGCATGGAAGTTTCAAACTTTGCTTGACACCTTGACTATCTCTCAAAAGTTTCCCTTTGCCTTGGATTTTGGAATGAAAAGTGGAATTAATGATGGTTATATTTTTTTTATTTAAACATTTTCTCTAATATTGACACCTCTCAATTGATTTATTTAGGTTCTCTTTGACATGTCACTTCATTCTCTTGCTAAGTGTATAGAAATCTCTCAACCTCACTAGACCAATATTTATTACAAGTGTCAAAAATTGGATTCATCTTATCTAGCTTGTTATCTATCCATGTATGGACTATTAACATCATACTAGACCTAAAAAAATTCATTTTTAAGTATCAACCCAATCCTAAGAACTCATTCTACACCAAAAGCTCTGTTTTGGCTTCATTCTTTGTAGCCCTAAAATAATACAAATATCCTTATGTAGAGAATTTTATGTATTTTATTGGTAAAATAAATGAATATTTTAATAAAAAATATGGATTTATATGTCTATGTCAATTTTTAGGTCATGAGAGTGAGTGTTAATGTCCTTTTCATATGTTTCTCTCTCTTAACTAGGTCTCAATTGGGCTTCCCTACCTAAAGACTAAATTTTGGCTCTACATTATTGCCAAATATGTGAAACCTTGAATAAATTAATGATTAAGTTTTATTACCTTCTTATGATCCTCCATGTCAAATTTTAGCTTCTAACACCTTGTACGGACCTCCCAAGTAGCTTAAAATAGTCCTTTTTGGCCCATTCCATACAATTTCATACCTAACCAACCAATGGCATGGGGTAGTGATAAATGGATTTTTTTACATAATAAATTTTTATTATGGTATTTTAAAATTCATTTTGATACATATAAATCATTTCCTCTCTCATCATATTGAAACTAGCCTATTTGGGCAGCCTGTGAGTACCTCAAGGTATTAAGGATGATTCATAAAGTAAAAGCTTTAGATGCACATAAAAATTACATGAATAATGAGTGAATATGGGTTTTATATTATTAATAATATATTTATACACCATAAATCCTTTCATGTAATATATGAATAGATTTAAGAAACCCTTGACTAGTAGGCTATGTGTTTGTGATGACCGGGGAAAGATGTGGCCTATATGTGATGTTATGAGTTTGAATTTGAATAAAAAATGGCCTCCATAGGTATAATACATCTAACATGACCTAATAAAATGATCCTATTGTCACATTTCTTCTTCAACCCTACTACACACACCACTAGTTGATGCCTAGGGTTCTCAAGCCAACTAACTCAAATTACCCTAGTTGATTATGTTTTCTCTTTTATAATTTACTCGATGCTAGTAAAATTCATGGAATTTTTGTCTATACTATTTAAAATATACTTATATTCCTAAATATTCTCAAATCAAATCCTTTATTTCCTCAAACAATGTTTCTAAGTATTAATGCTTTTAGAAGGGTATACACAGTCAACTAACTAAACATTCAAGCATGGTTGTAGATGGCTATTAGATGTGGAGACCCCTATAGGTGGTCATGGTGATCTAAGTATGTTTATTTTACATTTATTTATACTACTTGAGGTAATTATAACCATTACATGCATTTTTGAAGTCAACTCTACCTTGAGAACCCTATATCCTTCTCTCATTTCATGACTAGCTATAGGTTATCATCTCAAGGATCTAGGTATTATTTTTTGATATTTGAAAATACAAGTTTTTTGTAAACTCATAAATAATTTAAGCTAACTTAATACCTATCCAACCATCAATTCCTCTAGTCTATCAACTTGCTCTATACATTGAGATATTTCCTTTAGGTATAATGTGTGAAAAGAAGTTCTTAAGCTCATCTATGCCTTCTAGGTTGTCATCATGACATGCTACTATGTGATGAAAATTCCTTATTCAGAGATAATAAGGTAACTTTACCATTTTTGATAGCTTTCATTACATCCCTTTCTCATCCCTGACATTAGACCAAGAAAACTACTTTGACTTGGCTTGGTAGGTAGGCTTATGATCTCATTTAGTTTCGTATATATAGAGCTTGAATGACTCCTATTTGTTCATCAATCTAACTTATTTTGGGATTTTTAAACTTTAAATTACCTTTTGAACTTGTTCACACCTTCCACCACAACCTATTCTCACCATTATGCCTTATATATTCTTGTTACACTATGTACACCCTCTTATGTGCTTAGCCTTAGGCTTGACATACCTAAATAGGATTAGTCAAGCTTACATCATTTTTTTGAATTCAAATATGGATTAGGAATTATAGTGTGTTAGGAAAATATTCCATTATGATTTACATCCCTTAGTATACCCTTAATCCTTTGTGTCATTGAAGATACTTCATCACCTAGACTGGGTAGGCATGTAGGTGATGAGGACTATGTAATAGTAGTCTTAGGTTTAACTTTTCTTTTATTATCTCAACAAGTATATATTGGATCAATATTTATATCAAACTCAAGACCTTTATTCTTTGAACTCCACTCAACTTCCTCATAAGACTTCAAAACTCTAAAAATCCTTCATTTTCTATCCTTATCCATTTAGGTTTGGCTATAGGTAGTGATCTCTTAAAGAGTTTTGTGTATCTAGTTGTCAACTTGAATTGAATAATGGTTCCATTTAACACTAAAGATAATGTAACCTAATATAAGTTTAAAACATTCAATTTGGTTCTCTCACAAACCATTAACACCTTCAATCCTTGAAGTGTACTTGCTCACTTTATACCCTACATATCTTCTTGACTCCTTGTACTTATGGATTGTACCTATTTTTCCTTGAGAACCTTTAAATATCCCTTTAAAAGGTTTGAATATTATAAGTACATATCAATTTTTTCACAAATTTTCTATCTAAGATGTATAGGGTTGTGTGTATAGTGGTTCATGCATAATGATTTTATACATGAGAGTTGGAGACTATTAATTTTATAATATCTTCTTTAGTGATATTCAATGTAGTAGATTAGATTTGAATGAGTGTCAAAGGGTTCAAGGTATACCTCCATATTTTCAAGATAGTCATAACACATAATTGGAATCATGCATGTCCACATGTATGACTATAGGCCTGTATGTGATTGAAACACTTTATTGGCCTTTATTTCAAGGTGTACATGGATCATCACCATCACTCTATAAGACTCCAAATAGTTAATGTTGACCAATTTGACTTTTTAGTCAAATTGGGGAACCCATATTAAAAAAAATAATTTATAGGAATTTTAGAGGGTATAATGTATTGTCATGAGGTGTTTTATAGGTTACTTGATGCCAATTAATGCTGTACTAGATTTGGTCAATTAGTTTATAGGTCCATTTAGCATTTTTGGGTCATTTAAGGGCTCAAAATAGTGCATATAATGTTTTGTATTGGTTTATTGGGAAATTTTCAAGTGGTGATTTCATGCCCCATGTGTCCACAAAGGTCTTAAGTAACTGACAAAACTAAAAATTTTAGTTTCATTAGAAGAAAAGTTAGTTTTCCTAAAGAAAAGGAAGAAAATAACACATTTACAGCTCCTTTGGGAAATTTTCCACATGGGGAAAGGTCATTTAATGCCTCTACATCTTCATAAAACTCATCTCTATGCTTGGTTTGATCTGAAAGTACCATTTCCAAGCCAAAACTATTAAGCTCCCTTCTTGTTCTTCTTGGCAGACTGAAGTGACTTGCAGTTTTTACTCAGTACAGCCAACATAATAGGTTTCAAGAAAAATGATCTTGGAGGCATATTATACACTTATATACCTTAAAATACATATAATAAGTTTGAGGAATGGTTTCCCATGATTTATACATCTATATATCTATGCACCCTATCAATTCAGCTTTCAAACCTATCTATCCATCTATGCACCCTATTATTTTTCTCTTGGTTTGAATAAATCCTTACAAACCAATTGATAATATTTGTTCCAGATGATATTTTGTATGGCTACTTATGTCTAAAATTCTTTTTTTCACCTTTTATGGTGTTTGGATGAGCCAATAACCCCAAATTTATAGACTGGTCTATTTCCTGAGTTATGGGCAGTTTTCACCATTTCCAAAAGTTTTGTGCCTTGTCAATGGATATAGAGGGTTGTTTTAGTTTCATATACATGTTTAAAACATATACATGACCCCTTTTCACCTTACATATAAGTCTCCTCGATTCTCATGTTTGCAAGCCTATGTCTCCATCATGCTAGACTAGTCATTCAATATACTGCCTACCTCCTTTCTAGTAATTACAAATGTTTTCCACATTGAAAGGAATGTTTTGAGCTTGTATCAAGTTTTAATTGATTTAAATAATTATTAAGGAAGGTTTAAAATAATTTTAAGATGCTCATGAGGTCTTTTGGTCCATCTTAATCCACTTTCCCACACTCATTGTCCACTTCCAGCTCAATACACACATACATGAACCTTTTGATGATGTCATGCTATGGTGGGATCTTTTGTAATGGTTTCAATATATCTATGGTGTGAAATTAATTTGAATTTTTTAAGAACCCATTGAATTTAATTTTCCATATTCACTATCCATAGTTGTATTTTGCTGCATACACCTTAAAAGACCACCTACATGTGGCTTAGTAGAGAGTTAGATTTTTCATTTTGAAACATTGAAGCATGATTTTAAAGCCTTATTGAAGTCATACCATGTGATTTCACCATGGAATACATTTCTAATGTGTTGTTTTGAAAAGTGAAAGTTTAAAACCACCTCTAAAATGATGACAAATATTTTGGGACTATCTACCCTAAAAACACAAGATAGAGATACTCAATATTTTGTGTGTATGTTATACCATGGTTGAGGTAATTCTTGGAAAAAATACATTGGTAAACCTTGTATCCATTGGTAGTGAGAATGACCATGCCAAGTTTGGGAGGAGAATGAATAAGAAGACAATTATTGAGAAGCTCAAAGACACCCTTAAGACCACTAAAACCAAACAGTGGCATCTATATTTTTTAGTTTGGAATGGTTTTTGATATCTCAAAAAACAAATGAAACTTTACTTATGTTTAAAATGGTCCAATTTATGGAGTTATGTATATGTGAGCATGGAAATCATTAGGATGATGAGTAAGAATTTTTTCATATCTCAAGCACACCTATAAATGTCCCTACATAGGGGTAAAATGTCTCAGTCAGACAGTGGACATATATGAGTTGTGTTTAGGTATTGGCATGCATAAAGATGAGTCAATTGAACTCTAAAAATCAAAAAATGACTCTAAATGGTCATAAAAAGTTTATTTATGATATGTGGCATTGATTTTATGCTAGAAAACACCTAGAGGTAACCCCTTCAAGGCAAAAGGTATAGTCAACTGTGATTGTAGAAGACATTAAGTCTTAACATGGTGTTCTCTTGGTTGGATAATATAAACATAATACTTTTAGGCCAAGATTATTTGGATTATAATTATGGGAACCTAAATAGGATCTTGGAGAACCATGATTGAAGGTCCAACTCTTACAAATAGTTACCTTTAGTAGGGGTCAATAAATGTAGGGTTTTATTAGTCCTACAAGTATGGTTAGTATTGAGGTTTCTTAGCTAGAGGGCAAAGACTAAGTATTCAAAGTAAATATGAGGTGACTTAAAAGACTTAAATTAGGTTCACTAAAATGTTTTTCATACCCCAATAAGCACGTTAACCTATGGGCATGGGTAAATATGTGTCTCAATCAGAATAGTGGAGAGCTCAGTCTATGAGCTCAGGGTACATGAGAAGGATTGATAAAATTTAAGATGATGAAGCATGTTTTTGAAAACTCTAATTGTGATAAATAGGATATTTAGGGACTATAAACAATGTAAAACAACTTTTGTAGAGCTACCAAGGGTTTTGAATGCACCTACATCCAACCTTGTTGACTATGTAAATAGTGAACATGTTTAGAGCTCCAAATGATAAAGAGGAACCTAGTAAAGTGAATAATAGGTTTCAAGAAGGCATAATGTGATTAAATATTATTGAGGGGATATTTATGATAACCTACCCTAAGGATATCACATGCAAAATATACCTATATAAACCCTAAATAAATAGGGTACAATCAAATAAAGGGCACTCAATCTTGGAATCGAAGAACATGAGTGATCCATGAGAGGTCAAAATGGGGAACAAAGTATAAAAAAATTAATAATGATGATGAAAACTTGAATAATATTTTTTTTATCTCAAAACAAGATGATGGAGGTTATCTAATCATCAAAACATAGCCAACTCTCTAATACCCCTGCATAGTCTACCTATAAAAAGTTTGCCTTGGAATTTGAGAAGTTTAGGGGGTCATATGACCTAACTATGGGATGAATTTTCATACATGTAATATATGAATCTTGGATAATACTTTACAATAACTAGTTTTTAAGATAAAAAGGTAACATCCCTCTTTTCTATCTCAGAGGCAAGGCACACTCCCCTTGCACAAACCCTGCATTCTTGATAAAGGAGGTAGGAACATGAAAAAAAAGATTGGAGAAAATTGTATGAATGTTTGTGAAGTTGTAATACATATATAAAATCATGGGAAACCTATCAAGGGAAGGTGAAACCAAATAGATTACTCTATGCTCCTAGGTTTATAGGTAAGCCATTTTGAGACATAACACTCAACAAAGGGTAATTTTAAACTATAGCCCTATGTGAACTTTCCACATTGATTTATCATGATTTTGGGATGATATTGGAGGTGTTTGAACTTATATAAAACAAAGTAACTTAGGTAAATGGTCATATTACCATATGTTACAGTTAAGCCTAGAGGTTAGTTGTAGGGTCACTCACATTTATAGCACGATATGAACATTACTATGAATTATAAAATGCTATGGATTCCACTAAAAAGGTTTTTAATCTTTGAGAGTGGATAATAAACTTTGGATAAGCCATTATTGGCTCAAGAACAACTCAGACTTACAAGAAACAAGAAAACAAGCATGATAGGTCAAGTTGTGATTCTCACATCATTCATGACACTTTGAATGGAGACCAAAGAAGTTAAGGGAAGCTATCAGGGGTCTTGGAAAATGAGTTTTTGGAATTTTTTATTATGTTGGATGTCCAACCTTTATGAACCAACCTTAAGAGTGAAAACAAGCCTAAAACCCTACTAAACCCTCAACCAGGACCAGTTCATGAAAATGGAGTTGGTTAGCTGATCAGATGGAATATTTTTCTCATGAAACCTATTTCATGTTGAATAGGACTCACCCAAGATCCTTCCCATGTCAGCTAGATGTATGCAATTGTATGGATGTGGAAAAAATAGGCTTTTTCTCACTGTTTTGTGTATTGTTAAGGTTGTAGGAAATTTCAAGAGATGTAAAGCACATGGATGGAAATATTGAGACTTAATATAAATCCCAATGTAATTTTAATTCCTTAAAAATGTTCCTAATTTCCTTAAATATGTGTTTCAACTTAGCTAGTCAAATCTAGCATATTGGGCAAGCTAGTGAAGAAGATGGAAAACTTTAAGTGAGCTGAATTTAAGGTACTCATGATGATTCAAAGTATATGGAGGGTATTTAAAGGTGTCACACACTTCTACCCATATATTTTAATGGATATATTATTCTAAATTTGAGGCCAAGTGTGCAAGGTACATTGAAGGGCAATTTTCAAGACAATAGATGATGATGGCTCCTTTTCAATTGATTCCAAAAGATCAAGCATGTAAAAAATGCATGGAAAGGAATTTATGATGTCCCTACCTTCCATTACAATCATTTAGACTACTAATCATCAGTTATAGGATGTTCAAATAGAGTCAATCATGAAGGCAATTTTTTTGTGCAAAAAGAGGATTTTTGTGCCAATTTGCATAACTTTGATGACTTGAATTGATAGGTGTAATTCATGACCTTTCATGTTTTGACCCATGCCTTATTATCATGTATGGATAACTAATTTTATCATCTTTAAAAGTGTCCTTGTGACCCTTGGACTTATCTTTCTATCTCTCTCTATCAAACTCTATAAGATTTAACCATTTTGGCCATTGTATTCTATGATCCACCTGAGTATGGTGAATGCCTTATAATTTTTATAACTTTTGATCAATATAATGACTAAGTGTTACCTCTTAATTAATTTTCATAAGTGTGTTCCACTTTAATGATGAATCTTTTTTAGTGAAGACTATGGATTCCTAGCATGTGGTCTTATTCTTTCACCTTGTTTGTAGTTGAAATACTTCTTCTTGTAGGGCATGTGAAGCCTTTTAAGGGATGTGAAATGTTAAGTGAGTTATTATTTTCATTAGTTAAATTTAAGGCCTCTTGGCTAGTCCTCCTATCTTTACAAATTCATCCATGACCTCACACTATAACATTGATGTGAGAAGATGAAGATTGAAGGAGTGTATTTTTAGTTTGTTTCTTAGTCTCAAATGTAGAATACAATTGGTTGTAGGTCATCAAATTAATTTTGTGTATCAACCCCTTAGTTTATATTTTATTTTATTTATATATCTCTCTCTCTTTTCACCCCCAAAATTAGCAGTAGGTTCAATCCTAAGTGGTACATCAAGGTAACTATCCCTATCTAGAGACTCACCTCATTCCTTAGGCTACCCACAAGCCTAGAGGTGATTAAGTTGTGCCAATTGGATGATGAGAGATTTACATATCCTCAAAGGGTTAAAATCCAAGTGGAATTTTTTTTTGGCATGCTTGGTGGGACTCTTATTCTAAAAAATTAAGATATTTTTAGTGTTATCTCTCAACAATCAACCTTTGGAGGCATCTATCAAAGTATCAATGGTGACTTTAAAGATACATCATCTAGTCAAGTAGCCCAGGTATTCCATTTTAAGATTATTTATAACATTTTCTTGTATTCCTACTTCCTAATCAAGTTTCATGGCTGACCTTGGATTTGATTTTTATTCTCTATAAGTTGGTGAAACATATCCATCTTGTCCCATTCCCTATCAATATGAATAAGTTTTTGGTCAATCTTGTTATGATTATTATCAGTCCCAATATTACCACATTCATCCATATCATGAGTTTTATCAATCTTATAAATAGCCTTATCAATGTTTTACCCCTCCTAGTCAACCTAGTCGTTTCTCTAATTAGCCCAATTCCACCTTTAAGCAAGAACTTCTGGGATATGAGAGATACATTTTGGATCTTGACACACAAAGAGGATGTGGTCAAAATACTCCTAGTCACCTTATTCAAAATATTAGAAATGCATTGGAGTTAGTTAAGAAGGAGTGTCCTCTTATTGATATAGCTGATTGGCAAAGGTCACAAGTGAGATGCTTGATGTGAGTGGTCTACTTTTTTCCTTAGAAGATAGGCTAAAATTTAATGTATAGAAGCTTCACCAAACCTATTATCCTTCATTTCCACTTCTACAAAGTTGATATCAACCCTACATGACTCCTACTAATGAGCCAAGTCATGCCTATCAAATTCATCCTTTTCACCATCAATTGGAGGAGAGAGTTGAAAATAAAATTGTGTTTGAAGATAATCTTGATAGGAAAATTGAATTAGATAATATGCATATTAAATAGTTTATGTTAGTAGCCAAGGAAGTGGAATGAAAACCCTCATTTCCCTCTCACATTGCATCCCTGCCACCTCAAAAGGAAACTTATAATCCTAGCATCGTAAGTTGGAGTAAGATAGTGAAACCATGGAGAAAGAAGGAGGAGAAAATCCTTGTCAAAGAGTGTGGAGTTGAGAGGGAGTTTGATTCTTCATGAACCTCTCCTACCCTTCCTCAAGAAGATAACTCAAATCTTAAGATCATGAGATAGAGAAAAATAGTGGAGTCATGGGGTAAGAAATAAGGTGGAAGCATTGTCCAAGAGTGTGAAGTGGAGAATGGAGTTAATCCTTTGCAAGTCCTTCCCACCCCTCCTCAAGAAGTTTCTTGCATTCCATGGTATACCTCATGCACTCCTTATCCTCATGATAATTCCTTTGAGATTCAAGATAAAATTTTCCAAGAGAGCTTAGCTAAGAAAATAGAGGAGTTAGAGACAAAGATGAAACTATTGAGTCAAGGTGTGATGGAAGGTTTAGACTAAAGAGAAGATCCTATGCCTAAACATATCCCATCTCCCATCCCTTAAGAGCTTCCAAAAGAGCCTCCTACCTTACATTCTCAATCTGATTTTGAGCTCTATATTCCACCTCCACCAACTAGTTATTTTTGTCATCATCCCATTACCCTTTGTCTTGATGGACCTATGGTGTGGGAACCAAAATAGGAGCACCTGGTTGAAAAGGAAATAGAGCTCTTACTTGAAGAAGACATAACTCCTTGGCAACCTCATCAAGGTAGATCACCAAATTTCAAGATGCCTAGTCTTGGCATCACTAAAGAAGAAATGGAAGACCTTGCAGCCCTTGAGAAGAAAGATCAGATTATGGTAGATGAAGATCATTTTTAAAGTTCTCAAGAAGTCTTGAGTGATGAAGAAGAGGTAAACTCTTGTATTGGATCTTCTTGCTTAGTTGATGATGAAGAATGTTTTCATTGTGTTGAAGAGCCTATATTAAGATAAGTAAATGAAGAAGATCATGATAAATTCATGTCTGATCAAGAGGACTCCATGAATGTTTATGAGGAGGATATCACCATAGGGATTCACCTTGGTGAACAAAAAGACAAATCACTAGCTTTTGCTCCATATCTGAAGTGGAATGTACTATCAAGGAGGGAGAACACTTTCAAGCCATCCCTCAAGAAGTGGTAGTCTTAGGAGAGTATCATGAGGTAAAGATAGAGGAATTATAATTTGAAGATGGTCTAGTCAAAGATGAAGGAAAGGTGATTTCTTGTGTAGATATTTTAGATTGAGTTGATGAGGAAGGATGTCTTCCCTTCTTTAAACAAGAAGAAATGATCATTAGTTATTCCATCACTTTGAAAGATATCATGAATGGATAAGGATACGTTATTAATCAGACTTTAAATGAATTTTTTGAAGTCATTGGACCAGGCTATACTCCTCTTTAAGAAGGTTATGAACTTTTCAAAGATGGAATAGGCAACATTGATACACAAGTATGCAAATGAAAATCATTCTTTCAAATCTACCCTTTCAAGAAGCATATGCATTTGATGATGACATGTTTGAAGTAATCAAGATGGGATATAATATTATAAATTATTTGGGAGAAACATATTGGCTCTTTAAGGATGGAATAAACTCTTATTAGCCTCAATCTTCTAAGGAACAAGAAATCAATAATCTTGGAGACATGCATACTAAGGGGATACAAGTTGATTATGAAATGAAGAGTGGGAAGCAACATGAAGTGTGTGAACATGTTCAATAGGAATATATCTACATTACATACCTATTTAAGGATGACCTACTTGAGATCAAATCAAATGAAATGCCAAGGAAAAGGTCTGATCCACAAAGTGCTCAATCTAAAGAGAAGCATGCTTATCACTATGTTTCATCTCACTATGGAGATGATTCAAGAAGTTTTAATTTTGATCCTAGAAAGGAGGTATGCTTAGTTTATAGTTGTGAATAATAGGTTGTTTCCCAATTACCCTAAGTGCTTGGAGCACATGTGTGTTCCTTGTGTGTGTGCTTTCTTTGTTGTGTGTGTCTTTTATTTTGTATTGTTGAGGTAGCCCTTAGTTGTCTTGTCATGGTCATGGTCAATGTTAAATATTTTACATTTTTTTATTATTACTTATATGACTCCTAAGACCAAAGGATTGATAAGACTACTGGTCTAATTAGTATAGCAGACATACTACCCCTAAGAGTCACCAATTTATTGACCAAATTTGAATTTTTAGTTAGATTGGGGTACCTATAGTAAAAAAATGATTTTTAAGCCTATAAGGGGGTATTAATTTATTTTCATGAGGTGTTTTACAAGTCAATTTATTCCAATTAATGTTTTACTAGCCTTGGTTAATTAGTTTTTAGGTTCATTTATCATTTTTGGGTCATTTAAGGAGTCAAAATAGTGCATTTAATGATTTTTACAAGTTTATTAGTAAATTTTCAAGTGTAAATGGGTTATTTCATTCCCCATATGTCAAAAAAGTTTTTAAGTAACTGAAAAAACTAAAAGTTGTAGGTTCATCAGAGGAAAAGTTAGTTTTCCTAAAGAAAAGGAAGAAAATGACACATGTACGACTCCTTGGGAAATGTGCCACATGGGGAAATGTAATGTAAATCCTATATATCTTCAAAAAACTCATATATATTCTTTATTTTATATAAAATTACCATTTCCAAGCCAAAACCATTCATCTCCCTTCTTGGTCTTCTTGGCAGATTGAAGTGACTTGCAGGTTTTTGCTCAATACAACCAACAAAAGAGGTTTAAATAAAAATTATCTTGGAGGAATATTAAAAACTAAGAGAAATTAAAATAAATATAATAAATTTGAGGAATGGTGCTTCATTATTTATGAACCATCTATTTGAAGTTTAGCTTCCAAAACTACCTATCAATCTATACACCGTATAGGTTTTCTCTTAGTTTGAATAGATCCATACAAACCAATTTATCATATTTATTTTAGATGATATTGGATATGTATAATTATGTATCCCATACTTTTTTTCATGTTTTATGGTGTTTGTATGAGCCAATAACCCCAAATTTGTAGATTGGTCTATTTCGTAAGTTATGGGCAGTTTTCACCATTTCCAAAAGTTTTTTGCCTTATCAATGGATATAGAGGGTTATTTTAGTTTAATATACATTTTTAAAACATATCCTTAACCAATTTTTCATTCCATATAAGTCTCATTGATTCTCATGTTTGCAAGCCTATGTCTCCATCATGTTAGATTAGTCATTCAACATATGCCTACCTCCTTTCTAATAATTATAGATGTTTTCTATGTTGAAAGGAATTTTTTGAGATTGTATCAAGTTTACATTGATTTGAATCATGATTAATTAATGTTTAAAATAATTTTAATATGTTCATGAGGTTTTTTAGTCCATCTTTGTCCACTTTCCCACACTCATTGTCCACTTCCAGCTCAATACACACATACATAGACCTTTTAATTATGTCATGCTATGGTGGGATATTTTGTAATGGTTTTAATATATCCATGGTGTGGAATGAATTTAAATTTTTTAAGATGGGTAATCAACCAATTTAATTCCATTTTCCATATTCACTGTCCATAGTTACATTTTGTTGCCTACACCTTAAAAGACCACCTACAGGTGGCTTAACATAGATTTGGAGTTATCAGTTTGAAACATTGAAGAATGATTTTAAAGCCTAATTTAATTATTAAAATTTGAGTTCACCATGGAATAATTTTATAAGGTGTTGGTTGGAAAAGTACAAGTTGAAAACCACCTCTAAAATGATGACTAGGATTTTTGGTTGTCTGCCCTAAAAGCACAAAATATAGGTCCTCAATGTTTTATATATATGTTATAGCATGGTTGAGATAACTATTGGAACAAATAGGTTGGTAAAGATTTTATCCATTGGTAGAGATAAATTCCATGCCAAGTTTTGGAGGAGGATGACAAGAAGAAGATAGTTCTTGAGAAGCTCAAAGACACCCCTGAGACCACTAAAACCAAACAGTGGCATCTACATTTTTGAGTTTGGAATGGATTTTGATATCTCAAAAAACAAATGAAAATTACCTTAAGTTTAGAATGGTCCAATGTATTGAGTGATGTATATATGAGTATGGAAATCATTAGGATGATGAGTAGGAATTGTTTCATATCTCAAGCACACCTACAGGTGTCTATACATAGGGACAAAATGTAATAATGGGCATACATGAGTTATGTTTAGGTATTGGCATGCATAAAGATGATTCAATTGAACTCTAATAGGCATAAAATGACTCTAAATGGTCCTAAAAAGTTTCTATATTATATGTGGCATTGATTTGATGCTATAAAACACCTATAGGTAACCCCTTCAAGGTAAAAGGTATAATCAACTGTGAGTGTAGCAAACAATGAGTCTTAACATGGTGTTCTCTTGGTTGGATAATATAAACATAATATTTTGAGGCCAAGATGATAATGATATGATTATTGGATCCTAAATATGATCTTGGATAACCATTATTAAATGTCCAACTCTTACAAATCCTCACCTTCAGTAGGGGTCAATGAATTCAGGGTTTTCTTAGTCCTACAGGTAGGGTTAGTATCGAGGTTTCTTAGCTAGAGGGAAAAGACTCAATATTAAAATTCAAGAAGAGGTGAATTAAAATAATTAAAAGAGTTTTTCTAAAAAAAATTTCAAACCCCAATTATCACACTAACCTATATGTAGGGGTAAATAGGTGTGTCAGTCAAAATAGTGGAGAGCTCAGTTTATGAGCTCAGAGTGCATGGGAAGGATTGATAGAAGTTAAGATGATGAAGCATGTTTGTGATCACTCTTATTGTGATAAATATGATATTAAGGGAATATAAACAATGTAAAATAACTTTCATAGAGATTCAAATGGTTTTGAATGCATCTACAACCAACCTTGTTGACTGTGTAAATAGTGAACATGTTTAGAGCTCCAAATGATAAAAAGGAACCTGGAAAAGTGAATAATATGTTTTAATAAGGCATAAATTTATTTAAGAGTATTGAGGGGATATTTATGAGAACCTCCCAAAAGGATAGAACATACAAAATATACCTATAGGAACCCTAAGTAAATAGGGTACAATTAAACAAAGGGTACTCAATCTTGGAATCCAAGAATATGAGTGATCCATGAGAGGTCAAAATGGGGAACATAGAATAGAAAACATTCATAATGATGATGAAAAATTTAATAAGATTTTTTTATCTCAAAATAATCAGATGGAGGTCCTCTAATCATCAAAACACAACCAGCTCTCCAATACCCCCTATATAGTCTACCTATGAAAAGTCTGCCTTAGAATTTGAGCAGTTCAAGGGGTCATATGACCTAAATAGGTGCTAAAGTTTTGTACATGTAATCCTTCAATATTGGATAACCCTCTCCAATTACTATATTTGGTGATAAAATAAGGTAACATCCCTCAATTCTATCACAGAGGTAGGGCACTTTCCCCTTACACAAACCCTACATTCTTGATAAAGGAGGTAGGAATATGAACTAAAAGTGTGAAGAACATTATATGAAGGTTTGTGAAGTTGTAATACATCCATAAAATAATGGGAAACCTATTATGGGAAGGACAAACCAAAAACAAAATCTATGCTCCTAGGTTAATAGGTAAGCCATTTTGAGACATAACACCCAACAAAGGGTCATTTTCAACTACATCCCTAAGTGAGATTTCCACATTTATTGATCATGATTTTAGGATGAAATTATAGGTGTTTAAAGTTATATAATCAAAGAAGCTCAGGTAAATGCCTAGAATACTAGATGTTATAGTCAAGGTTAGTAGGCATGACTAAGCCTAGAGGCCAGTTGTAGGGTCACTCACATTTATAGCATGATAAGAACATTAATATTAATTTTAACATGTTCTTGGGTCTAATAAAAAAGTTTTTAACCTTTTAGAGTGTAGAGGAAACTTAGGATAAGCCATTTTTGGCTCAAGAGCAACTCAGAATTATAAAAAACAAACACAATAGGTCAAGTTGTTATGCTCACATCATTCATGATGCTTTGCATGGAGACCATATAAGTTATGGGAAGATATAAAGGGTATTTAATAGTGAATTTGTGGGTTTTTTTAGTAATTTGGATGTTTGACCTTTATGAACCAACCTTAAGAGTGAAAACAAGCCTAAAACCCTATTGAACCCTCAACCAGGACCAGTTTGTGAAAATGGAGTTGGTTAGCTGATAAAATGGAATATTTGTCTCATGAAACCTATTTCATGTTGAATACGACTCACCTAACATCCTCCCCATGCTAGCTAGCTGTACAGATGGGGCAAAATTAGGATTTTTCTCACTTTTTTGTGTGTTTTATAGGTTATAAGAAGTTTCAAGAGATTAAAAGCACATGGATGGAAATATTGAGACTTAATATAACTAATAATTTAATTTTCATGCCTTGAAAATGTTCTTGAATTCCTCAAATAGGTGTTTCAACTCATCCAATCAAATCTGGCATATTGGGCAAGCTAGTGAAGAAGATGAAAAACTTCAAGTAAGCTGAATTTAAGGTACCCCTGATGCTTCAAAGGTAATGGAGGGTATTTAAAGGTATCACACACTTATTAAAATGTATTTTAATGGATACCTAATGATAAATTTGAGGCAAAATGTGTAAGGTGCATGGAAGGGTAGTTTCTAAGACAATAAATGATGATGGATCCTTTTTAGTTAATTCCAAAATACCAAGAATGAAAAAAATGCATGGAGAGGAATTTTTGATGTCCCTATATTCCATTACAATCATTGGGACTTCTCCTCATCAGTTATAGGATGTTCAAATAGAGCCAAACATGAAGGTAATTTTTTCTGTGCAAAAGGAGTTTTGTGCCACTTTACATAACTTTGATGACTTGAATTGATAATTTTACTTCATGACCTTGTATGGTTCAACCCATACATTATTATCATGCATGTATAAATTATTTTATCATATTAAGAAGTGTCTTTGTGACCCTTTGACTTCTCTTTATATTTCTCTCTCTCAAACTCTATAAGAGTTAGCCATTTTGGCCATTATATTCTATGCTCCACCTAAGTATGGTGAATCCATGATAATTTATATACATTTTAATCAATAAAATTACTAATTTTTACCTCTTCATGACTTTTCATAAGTGTGTTCCACTTAAATGATGAATCTTGTTTAGTGGAGACTATGGATTCCTAGCATGTGGTCTCATTCTTTCACCTTGTTTGCAGTTAGAAAACTTCTTCTTGCAGGGCATGTGAAGTGTTTTATGGGATGTGAAATGTTGAGTGAGTTATTATTTTAATTAGATTTATTAAATTACTCTTGTATATTCCTAATATCTTTGTACATTCATCCATGACCTCACATTGTAGCATTGATGTGAGAAGATAAAGATTGAAGGAGTGTATTTTTAGTTTGTTTCTTGGTCTCAAGTATAGAATGTAATTGGTTGTAGGTCACCAAATTGATTTGGTGTATCAACCCCTTAGTTTATATTTGTTTTTATTTATCTCTCTCTCTTCTCACCCCAAAAAATTATTAGTAAGTTCAATCCTAAGTGGTATATCAAAGGAGCTAGCCCTATCTAGAGACTCACCTCATTCCTTAGGCTGCCCATAAGCCTAGATGTGATTAAATTGTGCCACTTAGTCAAGGAGAAATTTTTAATCTCCTCAAAGGGTGAAAATATAAGTTAAAATAGTTAAATGGTGTCTCCTTCATGATAACATGTATTTATCATTACCACTCAGACCTGGATAAGGTTGTTCAAATATTGTACAAGCTTTCCAAAGAGAAAGACACTTAGAGACTATAAAAAAGAATCACCTCTTAGGATAATATCACTTTAATTATATGAAGGTGAGGTATCTTTAATTAATTATGAGGCATTTATAACCTCTAAAGATGAAAATTTTCTAAGGCAAACCAAAATAGACTTGTAGTAGAATGATATACCCACACAGTCAAGACACTTTTCCTTTTGCTGAAGACACTTTATGGAGATCAATTATCTAATAAAAATACCATGATAAGTATATTTTTTACTTCTTTAAACATACTTCAAAATAATTATTATCCATCAAATTCTGAAGTGGATAAATAGAAGCAAAATTAGACCCTGCTTGGATGGACAAGGCATAGTGACCTATTGTTACTCTTAGTGATTGTTCATAAAGGATGGGCCATGAATATATAAAATAATGAAAATAATTTCAATATTATTGTTACCCTTAAAAATTAACAAATTTTTAATCTCCTCTCTCTCTTTCTCTCTCTCTCTCTCTCTCTCTCTCTCTCTCTCTCTCTCTCTCTCTCATCTCTCTCTCTCTCTCATCTCTCTCTCTCTCTCTCTCCTCTCTCATCTCCTCTCTCTCTCTCCTAGTTATACCATCCACTTGAAGTTTGTCTTTTTTGAGCTTGTGAAGGTAGTGACAGAGGAGAGAGAATGTTTGAAGCATCTGTACAACCTAAAACTTGGTAAAAATCCTAAAAATGATCTATGAAATCCCAAGGGACACTTTAATACTATTTAAAACTAAAATATGATTTTTTAAGTCTGTACAAGTGCCCAAAAGTGCTTGTAAAGAGGTAATTTGCTTAGTTTTGACATTGAACTTCATGTTTTGTCAGTGTATGAACATCCCTAAACATCATATGAAATTATTTACATTGATTAACCTTATTTAAATGTTTTATTTATAAGATAGTACGTACAACTTCATAAAATAGGCCAAAATGTCATTTTATCCAATAAGAACATGATAAATGGTTAAGACATGATATTATGAACTTAAAGACACATTGATAGATTTTTATAATGAATATAAACCATACAAAAGCTTTGAGCATGTTTTAAAACATCAAGACCTTGTGAATGATCCCTAGGAATAAACAAGTACACATGAATCCAAACCTTATACCAAGCTAAGAAATGACTAATATGACCATAAGAAGATTATTTAGGACCTTTAAGACCATGAATAGACCACATAAAAGTTTTTATAATCCCATGAAAAGTTTCAACTTAGAGTGGTTGACCCATTTTGACTTGGGGTCAAAATTTGGTCAACAAGGATGTAATTAGCATTGATATATTTTATACATATGTGAATCATCAAAGGAATACAAAAATTTGTTTAATCCAAGGGTGCCCCAATAACATATAAAATTACCTACATTGGGTATTAATGTGAATCTGGTGGCCACATGTGTAGGACCAACGTATAATGGTAATGTAATCTCATAAATGGGATTTTGAATGTGATCATTAAATCATTCTAAGGCCATGGTGGTAGGAATAAAATATTGACATGCATATTTTAGATTATAAATATATGTTAGTTTACAAATATTCACCCTTAAACCATTATCAACCATGACACTCTAAATACGTTGATGATCATTGTGAGCTTAAATGAATAAAGAATGTAAATTGGAGTCATCCTCTACTATCTCATGCTCTATAAATTTAATGAGAGGCCTATAGGGTGCTAGAGTATATTAGGTACCAATGAAATCATTCAAAGTATGGGGTACCTCTATAATATAATGGTAATAAAATATTGGAGGGTGTGCATTATATGCATAATGCACTCCTAATGTATATATTATCTTAGTTATATGCTTAAAAAAGGGGTCACTTAATATTTTCATTGCTTTAATTTCACTTGGTTTTGATTTCAAAATGTCTATTATTATGTTCAAATTAATGATGTTTGGATCTGTAAAATACTATATCTTGTGTCTCAAACTGATACATCTATTAGTAATGTGGCCTAGTGCCCTATGATAATCATAAAAAGTGTTCTGATAAATTTTTTTTATAAGGGAACGATTCACATAAAACTCTTTAATATGAAGGAGAGATATGAAATTGCATTCCAATAGTGTTTTGAGGAACTTATATAAATATTCCATTATATTAGTTAATTATCTCCTTGGAGAAGCTAATAGAATAATGTGTGGTGTAGGCTTAGTAACTACATGTATTGTTGCCTTTTGATCATTCTTATTGTCATTTGTTCACATTGTATTGTGGATTATTTATAGTATTTGAATGTGAATCTTAATAGTTTTTATACTTGAGATTATTCATCGATAATTTAATATAACTTCCCTTTATTTTACAATGTGGCATAAATCTATAAATGATAGAAACTTATTGAAATTATTGATTCATGGAGGGATGGAAGAAAAATTTTCTTGAATTTATCCTATAATTATTTTTATTCCATAAGATTTGTCATTTTATATTACATTATCATGTACCTTAAGACATATTATGTGATATGCTCATTATATTTATGTTTGAGTTGAGAAATCTGATCATAAAAAGACTTCTTAATGATATTAGTTGAAAAACTACTAGGAACATGCCAGCCAAAGAATTAAAAATAATTATCTATTTATTAGGTAAATCATTATAAATCATATTCCTTTATACTCCTTGGAAATAACTTTGGCAATAATATGTCATTAGACACATAGTCCAACCATGTTGTATGAAATGCTCCCAATTGTTGGTCGGGGTTACCCTTTCCATCATATAGTGTAAACTTGGGTGGCACAAAATGATAAGTAGAGGAGATACTACTATATTTTGTGCCAATGTATTGTGAAATAACATGTTAGAATCAAGATCCTAATTTTGTTAAGAAATACCTTGTTGTAACTGTAACACCTTAGCTTGCAAAGTGTGAATCTCATGCATAAAGGATTGTAAATCAAGAGAAAAAGAATGTGTGCTAGCCAAAGATGGTACATTCCTAATAACTAAGTTAAAATTTGGAATATGTATATTTAATACCTTAGGTTTCCCCATAATAAATTATGGTATAAAATTTATATCCATGAGGGTCATAGGATTAGAAATATAATATGATTGTGTTATTATAACACTTTTGATATCCAAAAGGGTTTTCAAAACTTTAGAATGATTTAGAGGTTGCTCATGGATTCTCTCATGAAATATTTGAATGATTCCTCTTTTTTAATAATATTTATTCCCTAATTATAGGTTAAAGTTAATCTCGATATCCATTTTATGGACCAAGGTTATCTTGAATAGATTATTCATGCTCCAAATTATTATCGATAATTTTGACATGTTCACTATGTTTAATAATATTCAAAGGTTATGATATACCCTTATTATTATCCATGTTATGTATTTTAATAAAATTAATCTTAGTAATACTCAATTGGAATACCACTTAATCTATCACTTCTTCTATGAGAGGTAGAATGAATGTTTTTGGATTACATATAGTATGAAACAAAAACTTGAAAGATTTTTGTTATAATAGAGTTGATCACATCTTAAAATCTAAAAATAACAATTGGAAAAATAAATAAGAAGGATATAAACCCTAGAAACATCTAGGGTTAGAGTTTGGTAAAATTATTAATATAGATAGGTTCACCAATATGTTTTATCAAATTTTGGAAAATCATGGAAATAGATTACCTAATATGATAAACTACTATTCAAAATCAAACTATTACATATATGTAATAAATGCAAAAAATTGATTTTAAATTTTTTGAATATATAAATATACTAAATATGAAAATTTAAAAACACTTATATGAACTTAGCTATAAAATTGAGATGTATACTATTATTATATCTATGACTAACTAACTGATTATGTTGATTGATTGCAGACGTGGAATAAGAGTTGTAAGGGTTCCTAGACACTTGTGTTACAACTAGATAGTAGTGGGGTATGTTATTGTCTAAATAGGATGGAATTATCCATCAGATAATAGGGATATGATATTTTATGGGTTCACATTCACCTTTTTTATTATAGGGACTATACATGGTATTTTGAATCATTTTGGGGACCACTATGTAACTATTTTTCCACTCAAAAATCCTAGCTTAATAAATAAGAAGATAAATGAAATCATGGAGTACAAATGGTTTAGTAATTAAATTTTTTATTGAAATCAACATGCCCTTATGTTAAGTGATACCTACATACCAATACTATGAATATGGATCAAAATTTAAGTAATTCTACCATGCCAAGGTGGTGTGTGTGAAACTGGTGAAAAATACTAGAGTTTGTGTAATATTGTGTGAGTAAGTGATTTTACACTTTAGTTTAGGGATATTAGGGTTTTATCTATTCATGTTTTTAATAAAGATGGAATTTCTCTCAATATACAATTATAATTCTGATGTTTTTTAGTATTGAAACCTCTTGTGTACAAAACAATTTTAAATGTGCTCTTATAGTGGTATTTTTATAATTCCTTTAGATGGGGCTTTCCAAATTTATGATAACACCCCTTCCTAGCTTTTAAATTATATAAAATCAATGTTAATTAGTGGGATGACACTGTAGAAAGAGTAGACAATAGTGGGATGTGTTATTCTCTCACTAGGGTGATAATATCCTAGAAGGATAAACTACTAAATTGAATGTATGATTCAAAGTAATAGTGAGCTTAGGTTACTAAGTGATATGAATAGGAACATTATGGACTGATTTGGATTGCTTTAAGGAGTGATCCATCATGTGGAGAGAAAATGAAATGGTGAAAAGTCCCTATAATAGGTCATTATCTAAGCGTATCAAAATATCTACCACAAGTGCATTCTTTTACCTTAAATGTTAATATATGTTTCTATAGTTAATTATACTTATATTAATATTTTCATCTTCAAAGGTGATGACTTTGGGTATTGGATAGATTAGCTAAAGAGAATTCTTGTATGGAAAGGAGTTTGAAAGAATGTTATTCATGGGCACACACCACCTAAAGATTGAAATACTTTGACTCAAAATCAAAAAATAAATAAAAAAATGATGAAAATGTGTCTGCACAAGCTTTATTCTATTTTTAGAGTACCATAGACCCAAGTATCCATCCATTAATTGTAGGATGAAAAAATTCCCATGAAGCATCGAATACCTTAGGAAATTCATATCAAATATGTACTAAGGTAAGAGAATCAAAAATCCAAACTCTTAAAATGAATTTTGAAAAATTTATAATATCAAATCATGAGGGAGTTGGAGAATACTACATAATGATACCATAAAGTGATAGTTTGTGTAAAAATTATCCAATATAGTGTTATAGTAAGGAATATTTTGATATCTTTATCTCAAATATGGCTTCATATTATGATCAATATTGATGAGTATAAGGACATATATACTATAAGTTCTGATGAGTTAGTGGGTTATATATTATCTCATGAGGATAAGAAGATAATACATACAAGAGATCAATAGCAAGCACTTAAAACTAGGGCAAAGGGTTCAAATAAAAAAGAGAAACATAAAAAATAGACTCAAGGGAGTTAAAAAAAATAAAAAATAAAATATAAATCTACCTTCATAGGTAAAATAAATAAATACTTTTCATTACTACATAAAATCAAGACATGATAAAATATTACTAGATGTTGGAAGCTAAGAATCAAGCTAATCAAGAGGGTGAAAACAAGTTTATTCAAGTTAAATAGATTAGGTTCAAGAGTACTTACATTAATGTATCACATATATTTTGGGAATATAGGATATAAATAATTTTTTTTCTCTTGGTTCAAGTTAATTAAATCACATTACACTTCATAAAGACAATTTCAAAAAGTTGGATAATTCTCTTAAAAGCCAAGTACAATTGGGAGATGAAAAATCCGTCCAAGTTGAAGAAAAGGATAACATAAAAATCACCACAAGTCAAGGTGAGAGTGAAATTATTTTATTTTATTTTTATACAAATTTATATCCTATGATTATTTATCCTAAATTCATAAGATATAGTGATGAAATCAAATCATACAAGTTATATAATCATACTAATAAATCCATAGTTTTGTTTTTATGGATTGTAATTTTTTTCTAAAATGAGATGTATGTAAATTATTATCATATATATAAATATTTCATAATTGAATGGATGTAATCCTATTTAATTTTATTTGTAGGGATTAAAAATTCCTACACAAGTTTATAGTTTAGTAGGAAATAATACTAACTCTTACCAAGAAATTAGTCATCCATCTTCATCAACTCTAAGCAAGTACAAGTGTTTGTTGAATCTGCATCTAGCTAATAAATATGTATATCATGAATATGATAGGAGGATCATAATTATTTAACATCATGAATTTAATGTTTTTTTTTTTTAATGATCTAAAAATACTATGTTTTCATTATCATTTGTGGCTAGTGAACTTAGAAGCTATGCAAAAGCTAGTCAAAAGAAACAATAAGTCGATGCTATGAAAATTGAGGTGGATTAAATTTAGAGGAATTATACTTGGAATATATTTATAACTAAATTTAAAAAATAATTAATTATAAATAAGTGTGTCTATAAGACAAAATTCAAAAGTGATAGAATAATTGACAAACTAAAAGTTAGACTAGTTGAAAAAGGGTTTGCACAAACATATGGGGCTAACTATGAAGAAATGTATTCACCCATGGCATGTAAAAATATTATAATACCAATAATTTGTATATATTATCATAAAATATGTAAAATCCATAAAATGGATTTTAAAATTGCATTCGTGAGTGCATTCATTAAAGAATAAGTATATGTGGGGCAACCATTAAGTTTTGAGGTAAAGGGTAAAGAGTTTTTGGTATATAAATTGAAGAAGGATATTTATGGGTTGAATCAAACTCCAAGAGATCGGTACTTAAGAAATGGTATATGGTTATTGGATCAAGGCTTCGTAATAATTCAAAATGAATGAACTCTTTACATACACTCATTTGATTATAATGTGTTATATATCTATCTCTATGTAGATGACTTGATATTTATAGGTAAATCTATATAGATGTTGAATAGTTTAAGAAATATATGAAAAAAAAAATGATATGATGGATGTTGGACTTGTGAATTACTCTTTTGGCATGGAATTCCATGAAAAAAGAGAGCAAGTATTCATTTTTCAAGCTAAATATGTCTAATTCATGTTAAATAAGTACAATCTTCATGATTCTAAACTAGTGGACACTCAAGTTTAAGGTGAAGAAAAGCTAATGAGACATGATGGAATTACTTTAGCTGATGAAAATACTTTTATAAGTATGGTGGTAGATTTGATGTATCTAAATATAATAATACCTTATATTAATTATGGGGTTTCATTAGATTTTAGATTTTTAGATATGTAAGAGGTACTTATAATCATGGTATTCATTTTATATCATAAATTTTATTGTATCTAATTGGTTACACAAATTAAAATAGGGGGATGATATCTTGATGATAGGAATTCAAATTTAGGTTATTGCTTCACATTGGAAAGTGGGTTGTTTCTTGGTCTTCAAAGAAACAAACTACACTTGAATTGTCCTCTATTGAAGCCGAATCTAAAACCCTTAAATCAGATTTCACATAAGGATTATAGTTGAGAATACTCTTAGTTGATTTCAGAGAGACTCAACTAGAACCAACACAAGTTTTTTGTTATAACAATGGGGCAATACAATTGTCTAAGAATCTAGTTTTCCATGTTATAACCAAGCATATTGATATGAAAAATCATTTTTTCAGAGACTTGGTCAATGATTTTTTTTCATTTATCATGTTAAAATTTAAGATTAATTTTTTGATAATTTCACCAAGGGATTGTTGAATAAGATTCAAGGAATACTTAAGGAGATGATATGCATTTCTAATCTTTGCATCAAATGGGGAATGTTGAGTATGATTTAATATTGGAACTTTATTATTAATACTATATTTATTTTATTTATGTTTTTATTAGATTACAAAGGTTATTTAATTTATTTATGTAATATATTAATTATTTATTCAATTTTGGGAACTTATTAAAAAACATGGTTAGAATTACTAGTTAGAGTCTAGTTCACTAAATGTGTACTTAATTGAGCTCAAATATTTATACACTCATCCTCAATAGACAGGGTACAATTTTTAGAATTAAGTTAATTTAAATTTGGGGAATCTATATTGTTTAATGTGCATGTTTATGCTCACTTGTTGAGAAAGGCTTCTTTCATATTGACCTTGTCTTATCAATAAGTCAATTTTTTTTCTTGAGTATAATTTAAGTTATATTCAAGTATATTTTTATGATTACATGTATATATGCATATGTCTATGTGTGTGTGTGTGTGTGTGTATATATATAGACACGCGCACACACACACACACACATATTTATTAGTACTAGCTTTTAATCAGAGCTACGACTGGTTTAGGGGGACAAACTAGGGGCCCAGTCTCCAAGAGAACTATTGAACCATTATAAACTACTAACACTTGATCACATTTGAAACCATTAAGTAAATGGCCACAACTAGCCTATAAATTCCCTATGATATTAGAACTTGGGTGGAGATGGGCACAACTAAACCACTTCACCAATCCTTCTACATTTAATTGACAAAATATTTGGGTGCTAACATTTTTATACCAAGAATGCCCAAACCAGTGGTGAATAGTATCCCTGGCCATGGACTCTGGCTTGCCTCATCACATTGAACATAGGCTTCAAACCACTTACCAACCCCCATATCATTGAACACTGATCTATTTAGCCTATTACATGTGGATAATTTTCATGAAGGTGTGCATACCTTACCCTTATAATATTGGAACCTATGACCTCCATTTTGGGAGCACATGCTCTTCACCATTAGGCCAACTCAGGTGCACTAAAAAAATTTGGGTGTTGACATTTTTATATCCAAAATGTCTAGACCAGTGGTGAATATTATCCATAGCCATGGATTGTGGGTTGCCTATTCACATTGAACATAGGTTTCAAGCCAATTTTTGACCCCCATTACATTAAACACCAAGCTAGTTAGCCCATTTCATGTGGATACTTTTCATGAATGTGTGCATACCTTACCCCCTACCAAATTAGAATCTATGACTTCCCTTTTGGGAACACATGTTATTCACTATTAGGCCAACTTAGGTACACTAAATGTTTTGGGTGTTGACATTGTTATATTTGAAATGTCTAAATCAATGGTTAATAGTATCCCTATCCATGGACTATGACTTTCCTTGTCACATTGAACATAAGTTTCAAGCCACTTACCAACCTGTATCACATTAAACACTGAGCCAGTTAGCCCATTGCATCTAAATACTTTTCATGAAGGTGTGCATACTCTACCCATTGCTAGATTAGACCATGTGACCTCCCCTTTAGGATCACATGTTATTTACCACTAGGCCAACTTAGGTGCACTAAAGTTTTTGGGTTTTGATGTTTTTATACCCAAAATGTCCAAACTAGTGATGAATAGTATTATAGCCATGGAATGTAGCTTTCCTCATCATATTAAACATAGGTTTATAGCCATTTTCTTACCCCCATCATATTGAACATCGATACAGTTAACCCATTGCATGTAGATACTTTTCACGAAGGTGTGCATACCTTACCTCCTGTCAAATTAGATCCCATGACCTCCATTTTGGAAGAACATATTCTTCACCATTAGGCCAACTCAGGTGCACTACTTCTATTTTTATATTACTTAGTTTTTAATTAAGGTATTAAATTTTATTTCACTTTATAGACATAACTTGTCATGTAAGTTATCTTGTAATAGGTTTGTTTTGACTTTATTTATTAATAAAGAATTGTGCACAAAGTAGTGTGGTGAACTATTTTCTATTGAGAAATATGTTTTCATGTGTTAATCTATAATTTTATTTCATGAATTTATTAATGAGTACAAGCAAACATATTTTTTCTATTTTAAAGTTATTCATTGCAATTTTTGGTCAACAATATCACTTATAACATAATTAGATTAATAAATACTAATTAAAGGACATATTGGTTGATACATACCTTCAATTTTAAATTAGATCAAAGATTATTTTCACTCCATATATAAATTAAAACATTAAACCATAAGTTTCTATTATTTCTCAAACCATTAATCTAACCCGCTATAATCAAAGAACTAATGGTGGTACATTTTTTTTTATCACAACAAAAACATGCAAAAAGATTCCAAAGTTGCTATGTAGAATGTGTAACATTCAATCCATGAGCTCAATTAAAAAAATTATACTCATGATTGGATGGGTGTATAAATTTAATAATTAAATTTTATGCCCTTTATTTGACCCTACACTATAAAATTTCCTACTTAAATACACATCTCATAAGAAACATTTATTATTTTTCAAGGAAAATGAGTGTGAACTTTGCACTTATCAGAGTTGTTGCCAAAATCTAGATAATGCGAATGCAATGGAGACGTAATCACACAAGATGAAGCAAGTGCACACCATATAGATGCTAAAGCAATTTGAAATTATACAAGAAAATAAATTGCACAAGACAAAATGGAGAAAACCAAAATCTAATTAACATGAGATGGCCAAAGTGAGGAATACATATAGGAGAGCACATAAGTAACTCCTCCATAAAAGATGGTCAAGGCACCTCAAGAATAGACTGTAACTCCTCCATGAAAGGTGGTGACAAGATGCTAAGAATAGAGAAGTAACTCCCATCAAGGGAGTTACTTATGACACCTATGACACATCTATGACACACACCTCCACATAAGCTAGCCTATCCCACAAATGTAGGAAATCTCCATGTATGCACAAATATAATTTCCCTAATTAAATAATAGGGAACAATAAAAACCTACACTAATACCCCCCCATAAGTGCAGCTTAGGTGGGAAATGTCAAAATATAAAATGGGTCCTAAAACTAGGCTTGATGAGGTACCCATGTACAAATGCAATCTCCCATAAGATAGAGAAAAGGAGAAAACCCGTAGGAAAAAGACTCCCCCCCAAAAGAGAGACATAAAAGAAAAGAAGAGGCTAGAAGGACCCCCCCAAAGATGATGCTACTGTAGATGTGGACTGGACCCCAAGAAGACCTCATAGATGAATGAACTTGCTCTCAGTGAAAGGTTTGCTGAAGATGTCTGCAACTTGCTCCGAAGACTAGCAAAATATCAAGTCAATGACTTGACTATGAATAAGATCCTGAATGAAATTCATGTGAATCTCTATGTGCTTGGTCTGCTGGTGTTGAACTAGATTCCTACAAATCTAAATGGTACTCTGGTTGTCACAATAAATGATGGTGGGCTACCTGATAGGAATGCCAAACTCAAAAAGAATCCCCTAAAGCCAAATAGCCTCAGTAGCTACATTAACAGATCCCCTGTACTCTACCTTTGTGGATGATATAGCAATAACATTCTGCTTCTTGCTAGACCAAATGATAGGACTAGAACCTAGAGAGAAACTATAACCAAAAGTAGACTTACGAGTCTGTGAATCGCCAACCCAGTCTGAATCTATATATCCAACCGAGTCAACCTCTATGCCAAATCTATAATGAATCTCGTATCTCTGTGAACCTTGTATATAATGCAAGATCCTCTTAGCTACTTTCCTATGTAGCTCATGAGGTTCCTACATAAATCTAGAGACAAGTCCCACTATATATGATATGTCAGGCATGGTGTAAGTCAAGTAGATGAGACTACCAACAAGTTATCGATACTGAGTGGCATCAACCAATGGTGAAGAATAATCAGAATCAAGCTTGACTCCTGATAGAAAGGGAGTTAGAGATGGCTTGCAATCAACCATGTGAAACTGATCTAATAAGTCAAGAGCATACTTAGGCTATGCAAGAAAAATCCCTGAATCTGACTGTGAGATCTCGATGCCAAGTAAGTAGTGCAACAAACCCAAGTCTATCATGTCAAATCTATCCTGAAGAGATGCCTTCACTGCTACAATAGCTAATGAGGAACTCCCAATGATCAAAGGGTCATCAACATATAGAACCAAAAGTAGGAGTGAATCATCTTGCCGCAAGAAGTAGACATTGGGGTCAGAATGGCACCTAGTGAAACCCACTGTGAGAAGGAAGGAATCCATCTTGGCATACCACACCTAAGGGGCCTATTTGAGGCCATAGATAGATTTCCTAAGTCTGTATACTAAGGAAGAATTCTAAACAAATCTTGGTGGCTGCTCCATGTAGATCTCCTCCTCTAGGTCTCTGTGAAGAAAGGCACTCTTCACATCCATTTGATGCACATCCCAACCATGTTCTATGATAATAGCCAAGGTGAGTCAGATAGAAGTCATCTTTTCAATGGGTAAAAAGGTCTTTGAGTAGTCAATGCCTGTCACCTGTGAGAAACCCTTGGTGACCAATCGTGCCTTGTACTTATCAACTGACCCATTTGCTGCAAACTTGGTCCAATATATCCACCTGCATCGAACCATCTTTCTTTCCTTAGGAAGTGAAGTCAAATCCCAAGTGTGATTTTTGATTAAGGAAGAATATTATTCCTCCATAGCATTATCCCACTATGGTACCCCTGATGCCTCTTGAAAAGTTTGTGGATCTAAAACTAAAGCAAAGAAGGCATGTGGATCTCTTTGAAAATCCCCCTAGTATGTCTGTCATCTGTGGGATCTCCTGCCCAAGTGCCAGTACTCTCAAGTGTCTATCTTGCCCAAAGTGGCCCAAAAGTGGGCGAGTCAGGTGCTAACTCCTCATCCTCTGACTAACTAGAGGTGGATGACTCTACATCACTATCCTCATTGTCCGAGCTCAAAGAAGAAGAAGATGTCTCTAGGTTGAGAACATGTTGTGGCTAATCTAAATCTGATGAGGAATCATCATGAAGAAGTAGATCTGATGAGGGAGAAGAAGTGTCAAGTTTTGAGTCTCTAGGACACTCCTGAAAGTGGACACTTCTCTCAATGAATAACTCATGAGTGGTCAGATCTAGAAGGTGATACCCCTTAATACCATATGGATATCCTAAAAATATACAAGGCTTGGACTGACGTTTCATAGCTTTGCATTTCTTATTCAAAATGCAGGCCATGGCTGGGGATCTAAAAACCCTAAGGTGCTCAACATCAGGTTTCCTTTTATGCCAAGCTTCAAAGGGTGTTATCCCTTTCAAAATTTTGTGAGGAACCCTATTTTGAATGTAGCAAGAACAATTGATGGCTTCGACCTAGTACTGTGGTACTAAGGATTTGGAGTGAATCATATAGCTACCCATCTCTTTCAAGAACCTATTTTGGCATTCTACAACCCCCTTCTATGAAGGACTATAAGTGATTATGTGTTACAAATCAATCCCCTCTATGGTGCAAAATTGCTCAAACCTGATGCTGACATACTCCCATCCATTATCAGTTTGAATAACCTTGATGGATTTCACCCTATTTCTCAAAAAGAGCCTTGAAGTCTAGAAAAATTTCAAACACTTTAGACTTTTGTTTGAGAAAACATATCCAAGTGTACCTAGAGAAATCATCAATGAAAGTGAGGATGTACTTGGCCCTTGTGAAAGATGGTTTGGGAAAGGGTCCCGATACATCATTGTGGACTAACTCCAAAGGTTGTGAAGCCCTCCAAGCTTTGCCTTAGTCAATTTTTTCTTTGAGATGCTTCCCAAGGGATCACCCCTTGTAAAGTCCTTTTGAGAATTGGACATGAGGCAAACCAATGAACATGTCATTTTTGCAAAGTTGCTCAAGGTAGCGGTGGTTAAGGTGGTCAAACCACTCATACCATAATTTGCTAACTCCATCTGAATGAGTCAACAATGCTATTGGAGAAGAATCAGGTGCAAAATGTGAGGTGTATAACCTTTCTTGGTGATCTGCCTTACCCACTACCACTATAGTATCACTATGCAACTCCTTGATAGCCACTAAATCTGGTGAAAACTCAACTCTCATGCCCCACCCAATGTGAGTGATTTGGTACACTAATAGGAAATTGGTTGAAAGAGAAGGAACACTTAGAACATTATTGAATGTTCCTCCTTCCATTTCAACTGACCCTCTCCCTGCAACAGAGACTGATGTGTCATCACCCAAACTAATTGAAGTCATGCTACAAGGCTCTAAAGATGAAAACTCAACTAGTGAAGAGCCCATGTGGTGAGAAGCACTCGAATCAATGACCCATGATGTTGTATAAGTTGTAGTAGCTATAAGGGCCTTGCCCTTTTATTTATCCTTACCCTTGCCTTTTGCCTTGGTAGAATCTTGGGTAGATGAATTCTACTTGATGGACTCAGGAACACCTATGTTGTGCTTCTCTAGAAGATATGTTAGGTGATCTATTTGTTTCTTCATGCATTTATGTTCATCATGCCCTATCTTTTTACAATAGGCACACTTAACCTTCTCCTTCTTAGGTTTAGCATTGGAGGAGGAAGACTCAGTGTTGTTTTTGGCATGATTGTTGTTTTCTTTCTTCTTCTCTTAGTCCTTGTTCTTTTTCTTCTTTTCCTTTGTTGAAGTCTTATCCTTACCATTTCCAGCTATCAAAGCTTGGGGTTGAGTAGACTTCATTGTGCCCATTTGAATTAGCTTATCTTGCTCCCTAGTCAAGTCAGCAATGAATGAATCCAAAGAAGGCATTTTCCATGTAGTGCCAAGGGCACTTTTTGTGGCATGGAAAGTGGAGACAAAGACTGAATAGCTTGGACCTAACTTTGTGAGAATAGAAAGGATGAGTTGATCATCTTTCTTCTCTATCCTTCATTATTTCAATTGCAATTTACGGGCCTTAAACTTAGTGAAGAAGTCCTATAGGGTGTCAAAGTTGCTAGGACTTAGACTTATGAGTTCATTTTCGAGCTCATGACCTCTCATCTCATCAAGCTTCCCAAATAAGAGTTCTAAGGTGTCCCATATGTCTTTGGGAGTCTTGGAGGTTTCTAAATGGAAGAGAAGTTATGGAGACATAGACAAGCTTAGTAATCCATAGGCTTCATCACTATGGTTGTACCACTTGACCTTTTTAGCATCAGTGTTGGGTTCTACTTCAGTACCCATGGTGATCCTATACAACCCTTTGCTTTTAAGAATGATTGAGATTTTAACCTTACATTCATGATAGTTGAAGGGTGTTAGGGGTTTAAGTTGAAAAGAATCCATTTTAAGCTGAATTTAGGTGAAGTTGTGTTGATTTCAAGTTGTAGAATTATGTAGAAAGGAGAATGAAAGCAAAGATTTGCAAGTTGTGAAAAGTAATCACATCCCCCTGAAATATTGATTCCCCCCAAATATGCAAGTGTATGCTCAAAATATGTCAGGCTCAGCCGAGAATGCATCTTAGAGCAATCAGTGAAAGACTTAAGCAAACAGGATGTCGAACTCAACCGAAAATGCGTCCCAAGAGACCCAAATTTTAGGCACTTTATAAACTAGTGAATTCTTGAAAAATAAGCCTACACTTTGGAGAATTGAATTACAAACACTTTTTCAAAAAATGGCACCCAAATTCGAGCTACCGTTCGCAAGATATTAAAGGTTCAATTTTCCTGTAAACTAGTGTTTTTGCAAAAAAAATACTAAAATATTAAAAAAATGCCTATTTTGAGAGAGAAAGTTTCCTTCCAACCACTCGTTGGATTTGGCATGGATCGAGGAATCCAAAGGAGGTCTTTGTGAGGGGGAATTGGCCTCCTGCCAACCTTGGCCTCACCCTTCGTCTTCGTAGGTTGAAGATAAAAGTTTGAAAAAACTTCTAAACTATTTTTTTTTGAATGCTAATTTCCAATTTGTCTTTAATTCAAAAAATAAAATTACTGACTTATGAATATCAAAAAAATTATTGGACAAAAGCAAAATTATCAATCAAATAGCAAGAGAGAGAGGGCCCACCACATGGGTGTTGGAGACCAAAAAGGGAGCGCCAAAAAAATAGTTCAGATTTTGCTTATAGAAAAAAAGAATAGTCTATAGACCTACACGCTAGATGTTGTACGATCTAATGGCATGACTGTCTTGATAGGCGTTGCCAGAAGGACCCAGGAAGGACTGTTGCATGGCATTGCAGGAAGGCTGCTTGACTAGAAGAGTGTCCAACGTGGCCTTAGGGTGCTGGAAACCAAAAAGGACTAAACTCTGCAAGGACAATAGCAGAGATAGGGCCTTAGAACTAGACTGCACCCTGCTGGAGTTGCACACCTCATCCTACCAGATGCCCCACACTGAAAGTGGCATCTAAGAACAAAAACTAGATTGTGGAGATCTATGTTTTATGGAGTGGATCTGATACTATATCAGAGTTGTTTCCAGAATCTAGATAATGCAAATGCAATGGAGATGTGATCACATGAGATGAAGCAAGTGCACACCACATAGATGCTAAAGCAATTTCAAATTATATAAGAGGATAAATTACACAAGACAAAATGGAGAAAATCAAAATCTGATTAACATGAGATGGCCAAAGTGAGGAATACATATAGGAGAGCACGTAAGTAACTCCTCCACAAAAGGTGGTCAAGGCACCCCAAGAATAGACTGTAACTCCTCCATGAAAGGTGGTGACAAGGTGCTAAGAATAGAGAAGTAACCCCATCAAGGGAGTTACTTATGACATTCTTATGACACCTATGACACACATCTCCACATAAGCTAGCCTATCCCACAAATGTAGGAAAACTCCATGTATGCACAAATATAATTTTCCTAATTAAATAATAGGGAAAAATAAAAACCTACACTAATAGCACTGTTGTTGCATGTAAATTGGTAGGCTTAGAAACACATAAAATTTTCAGAATGATTAATTCAATATTAATATATCCATCCCAAGAATTCTTTTCGCATACTCAAATTGAAAATAAAACAGTGGAACATTTTTTCTCACATCTAAAATTTACAAAATTAGTATAAATTTGCTCTATAAAATGTAAAATTATTAAATGCCAAGCCAAATTAAAAAAACCAAATTTTCATTCATGAATATATGGACATATAAATTAAAATAACCACCTTCATATACTATATCTCTACCCACACACTCCATATTTTCATACCACCAAATGCATCCCTTAAGAGAAACTTGGTATTATGAAGCAAAAACTACATACAAACTTTATGTAGCCATTGCATGAAAACTAAAATGGGTATAGAATATATTAGTTCAAAAAAAATAAATGGGTATATTATAACCATACAAATATTTTTTAACCCATTAAAATTAAATAAATTTTTTTATCATGTTTTCTCTCACAACCAAAACTTGAAAAATGAGTCTAAAGTCACTCAATAGAACATGTAACTATTGAACCACATTCCTAATAAATGAATTTGACTTGTGGTAACATTAAAATGGGATTATAAACATAAAAAAAAATCATGTTTTTTTTTGGCCCCTACACTCCAAAATTTCATGTCATCAAATGTGTCCCTTAAAAAATCTTTTACCTCTTATGGGGAAAAACAATGTGAACTTTACACAATCATTTCACACAAATTAGGAAGGGTAGATATGCACTATAGGTTTGTATGTTTTTATATGTGATAAATATAACCATCCATATAATTTTAAAAACCATTCATATTTAATATAAAATGGTAGTATGTTTTCTTTCATAGACAAATCTTGTAAAATGAATCCAAAAGTTATTTGGTTAAATGCACAACTTTTGAGCCACATACCCAATTGATGAATTAACTTTATGATCATGTATATATGGATGTATAAATTAAATATATACATTATTAAATTATATATCAATCCACACACTAAAACATTGTGCATCATTGGATGATTCCCTTCAAATAAGTTTATCATTCTTAAGAGGAAAAAGAGAGTGAAATTTACACATCTGCTACACAAAAATTGGGAGGAGTAGAGCTGCACCATAAGTTCCTATTGTTGAATATGGGAGTATTTTAGGCATTCTATTTATTTTCAATTCTATCCAAATTTAATATTTATTTTGAAAAGGATTTCTAACTTTGCATGGGTCTTGAACACAAACTGGTAAGTGTAGGGACACACTATATATTCATTACAATGCATGTGAGAGGCCTATAACTATTAATTTTTTTAATATACTTAAATAAAATATAAAATAGTGGAAAATTATATTTTTCAACCAAAACCTACAAAATGTGTATAAATTTACTTTATAGAATACAAAAATATTTAATGGCAATACCCAATCGACGAAACAAATTTGTAAGACCAAATCTAAATAGAAATATTAATTTAATAATGATCTTGACCTTGTATACATTTGAAACCATAATCCATAAATTTACACCTCCAAATGTGTCCCTTAATATAAATTGCTCATTTTTAATAAAAAATAGTCCAAACAATATGTAGCCATTGACAAAAAATTGAGAGGGGTAGAGAGACATACCATAAGTTCCTAACCATTCCTATATTTCTCAAATACATTCAAATTGATGATAAAATTTCATCACATTTTATCTCATATCATAAACTTATAATCTGAGTCTAAACCTACTCAATAGAATGTAAAACTATTGAACTGCATGCCTAATCAATGAACCTTCTCTATGGTCACATTCAAATGGGATTATCAAAAAACATGTAATTAAATTACTTAGATGTTCACATAATATAATATTATATCACAAAAATGAGATTAGAATATGTAGATCCATAAAAATAATTGACATAAGAGTAAAATGCTTGATAAATATAGATGAACCATTGCGAGTGGTAGAGCTCCAAAATAATGTAATAAGATAAAAATTCACAAATATCATACTCAAATACTAACCACCGCCTCCTATATATACTCTAATTATCCATGGTTATTCCATAGTTCAACCATAATAATAACATAGACAAATGTGACAAGATAATAAAAGAGGTATGTAAACCACAAGTCGGCCACACATATCCCTAGAAGAACCATAATTTATGAGAGTATCATGCCCCTCCCATTCAAAACAATGTTGTCCTAAATATTGAAATAAATTATGATTTTTCTACTTTTATCACCAAATATTGCACCCTAGAAGAGGGTGTTCAAGCCTATTCTAGATTTGGGTAACATGGGAATACTTCTAGGTATGTGGGTTTACCTATAGGCAAAAGTAGACCTCTAGGTTTAAGGGTTAGCTCTCTAAATGTATTTTGAAATGATTATCACCTATTAACTAGTTGCTTATGGGTAAAAGATTTAGGAATTACATTAATTTAAACTAGTCTAGGGGTTTGATATACCAAGTTTTTTTCCACATGACCATCATATTTATTTCACTAAGAAATAAGGCATACAAACTAGCTTCTAAGTCTTAAAAGGTTCTAACATCAATGTTTCAATATATAGGTGATATGAATGAAAAAACACAAGGTAAATGAACCAAATTGAATATTTCACACTCTAAGAATAGTTCTAAACTTTAAATGAGCCTAACACAATTGATTACTCTCTATATGACTTGTTAGAGTAGGAATTCCTGCATAAACATGAAAGGATAAGGAAAGCAAGGATAGAAGATTATCGTTAACTTCAACATACATCACTTGAACACTTATAAAAATGTTAATGAACTCAAAACCATAATTGTATTAATTTTTCAAAGTAAAAATACAATGTCATTCCAATAGGGATTCACCATATATGGTGTGGTATTATCTTACAAGAGCCAAAATGGCTACTACTTATAGAATTTGAGAGAGAAGAGAATAAAGTCAAAGATTCATTAAGACATGTTTCATGCTAATAAATATTAGTTAAACATGTAGGATAATGAATTTTGAGCATTTTCACTATCCCACTAGCTTGTTCACTATGGCAACTTTGACTGGCTAAAGTGGGAGTAATTTTATAATCACTTAGTAGATTTTATGATTCAATAAATTGAAATTAAGGGTTATATAAAGTCCCAATACTTATCCCAAATTTCATTTCACATATTTAAATCCTCCTTTACCTACACAACACTAAAAATAGTCAAAAAACCTCATTTCCCCTGTTCATACAAGTAGGGAATACCTCAAGTTGATGAGGAGGATCCATGGATAGTCCTATAATTCTATGGGTGACCCACTATATGGTATACCAAATTATCTGATGGAGATAACTTCAGTTTCATTTGTCTCCACTATTTTCCCCATAGTTACTCAAACCACCGCTTCAACAAGTAACCCAACCATAAACAATGTCCAAAGTTTAGTATCACCAACTACCCAATATCACCTAAACCCTGGCGTGACTTCCCTACTTTCACAACCACAAGTAGTTTATTCAAGTCTCACCCCATTTTATAATTTATGGTACCTATCCCATCTACTCTTGTACCTATAATTACACAATTTAAGACTCACCCTTCACCTAGTATAACCATGCCAATAACCTAACCTACAGTAACAATATCCAACCAAAGCACAGTCTCTAACCTAATAGGACAAGCCTCTTTTCTTTTTTCTCCCCAGCCTACAACTCGCTATCCCTATGTTGCATCAACACAACCACAACAAGGTATGTCATACACTCCCTCTACCTCTTATTAGCTTCCTTATAACTTAGGGGGTATCTCCCAAACTAATCCTCTTCCAAACCTCATCAAGATGTTGATGGACAAGATGTCTAATCTAGAGACATCTGTATTGGGTTCAAAGAATGTGTTATCTTATGATTAGATATGCAATGATCCCATCCATCCTTCTATGCCTAGTTACCCTTATCCAAGCCAATGAGAACTCCCCAAATTTATTTATTTCTAGAGTAAAGAGGACCCACAATAGCATTTGCAAGAATTTAGACATGCTTGTTATTTAATAGGGCACGATGATGCGTTATTACTTCACACTTTCCCTATGTCTCTTTTGGGTGCTACCCAAGATTGGTATATCTCTATAACTTAGCACTCCCTTTTCTCATCTACCCAACTTGCACAAATATTCCTAAACCATTTCTCTATTAACATTTTTAAAAAGGTTTTTAGTACAGACCTTTATTTTATTAGATAATTTGATGGTGAGTCTATCATAGATTTTGTCACTTGCTAGTGAGGCTTAATCAATCAACTCTCCTTATCTTTACCCCAACCTAAGCTTATTGAGATCTTCTCGAGGTCATGTGCTAAGCACATTTTGTCCACACTCTGAGTACAAAATTTACACACATTTGATGAAGCTTTTATAATGGCATGAAAAGTCAAGATTTGGGCTATAGATGAAGATAGAGTCAAGTTGCATAGTAAGAATGCCAATTCCAAATCGAATGAATCTTATTATTCTAAAACTTCTCCTTTTAATTAAAAATATAAATGATCCACTAATGTAGTGGTCATTAAATTATCTTCTTCCACAACCATAAACCAACCTAATTCCTTGACTTCCCAAAATCCAACCAAGTAATTCCAAGCTGTTCCTCGATCTACAAACAAATTTATTGACACAATGGCTTCACTTACTTCAATCATACCCTCTTCACCCTCTTCCTTGAAAATCTGTCATTGTGCATCACTTAACATTGCCCTCCTATGTGTCAACTTACATCCTTTTTATTAGAAATGTAACACATAACCCACATGACTTATGGTATAAGCAACTCACATATTACCTTTCCTTTTCTATTAGCCCTTATGATCTCTCCAATAATAGGAGATGTGCCTTCATGAAATGTGTTTCTCATTACACTATGCTAGGGGACTTCTCTACAAGTGAGGTTTTGATGGTCTCATCCTTAGATGCCTCACTAGTATCGAGACCCCCTTCACCATCAAGGAAGTCCATCATAGGATTTGTGGTGTACATTTCAATGGTCACTTAGTGTCAAATGTCAAAAACAAATTAACCTCCTTCACATTCCAAGTCATGCATTACAAGTCACCAAATACTTCTAGCCCTTTTTCCAATGGGGTTTGGATCTAATTGATGAAATTAACCCTCATTCATCCCTCTATCACCATTTTATCATTATTACCACTGAATGCTTCACCAAGTGGGTCGAGGCCATTCCTCTCATCTCCACTAAGCCTGATAAAATTATTGATTTTATCAACCATCACATCATTTATCATTTTGGTGTCCCCCATAAAATTATAATAGATAACGATAAATCTTTCAAAAACAAGACTATCCAAAATCTTTGTGACACCTTTGAAATCAAATTAAGCTTCTCATCACCATACTATCCACAAGAAAATGGACATGTAGAAGCTTCTAACAAAACATTAACCAAAATCCTCATGAAGGTAGTCAATGATACTGGCAAAGATTGGCACACACACATTCCCTTAGCTTTATGGGCTTACCACACTAACATTCAAACCCCTACAGGTGTTATGCCTTTTTCCTTGGTCTATGGGATGGAGGCTATTTTGCCTCTTTAGGTTTAGATTCCTTCTCTTCACATCTCTCTACAAGGCATACTAACAATGACTTTCACCAAAGAAAATTTGGCTCAACTTGAGTTGCTTGATGAATTCAATCTCATAGCCCTCAACCACCTCCAAATCTATCAAGAGCATCTCAAATGTGCTTACAAAAAAAACCTCAAGGAACAAGATTTAAATATCGTAGATCTTATCTTAAAGGAAAATCAACATGTGATGAACATGGAGAAAATCAAATAGGGTAAGTTTTCTCCTAATTGGCTTAAACCCTACATCATAACCCACAAGTATGGCTCAAGAACTTATCACTTGTCTTCTCTCAAAGGAAGGCTAGAACTTGAGCCTTTAAATGATTTACACCTATGATCATTCTTTTGTTAATCAAGTGATGCTTCACCTCGTGTTTAACTTGAGCTCATCCCTTGAGCAACCCTATTACATTCATCTCCGTTCCTCTTAACCCTTACTCCTACACACTTAGTTAACCTATGAAGTGCTATAGTTTTTCCCTTAAATTGGAAAAAACCTAAGCCTTTATAGTCTTGTCCATGACTAAAAGTAAAAAAAATGGGATATGTAGACAAGTTATAATCTCTCAAGTCATGATTCTCAATGTAGACTAGTCCATCAAAGAATAACTACATACCTTCTCTTTGATATGATAAATAGACTGCTCCCTTAAAGGATAGCTATTACAACTCAAAAATAAATGCTTAGACCACTCCCTTGAAGGATGGATAGGCTAATATTTTTTATCAAGGGAAATAATGATTTAAGAAACCTTCTCGTATTGATCAGTTTCATATGGCCTCAACATAAACAAAATCCCATTGTAGACTTCCCATATTGATCAACTTACACCAAAAAATAAACTTTAAGTCATGGACTTGACTATAGTAGCTCTTAGGTCACCCACATAAGGGGCATATCATCCTCACTAAGAAGGTTACACTACCCAAACACTCTCACTCATTTTACCCTTTTCCCCTCATATTCTTTCAAGGTAATTTGAACTCACTTGGCACAAGGTGAGTAAGATGCTTCTCTAACAAACAAAATTGTCAAATGATGCAAATCATGAAAGAGGATCATATTCTTGATCCTATTTATGTTATTATTATGGTCTTTGCCAATACACGAGCATCCTACCTCTTTAGTTCCCATCCCAATCACATGTCAATTTCTCTGCTGAGATGAAAAATTCATACAAACACTATCAAGCTTACTCCATTTATTTTAATCATACACCATCACAAATATGAAAAAATGTTGAAACAAAATAGCATAACCAACCTATTCATTTTAATCATGCACCATCAGAAATATGGAAAAATGCTAAGATGAAGCTAATAAATCAATTATGCATATACCATCACACATATGGGAAATGCTAGTCTAACTCAACTAGCATGCTCAACATTAACATAACATTAACATAATATAAACATCCACATCAACATTATCAACATCATCACCATCACAATAAACACATCTCAAAATAACATCTCTCCCTCAAAATATACATCTCTCATCTTTAGCTCATAGGCCGATGTGCATACAATATATATAATAATAATAAAATCTGGCACTCAGAATCTTTAAGGCTATACTCATGGTCGTGAAGAAGCAGTGTCATCACCACTCTCTGTCTATCTAAGTCTACATGAGCTAGAAGCCATGACACATGTCACTAATCTCTTCTACTCTTTAAACTCAGAATACCTTTAAATCTATGGGAAATCCTTGATGGCCCTCTCATATTAATCAATCTCATCAAGAGAAATGTTGTACCTCACTAGAGATATAGTCTATGATAGACCCATTTCACTTATTAAAGGCCCCTAAAGTGGTCCCTATGGTGGAAGAAAAGGACTAGCCTATCCTACTACTCTCAAACTATCCCTCTCTATAATTAGTACAACAACCTAACCCTATAATGCCTCAACCTAGCACTGTAATTCCCTAACTTGGACCTACAATGACACAACTTATCCCTATAAGACCAATACATGTACTTGAGTTGCATCTCAGGCCTACACTGCCATATCTCAGGCTTGTATTACTACATCCTATGCCTATACCACTTCATCTTAGGCCTATACGATTACATCTCTCTATCTCATCACTCCCTATAAATATGGTAGTGGCCTCCTAACCTAAATCATGGGATGTAAACCTATCCACCATGAAAGATATGTCATTGTGCATCCAGGATCTACTACAATCGAGCCTGCTGGTAGCTCCTCAAATTATATCCCATCCATCTTCTGAGGTAAGGATAGGGGTACCTCTATATCATCCCTCCTATATTGAGGAAAGGTAGGAGGTACATCCTATAACAAACTAAACTATCTCCTGACCTGTGCCATAGGTATCATCTCTAGCTCTCCAATTCATCTCCCTCTCACCCATAATGTGCTTTGTAAACTAATAAGCTACTCTACCTATCTCTCCACCATCTAAAACTGACCCTAAAAACAACTAAAATCATGGTGGGTAACCCCAATGTCATGTCACCATAATGTGCTCATATGCCCAATAATGGAGTAAATGCTCAACACATAAATTGTACTGTCATCATAGCCTCAACCTCCATAACTCTCTGTATAACTATGCCAAAAATGCTATTCCCCGTGCAAATAAAGACCACTACTCAACCATTTATGCCAGAACACTTGCTAACATAATAGGAAATCTCCCACCATCTGTGTTTGGTAGTGCATATATTATAATCCCTATCATCATCAAGATGTTCAACTAATACTACTCATCAATAGTGTATAATGGTTCGTAGGCAAAGCTCACTGAGTGATAGGTTACCTCACTAACATGATCTCTAAATAATATAACCATGTAAATATCATGCTCCTCTCTCAAACATTAGAAGAGCTCCTCACCCTAGAATGGCAATCGTAAAATCTTGTACACATCCTCTTGTGTCACTATCAAATATTTAGTTGATAAATGGAAGGTGTTGGTGGTGTGATCCCACCTCTCTATCAATGATATCATCAAAATAACATTTTGTGTAACTCTAAAATATCATTGCACTCCTCCTAAACCTATAACTGGCATGTGCTCCTATTCATCTAGGGTGACATCCCTCCTCATCTATGTTAGAAGCGTATGTAATCAATCTTGTAATGTCAACTCCTACCTATCCTGCATTTATAGACACAAACCTCAAGTCACATACTTTCCAATATAACCACCACCCTTTTTTCCTTTCTCTCTAGGGGAATTACATTGGCTTGAGGTCCTCAACTAGGATATGTAGGTAACACTCAGTCAACATGGGGTCTTTTAAGGGTAGCTCAGCCATATACCCACCTATCTAACATGCTCTCCCATCTCAACCCTAATCCTCACTACTTATCTCTCCACCCTAAGCCTAATTGCCTATCACAACTCTAGGCCCCATGGCTTATATCCCAAACCCTTGACCCTATAGCCTATCTTTTAGGCCCTAGGTCCCATGACCTATTTCAACCTACCTTTTCTTAACCATTTCCCTTAACAAACTTTTAACCATACCTCAGATCTTTTTCCCTGTGCATTAAGAGAACTACGTTGGCCTAAGGCCCTCAATCAGGCTATGTAGGTAGCACTCAATCAACATGAGGTCTTTTGAGGCTAGCTCAACCATTAGGCTAGTTCACTACTGCAATTGGGGATCCAAACTTGGCCTTTTCTCTTATTTTGGGTTTTTCAAGGTCATCAACATCAGTCTTATATGTTGATATCAATGATTGGTCTCAACTAACGTCGATAGATCCCACTAACATTGGTACCATGTTGACTGATGTCAGTGAACCCCACTAACATTGATGACTGGTTTGGCCCTAGGGCTGAACAACTCATCTCCCACTTTTGATATTTTTTCCTATAAACTACCCCTAAATCCCTCCCAAATAAACCTAAGCCTACCCCACCCCATTTCCTACCCCCATTAATGCATTTTTTCTACCTAAATTTTAAATTTAGCCTAAAATAACAAATTAACAAACTTAAATTCAAATTCAACTCATGGAAGATCTTACCTCATCTCTCCATCTCCTCCAAACTAGAATAGCTAGACCTTGTGGTGGTGTGCCTCCAGCTAGGTCCCCTCCTAGCTCTACCATCTCAATAGCACTCAGGGTTCTTTTTCTCTCCAATAAAATGTTCCAAATGAGTTCTAGTGGGATACCAAACCCATTTTTATTGGGTTTGCTCACCCACTAACATTAGCATCCTTAACCTAAACTACCATGGTTGTTAATACTTACTATCAACATCGATGATATAAATGATGTCAACACCCTTAAATTAGAGTTTCCAATAGCAACCACAACCCTTTAGACTATACCATTAATCTAGGTCAAATTGGAGATCATGTATATCTCCCCAACCATAACAACTAACCTTGGAGATCACTTAAATCTCCACCCATGATGACTTCGATCAAAGATCATGAATATCTCTTTGATCTTTGACCCTTTTATACCAACCTTGTAGTACTTATCTTGAATTCTTATGCTACCTCATTATAGTTGGATACTATACACATGCATGTTTATCAGGTGTTTTGGGTAGTGACCAAGCTAGTCCTATCACCTACAACCTTTTGTGTTTACCAAGGGCACTTCCTACCTCAGATACCTAGAACACATGGACCATTAGAGTTACAACTTTGATTACTTTAAACCTTATCAGCTATCACTTAAAATCTATGATTTGGTTATTTCTATCTGAGTCCTCCTCACCTTCACCTGTTCTTAATTTTGTCGACTATAACTCATAGTAGTATATGTACCAGCAGTGATACCACATTCTCACTCAACATCCACTCACACGATTCACTTCTTATCAAACTGGTACTCGATTCTATTTTATCCTCCATCAATTCCCATTTTTAGGGGGGATACCTCATCCAATACTTGGAGCATCCAACTCCTATTTTTTTCTTACAACTTGTCAATACGAATTACAAGACAAAAAGGGGCAAATTTAGACACCATAATTACATCACACACATGTGTAACTCCCTATGTTGAAACCACCCTTAAGCCCCTTTTTTATAATTAGCCTTCTTAACCCATGCTTCTAACCCTCACACATTTAATTAATTTAAAATATTTAATTAAGTTAATTAAACACTACGTATGCCACCTTACTTGGCCACCTTATCCTAAGACTAATTCTTACCCTCTGAGTCACCTCAAGAGTTAGTCCCCTAGTCTTAACTATCCATGACTTGTTCTCACCCCAAAAAATAAATTTCTAACTAACAACATCCTTTTTAACCTTGCATTTCTACCGTTTCCTAATGGATACCACACTTGGCATGAGAAAGAACAAAAAATAGGCTAAAAATAGCCCTTTTACCTATTCTTATGCCATCGACATCAGTCAACCCATGGCCAACATTGGTGGGATTGCCAACATTAGTTACTTAAGACAAATTCTAAATTGATGTTCAAGTCAGCAAAAATTAAAAAATTCAATTATTCACATACAGGCTTTGGCATTCAACTTTCTACATTCAGGTTTACCTTTACTCTACACAAATTAGTCTAGATTAGGAATTGATATACTAAATATGGATTGGATTCTTGTAAATTAATATCACATGATTGTCTTTTTATTCACCTATTATGTCAACACGCCTCACTAGAGCCATTTATTCAACCCATAGTTTATCCATTTCATCAACTAGGTATTACTTTGTGTTTTGGTAATTCCTTTAAACAATAATTTTATAATTACTTTACATTGTACTATTTATCATTTAATTAACATCTCAACTCTCCCTTTGGAGGATTTATAAAACTCCTTTGCTTATTTTTCTCTACTCCAAACATACCAACCTTCTATCTAGACCCACCTGAGTATTACACACTCCCTTACGACTCTTCCCAACCTCATAAACCTAAGAAACATCCACTTTCTAACTCTGAAAAAGTCTTTTACAACCCCTTGAGGACCTAATACCCCTACCGACATTGGTCATATAATTGACATCGGCTATATCTCCTTACCAATATCGGAAACCTAATCAATGTTGATGACTATGTATTTCCACTAACCTCCTTGAGCGTACCTCAACCACCTCCAAAAACATCAACAACTCACATTACCTGCACTATGTCACTCTCTGCTACACTCAAATTGTAAAAATGGTATGAATATCTCTCTCTTAATCTCTCTTTCATTTTGTTATTCATACCAATTTTATTTCAAAAAGTGGACTGTCATCCCTAAGGAAGTTTGAAACTTCCAAGAACAAGCACATAGCTTGGTATCCCACTCATATATCTACTAACAAATATTTTTTATGGTAGTACTTTCTCATTCATAGGTAGTCCTCCTTAGCCAAAGAGGAGTGCTCAACATCATTTGGATATGATGCGTAACCAATCCAAGTTCTCTCTAATCTCTAATCCCTACCTTTCATCTCTATTTCTCCTTAAACATTAAATAGATTCAAAATTTAGTGAAATAGTGAAACATCTAATCACACCTTAACCAAGGTCAAAGATAGTTCCCCTTGCATCTTTGTCACTCTAGGAAGGTAGCCTAACATGAGAAACATGATCATCATCTATCACTTGGATGTGTACATGATCAAGAAACCTACCACATCTGAATCTTCTTAGGTCTACATTATTACTCTCTATGAAGCTTGATTGGGGATGAAACTATTGTGATCTCTATCATATCCATTGGATGCTCTCAAAAAAATTGTAGATTGGAATGTATGACAACTACCTCAACCTCTCCACCTTCTTGGATATAATGTGTGTGATGTTTGGGAGTATCAAGATATTCTCCTTTATGTCCCAATACCTATTAATGTAGCTCAATATCAGATAGAGCTCTTGACTATTCTTAAATCACAACGACTTCTACCTTGACCTCATTTTCCATGTTTACAACTTATTGGACATAAACTACATCAAGATCTTATATGACTACAAGACCTTGATCAGTAAAAAGACATTCACCTTCATGTTTTAAAGGACACTTGAAAACATGATAATTAGTCTCATTATCAATCTCAACATTAGATATGCAACCTATTAGATAAAAATTAGACTTACCCAAATTGTCAAATTCTTTGTATATGGCATTGATCCTTTGCCATAAGTCCTCTTCATTCACAACATGACACTCCTTTTCATGCTTGGTGAGGCAATCAACATTATGTTTGTTATAATCATTATCAAACACATTAGATATGGACCTTTTAAGAGGGGAAATAGAATTACCAAGTTGATCAAATTCTTGACATATGGATTCAAAACTTTGCCATAAGTCATCCTCTTCTTCTTCATGAGTGTCATCATTAAGAATATCCTCATCAATAACAAGGATAAAAACATCATTTTTCCTATTATGGTTCTCAAAAAATATTCATCAACCTATCATCATCATACTCATGAATCATATAATTACCCTCAACAAGATGAGAATGTTTGACACTTACTTCAACTCCTTCAAATGGCTCTTCATGCATGATATAAGTACTAAGGTTAGTTTTATCAAAGTATACACAAGGATCATGCTCATGTGTATCTACACTATACTCATCTAAGAACAAACAAGAAATTCCCTTAAGTTTAGAAGAACCATCATCCACATTAGATTCCTCCTTCTCATGAACAACATAATTCAAGTTATAGATTATTTCAATATATAACTCAATGTGGAATCTAGTAAGAGGCTAAGTTCTTATGGTCACCTTGGTCCCATACCTTGTCCTAAATGAAAAGAAGTACTAATCAGATAAGAGATAACTACCTATCTTGGTTGTAAATTCTCTTGAATGGCAACTTGCAAAGTGAGTAGGAAGGTCAACAACAACTATGTCGTGGAAAAAGGAAAACTAGGACAATCATGCAAGAAGACCTTCAATTTTTTTATCAGCCCTATTGTCTTAATAGGTGTACCATTTAGTTTCAGCACTCTTTTACTATGAGTTTCATATTTTATGCCTAGATTATCGGCTACAACTTTGGGCATGACTAAATTAGAGGCCCCACTATCAACTATGTAATTGTGTACTAATTTTTCACCCACTATGAGAGTAAGGTATATGGTGGAGGATTATTAGCTTTATTAGATGGTTCAAAATAGTTTTTGGGGAACTTTAAATTACAACATGGATATGACTTTGAATTGAAGGTGAAGGACAAGTAGGAATACTAGACAACTATTTTTGTAATAACTCTTTTTGGCTGAGCATATGAAGGACATCCCACAAAGAGATAGATGCTTTAGAATTTTTCAAAGAATCCACTATATTTAGGGCATAATTATTCACCTTATCTTGAGTATTTAGAGGCAAAGTATTACTTGGAACTTGAGGAATTGAGAAACCTCGAGTAGACCTTACCACATTTTGACTTGGAGGAGGTTTAGGTGTGTTTAGAGCTACCATGCTTGCAACAATAATTTTCTACCTTGGAGGGAGATTAATTAAACTTTTAGGCATGATTTTTTCACCTCTTAGATCCTTCCTCTTTCCCCTTATATTTTATATAATAGAGGCTCCTTGATTGATCACAAAGGTATCTTCCACTAAGAATTTTGTGAATCTCTCTCCATGAGGCTGCCAACTCTCATTTGATTTCATCATGACTTCATCTTCATCTGATAATATATTGCTCTCCATTCTCATTTACATCTATAAATTAGCCTTATTTTCAATCTTCTCCTTTTACAAAGTTGTTATGCATTGGTACCATCTCTTTTGCATTGGTAGTGGAATTGGGATTGTACACATTGGCAAGCCTGTTAAAATTATAATGACCTTGATCTCTTCATCTCCCATATTTTTGGACATATTACTTTTGTTAGGGATATGTATTTTTATAGGCACCTTGTTTCATGTTATCTTTCCTAAGATGATCTCTTAGAATTTGAATTTATGCATCTTTATCCATGTCATTATTTACTTTCTTAGGAGCAGCCTTAGGCTTGGTGTTGGCATTAAGAACTTAGGCCACATTTGGAGTGTTGGAATAATTATGAGATATCAAAGACATAAACACTTTAGGAGGTAGTTTTCTAGCTTGAATGAGTCCATTCTAAGCTCTAATGGCAAGTTAATATGCATCAAGAAGAGTGAAACCACCCATAGATTAAAGAATGATATAAATATTAGTACCAATGGCTCTCAATTAGGTAGAGAACACAAATCTAGCAGGTGGTATCATGGGAGGAGGAAATGTATACCAAGTCTTTTGAAACCTCTCATTAAATTCATGTATTATTTCCTTAGGGCCTCTTTTTATCACATTGAGATGATGTATAATAGAGGTATGGTCACTTTCATCTTCAAATCTTGAAGTCAATAACACTCCAAAGTCTTCCCATGATGTGATACATCTACCAAGCAAAGTTTTATACCAATCAATGGCTTTCCCTCTAAGGGACATGGCAAGGATTCTAATGGAAATATTCTCCTCAGTGACATTATGAAAACTAAAAAAATTTGAGATGCCCTTGATGTGTTCACTAGCTGTAACTTGACTCTCACCATTGAATATAGGCACACTCTTTGTGGCATTAGGAGGAATATCATCATAGGATTGAAAGTGGATTGTATTTTCAATATTAAAGGTAGGAAATGCATATTGCATAGCCATGTCTTCTTCAATATCTTCAATCTATTCAACCTCTTCACTTCCGTGGCTATAAAAGTTTTCTTGATCTTCAAAGTGCTGATTAGGATGAGGATATTAAACTTAAAGACGAAGCTCAGGTTGAATAGGTGGATTGACAGGATTGAGAAATATACTAAATGATTACCTAGTAATTGAAAAATTAGACTAAGTTTATGACAAAACACTAGTCTTTAACTATATTATACCTTAAATGGAGTCACCAAATGTTGAGTAGCATACTAATTTGTAGCTGATGTTATCAATACCAACATTCATCTTGACAAGTTGTATTGAAGATAATGTATCCCATTGAGTATGTTAGAACTATCGTCACCAATTTTTTCACCTATAATATGGTGTTCAATCCTCTTCCATAATTCTACAACATGGGAATACTTCTAGGTATGTGGGTTTACCTATAGGCTGAAGTAGACCTCTAGGTTTAAGGGCTAGCTCTCTGAATGTATCTTGAAATACTTATCACCTATTAAATAGTTTATTGTGGGGAAAAGAGTTAGGAAATGAATTAATTGAAAATAATATAGGGTTGATACACCAAGGTTTTTTCCACAAGACCATCATATTTCTTTCACTAAGAAACAAGGCATACAAACTAGCTTGTAAGTCCTAGAAGGTTCTTAAAAATGTTTCAATATAAAGGTGATATGCATGAAGAAACACAAGATAAATTAACTATATGGAACATTTATAACTCTAATAACAATTTTAAACTTTAAAGTATCCTAACACAATTGAATACTCTCTATATGACCTATTAGAATAGGAACTCCAGCATAAATGTGAAAGGATAAGGAAAGCAAGGATAGAAGATTATCATTAAATTCACCATACATCATTTTCAAACTTAGATAAATGTTCATGAACTAAAACACAAACTTTTATTAATTATTCAAATGCAAAATACAATGTCATTATGCTAGGTCTTCACCATACATGGTGTGGTATTAGCTTAAAAGAGCCAAAATGGCTACCACTTATAGAATTTGAGAAAGAAGAGAAGAGAATGAAGTCCAAGACTCACTAGGACATGTGTGATGCTAATATGAGGAGTTAAAAATATATTATAAGGAAGTGTGAGATATAAAAAGCAAGGTATGCTAGGATAAATGGCCCTCAAATGCATGAAACTCCTGAAATGTGGTGTAGGACTCCTCATTGTTTACTCAAAAACTGCCTTCATCATTTAGCACTTTTGGAACATCCCATAATTTAATAGGTACATAAGTGATGATTGAAATAAGGGGTAGTGTTTTTATACATTCTATACCATGCATTGGTTTCATCCCTAATTATCAATATTCTTCTAGAGATGAGTTATCATTGCTTGTAGTCCAAATAACTCCTCTTTCAGTTAGCCCTCACACTTGAACTCAAATTTAGATTCGGTTCTGCATGAAAACCCATATATATTATTTAATTACACCTATAAATACCTTTCATATCCTTATATTCATTAGGTATACCTAAAAATACCTCTCACTTACCATTTTCACTCTCCCACTAGTTTGTTCACTATGGCAGTTTTGACTGGCTAAAGTGGGTGTACTTTCAAAATAACTTAGGATATTTTATGATGTAATAATTTACATTAGGGGTTAATAAATTACAAATAATTCTCCCAAAGTTAATTTAACCTCTTGAAATCCTTGTGTACCTTCACAACACCAAAAATAATCAAGAAAACCTTATTTCCCCCTATTTGTACAAGTAGGGAACACCTCAAGTTGATGGATAGGAGACATAAATATTCATATATAACCTAAAACCAATTACCAAGCCATTAAATTCAACTTAGATGCCTCTTCTCCTTAATTTTCCCAATTGGGTCATTATTCAGGGTTTTAGAGTGTTTTAGGCCATTTTCACCCTTCACCTTTGTTCATAAATATGTGACATTGAATAGATGAAGAGACTTCTCAAAATACTTTCTCAGGACCCTCTTCAACTTTTCCAATCTCCTTGAGTTCCCATTAAAATTATCCAAGTGGGTGCAAGCATTCAAAGTTTCTTATTCAAGATATTCTCTTCATTCCCTACAGATCTAATGTGATTTGAGCTAAGAAATGGTTTTATTGTGATATCCTTTACATATAAACAGCTAAAAAACATATGATAATCCTCTATTAACATTTTTCTAAGTGTTATAATTCTCACGTAATTATATAAGTGGAAACATAGCCCTCTAAGGCAATAGGCCTAGTCTAGACCATGTAGGTTTGTTTGCACCCTTTACAGGTTTGAACCACTTGACATGTTTATAACCCATAGGAAAGTTTTATCATGTTTTAATATGTGTGATAAAACTTAAAAAACCCTTCTATAAGTTTTAATCAACCCTTGTCTCTCCTTATCATCCCCCTTATTTAAAACTTGCCAGTTTGCATCTTAGGGGAGTACCCTCTATCTGAGACAAAATATAGGGTGCTTCCCCTATTGTCTCACCAAAATTGAAATTTTTTTGGGATTATCCAAGTATTAGATATGATATATAATTTTTTTAACTCTTTATCACATCATTATAAACTTTAAATTCACCAAAACCTAAAACAAACTCATGGAGAAAGTTAATTGTGTGCGAGGTCTTGTATATGGACTGTGGTTTGCATTATTAGAGATATTATCTACATGGTTCATACTATGTGATGGTATCAAAATTTCACTAACACCATGATGGATATTTTTCACAACTTATTACGATCTAAAACTTTCCAAACTCCTCACACATGCCTTTCTACTTGACTGATTTGGACTGCAAATTGTGTTCCCTACTTAAGAGAGGCACTTGAAGGTGCTAGTGCATGATTGGGTCTTGAGAACAATCCCTACAGCTATCCTTCGAATTCATAAGGTAATTTTATATTTTTCTATATATATTTACCTTAAGTTCAATATGTGTCAACATCAAAACACCACTTCCTAATTCACTATTATCTATAGTCAACTATAGTTGATTGTGTTAGAATGATAAGGTCTTATAGATGAGAATCCATTTTGAATACTGTATCACATCACTTTTGGATCCTTTGAATCATTTGGATTCAAATTATATCAATAATTATTTGAGTCTGTAGGCTTAGTATCACAATTATTACCTTATGAACGTTAGAGCATCTACAATCAGGTTGTAGGTGAGTTGTCACAGGGCCAAGAACTTGTAGGCATTGATGAAGGATTGTAACTTGTAATTCAACCCTTATTAGTGAATATTTGAGGAAAAAACGTCTTAATTACATTAATATTATCACCCATCATGTATGCATGTTCTCTCTTTACCATCCTTGGATGTAGAGGTCACTTGAAGCTTAGAACTTATAGACATAACTACCAAATTTTAGTGAACAAATCCATGATTTTGAGGGCTCCAAACACCACTTTCTACAAGCCACACACCATGATTATTTTGAAACGTTATAACCCTATGATATGGATAAAATATGAGTGAATTTGGGTTGGTCAAAACCATATGTGACATCATCATTTGTTAACCCCAAAAGTGTCGAGTGCTCTATTTTTGTGTTTTAGGGAAACTATTCCTAAACATGCTCATTTAACTTTGAAGATGAACTTTGAGTCTATTTGATTATTTAGTGACTCATTAATGAATACAAAGGTATCTCTAATCTCTAAAAAATTTATTGGATCCTTAAAACATGTTACACTTTTCCATGACCAAAATCCCAATCTCTGTGTAGATCACTTGTAGATGATCATCTCAGGTTATAGGGCAATGAATGTAGATGTAAGCAAAATGCATGATATATAGGTATTAAATTGAATTTTAACCTTCCATGAACTTTTAAATGGAATATATCATCATGGATAACATAAATAAACTCAAATATTCCCTTTCAGCTTTATTGGCATTTATGAGGTACTTGTAGGCACACATTGAGTTGCAGATAGGTAGTGAGCATGGAGGTAACTAGTTTTTATGGTGTATGAGATTGAAATTAGTTAAAAACCTTCTTAAAAGGTGTTTAAATGAATAATCATGACCTTTAAATACTTAAAACAAGTTTCAATATACATTCCAACATGACATTCTCTCCATGGCACCTGTAGGTGCACAATTATGACTGACTGTGTGTATATATATAGCATTGACTGTCACCAAAATCTTTCTTGTGATATTTAGAGGGTATTAGTTGATTTATCATGAAAAAATATTTTTTTCAGACACCTTATATAATCTACAAATACCTCCATGAATGTTTTCAAACCTCAAAACACCATGATTGGAGTTGGGAACAAGCAAAATGTTGACTGTGAGCTTGATATGACTGTGTGCTTGATCAATGGATGATGTTGTAAGACAAAAAATGGAAGGGAGGTGATTTTTATGGAATTAAATAATTGATAACTACATATCCCATTCTGTTTAAACCCCTGCAGAGAACTAAACCTTCTACAAGTAGTGAAATTTGACCACAACTTCACATGGTGACATCTTCCTATAATTTGAGCTGACTGATCCATGAAATCATTTCCAAAAAATAAAAAATTATGTGAAACATGAAATGATAGATTAAACATCATATAAAATAAAAAATAATAACTGAGTTATACAAATTTGCTCAAACAAGAGCAAAACCTATAGGGTGTAGGGAATAACAAGCAGAAAAACACAGTTAACTTGATAGAGATGGTTCATAAGGTATAATCCATAATTAATTGAAATAAAAATATGAAATTTAATCTAACTAAGATTAATATCAACCCTTAATTTCATTTAACCTAGAAGTCTTCGTACTAGCCGTACCAAACAAAACCTTGTTGACTAGTTTCATGTGCATAGTGGAGTGATAGATAACAAAATGGTTTTAGCCCATTTTTGGAACTTATAAAGAATTTAAATCATGGAAATGAGTCTTATTAAGTTTAATATCCATCCCAAAACATTTTCCCATGTGCCATTCTCTCTCATAGGCTATACACCCTTTGAAACTCCTTGTTTTGCACTTTATTTCTTGATTTTCAATTATCACCTACAAGTTTTTAGTTAAAAACTAACATTTTTGATATGTAATAACATATTAGACATTTAATAATATTTTAAAACACTTGTCTTACTTGGAAAATCATATCACTTGCATTTAATTCTCTAAAATGACACCTAAATGACATCAAATGACACAAAGACTAATTGGACCATGACCAAGGTTAAAATGAAATTAAATTACATAAAATTAACTATGAAACACCCTATAACATTGTACTAGACCCCTATATAAGTTTTTTACTATAAGGGGTTGACCCATTTTGACTTGTGGTCAAAATGGTCAACAACTACAGACATACTGCCTCCTTTTTTTCATCTTTATAATGTAGATTATTCCATTTGATCAAATATTCGTTAATCAATATTGTCCTTAGTTGCTTTGTACATGTGTTAAGGATCTCTTCAGGCTCTAGAATTACTTGGCCTTCTTCATCTATTTTATGTAATTCAACTTGAGTATGAAATCAATGTATAAATACATTCCTCAATCAAAAGACATGGAATACTAGATATATATAAGTGGACAAGGGAAATTCTATCTTGTAGGCCATACTACTAGTTTATTTCAAGATTTGATAAGGGGAATAATACTTAGGGGACATCTTATTATCCATTTTATGTTTCTTTAGAGACATCTGATTATATAGATACAAACAAATAAAGACCCAATCACCTGTGCCAAAATTTAGCTCACTATAGTATTAATCTACTTTCTACTTCATTATATTTTGTGTCATTTCTAAATTCTCTCACATACTAGTGACTACTTCATGTTAATGGTGAATGTGTTACTTAATATCTCAAACCTTAGGATGCACCTTCAATGATGAAGTGATGGATGGGGGTGATACCAATACAATGCCATAAAGGGATACATTTTGGAGGAAGTGTAAAAATAAGTGTCATACCACAATTAAATAAGTGGAAAATAATGAACCCATTTATCATTTTTGTCAGAAACAAACAATTAAGATACCCTCTAGATATTTGTTGATTATCTCTATTTATCCATCCTATTGAGGGTGATAGGATTAGTTATGAGCCAACTAGGTGGCTAAACATGTAAATATTTTAGTCTAAAAATTACTAGTAAATATGGGATCTTGGTCACTTACAATGATCTTTAGAGTACCATGCAATTTCTAAATTGTATTGAGAAAATCAAAAGCTACCCTACTGGTGAAAAATGGTTATGATAAGGGAAAAAATGAGCATACCTAGTGATTCAATCCATAACTACCATGATAAATATTTTACCCTTAGACTGTGGTAACCTAGTAATGAAATCCATAGAAACCTCCTCCCATGCCTAGATAGGGATAGATAAAGGCTAAAAATTACTAGGGGTTTTAATGGTTTCACCTTTGTTATGTTAACAAACCACACATTCAGCCACATAATTTTGGACATCCCCCTTGAGTCCTTCCCAAAATAAATCTTAATTTATTCTATGATATGTTTTAAAAAATCTTGAATGGCCTCTTATTAGAGATGCATGAAGTTATTAAAGCATTTTATGTTTAATGACATAATGCTTATAGAGAAATAATTGATCTTTATACCATAATGTGTTCCCATTCCATAAAAAATCATTTAAACCCTCTAGAACCAAGTTGAAGATTATAAATCAAATATTGGGTATCCCTATCATTCTCTAATTCTTATCTTTCTTTCTCTATCCAATATATCTACCAAATGGTCTTTACACATAACAATGCCTCAACTGATTCATCTCACCTAGATAGTTAATCTACCACCACATTATCTTTTCCTTTCTTATATATTATTTAAAAATCATAAATTAATATTTTATTTACCCATTTATATTTATATTATGATGTAAATCCTTGTTCTAGAAAATATTTTAGGCTATTATGATCATTATTTACTTGAAAGTGTCGACCCATCAGATAAGGTCTCCATTGATTGGCTGCATGCATAATAGACATCATATCTTTCTCATAGATTGGCTTGATCATATTTTTTCCCTTCATTTGATGACACTAAAATTAAAGTGGCCTACCTTATTTCATGAGTAAAACCCCCATGATGTTTCTTGATGCATCACATTAAACAATAAAAGTTTTAAAAAAAATTAGTGGAAACCAAAATTGGAGTGGTGTGCATAGAAATTTTTGGTTGTTTAAATACCTTGGTGGTTGTTTCAGTCCATTGGAAGGATATTTTATTCAAGAAATATGTGAGTGGGGCTATGATTCTACCATAATTTTTGACAAATTTACAATAGTAACCTATTAGCCCATAAATCCTTGAAGTTTATTGAGGGTCTTACAATTTTTTCAATCCATAACCACTTTGATATTTTTAGGTCAACTTTCAAATTTTCATGTTAAAAAATATGACCCAAGTACTCTACCTATTTGATTCCAAAATCACATTTGTAAGGTTTGGCATAAATTTGATGTTGTTCCATCACTAAAAGTACCTATTTTGCATGCTTCAATAGGTGGTTCCATTTTTTTTAATGTAAAGTCATAAAAAAACACCAACACAAAATTTCTCAAAAATGGTATAAAAAAAATTCATCAAACTCTAAAAAGTAGGTCAAGGTCAAGGGGAAGTGCCCTCAATGCCAAACATAATTCAGAGCTTTTGTGGCTCTTCGGATTACCCAAAATTCACTAATTTAGCCAAAACCTAGCCCCCCATAGAGGATGTTGATTACCACTAAAAATGCATATGTGAGGAGTACAAGTGAGAAATCATTCAAAGAATAGTGAATAAGCAAAGATATAAGAATAACAAAGTCTAGTTTGCTTCTGAGGGAATTTTCCACTTACCAAACCGGGCCTCACCCTTCATCTTTGACAAGTAGAAAAAGAGGTGTATGACCAAGAAAATAACCTTAAATACAATATCTCCTTATATATTCTACTAAAAATATACCCCCCTCAAATTTTGGCTCTTTATAATTTTAGTGTGATTATAATGAAAATGGGACCAATGTATCAAGAATGAAAAACATGAACTTTTGAATAAAATGACACTCGATGCTAAGTTATCGATCAAAATTTATTACAATATCTTTTTCCTCATAATTAGTGGCCTATTAAAAATGAATTTTCACTAATATTTAAATACACTAAGGACTAAAAAAACTTTTTTATTCATATAACTAAGGTGGGAATTTAACTAGTGACCAGTCCCATATCAATGCAAAGTTTTAGCCAACTCAATAAAAAACTGACATGTTCATTCCAATGAAAGGAAATCTAGTTAAAATTTGTTTTTAAATCAAGCTATTAAGATAAATTAACATGAATGATATTAGAAATTTTCTATGGAAAACATTATTGACTTCGCTTTTGGATTGCTTGGCAGGATGGGCACCACCATGGGAGAGAGAGAAGGAGGTCAATATTTTGGAACTAGGTCAATGTGGGTGCCATGGAGATTTATTTTAGGTGTCTATGTAGTCAATAACATCGATGAAGGATGAAAAAGACACATGAATGCCATATGAAGGCCACAATAAGAGTTTGTGATGATAAAATGTGAAGAGAGGTAGATTCTCAATAGAGACATATGCAAGATTGCACCAAGAAGCATGAAAAAAATGGTGAGGAATTCACCAGAAGAAAGGAATAATAAAAAAATGATAACCAACATGAAAAATGTGAGGAAAGAATGGTAGTGTGAAGGTAGCCCAATCTAGATTTAAGTAGCTAAGCAACAAGCAAAATAAAATATATATAGATGGCACACTCATACACTTCTATTTTAATAACTTTCCCACTATTATGTGGGCATTCAATGGAAACACTTTTACAAGTTATGACACACCAACTATTCCAAATGATGCAAAAACCCAAGAGCTTGAACCAAACATAAAAAATTCCCCAATAATCTGGCAGTGAGGAGGAGGACCATATGTAATGTATCCTCTTTGTGATTACTATAGGTTGGAAGGTGAGCCACAACAAAGGAACCAATCTATATCTCATGCTCACCATGTTATTACATTAACTTTCCAACTAACATATATAATGGAAACCATTTATCCTTATCAGCACTAAATCAACATTGGTTGTTCACTCTATATACTTAGGCCTTTGAAAAAGGGTTTTTGAAACTTTTAAAACTAGTAAATCATCTTGCAAAACCATTGGATGCCATAGACAAAAAATGTATTCAATTAAATCCAAGCTAGTAAGAAACCAACATTACAAATAAAAGTCTCATGATTTCATAATAAACTCCAAACAACATAAAAATTAAACATTCAGTTTACTAAACCTAGTGCTCCAATACCATGTTATAGATCTCACCAAAATCATAGATGGAATACCAAATGCATTGTATCTTGAATAAAGTAATAATGATGAATGAACAAGAAGCTATGAGAGAGAACTCAAGAGTTAAAACCATGCAAATCCTCCATGAATTCAACTTTATAATAGGTGTACAAATAGGAAATATGAAAAGTAACTACCCCTACAATAGTGGTAATAGGTCCCATACCCATTATAGCCAGTCAAAGAGTAACTTTTACCAACTAAATAATAATTAAGGTCAAGTGTAACTCCTTTTGACAAATAACACCTAAGCAAGCTAAACTTCATGTGTAGGAAAAACCTAAATAAAAAAATAAATAGAAATAAAGTCCTACACTAAAAGTTACTATGCATGATCTTTCCAAATCAATGTTGTACTTTAGATTTGGACCATATTTATAGATATCCATAATACTACCTTCATATTCTTATCATGGAATGGATAGATTTTTAGAGTAGTGATTTTTTCTTCCTATTACAAAGGGAAGAAACATTGTTCAATACATATGACCTTATTCAGTCTTCAGTAAAAGTATTTCATCATCTATGTTGTTCATATTCTTGGGGGGATTTTAGTTCCTTTATTCTCCCTCTCTACTTTAGGAGTGGGAGGGGGGGATGAGTGAGGAGGGATTCTTTCTCTTCTTTTAGGGAGACTTTATATTTACTTGGGTACCTCATCGAGCCTTATTTTTGGGACCCAATTCTTCCACCCACCTAATCTACACTTAAGTGGGGAAGTTAGTGTTTGTTTTTATTCCATTTAATGGTTCTTATCTACACATGTTATTTATCAAGTGCTTAGGTGTTATTTTAAGTCATTGTGGAAGAAAATCCCCCATTCATGAGGATTTTTGGTCATGTCTATCTTCCACATATATACGTACCTTTCCTAAAGATATTTTGGCTAATGATGAATTAATGCTCATATTGCTAATAATTGAATTTTTTGATTATTGAAGACTTGTTTCTTCTAGATTATGTTTTATTTTACTTCTATAACACGTATCTCTTTTGTATAATTTCTTTTGTAGATTATAAAGATTTGTGCTTCATGTCTACTTAGACCTTGATCCTCAATTATGGCCTAATCTGACAATATTAAGAAATATTATGTCTTTTTAGTCTACTGAGCATTATACAGGCCATTTAAGATAGACCCAAATCTATTGAACCATAATATAGTATGTTATATACACCCAATGTAAGATTCCAAATAAATAATTTATCATATTCTACTATAAATTCATTTGTCTAACCCATTAAATAATTGATGTATGTACTATCTTAATGTTCATATTAACTAAGAAATGGAAGTGCAACCACACCTTTAATCTCTAACTTTACTATGTTAATGCCCAATAATGTCACAACTCTCCTATCCTAGAACTCTACATTTAAAAACATAGACAATTATAATAGATGGAGTGGATGTCACAACCCTCAATTCCAACTTAGTTCTAATATATAATTCCCATAGAATTTAATTCAAACAAATAAAAATTTACTCTATATAAATATGTGAGCCTTCCCACCTTTCATAAATTTCACATTACTAGCCATGAGTAGAGCCTTGAGATATTTTTACATCATTGTCTATGTGTGTGACTACATGGGTCTATCTTGTTTAAATAATTTATTTCCCATCTCAAGGAAGTTCTAGGGACCATAAATATCTAGAACCACTTCCCTATTATTTAAATAAATTGTATTCAATTAAGGAATGGTGATCACTATGTTGTTCTAAATTATTTATTTATTGTTTTCACTTATTTCTCCATTCAAATTTAATTCTTATAGGCTTCCTAGTGTCTATGTTTTCTTACCATGGTCTCTCTTATTCTTATTGCATGCATTCCAACTTCAAATTAAATATTTTTGAACCACCAGGGATCTCCTTTTTATTTTGGAGTGTGATATTTATATTTATTAGTTGATTTTAGATTTAATTCATGTTGTGGAATGGTGATCACTATGTTGTTCTAAATTATTTATTTATTGTTTTCACTTATTTCTCCATTCAAATTTAATTCTTATAGGCTTCCTAGTGTCTATGTTTTCTTACCATGGTCTCTCTTATTCTTATTGCATGCATTCCAACTTCAAATTAAATATTTTTGAACCACCAGGGATCTCCTTTTTATTTTGGAGTGTGATATTTATATTTATTAGTTGATTTTAGATTTAATTCATGTTGTGGAATGGTGATCACTATGTTGTTCTAAATTATTTATTTATTTTTTTCACTTATTTCTCCATTTAAATTTAATTATTATAGGCTTCCTAGTGTCTATGTTTTCTTACCATGGTCTCTCTTATTCTTATTGCATGCATTCCAACTTCAAATTAAATATTTTTGAACCACTAGGGATCTCCTTTTTATTTTGGAGTGTGATATTTATATTTATTAGTTGATTTTAGATTTAATTCATGTTGTGTGTTGTACACCATTGCTAACAATTGACTTATTTTTTATTTTACATTTACATTTTATATTATTTGGCTTTTCTTTTCTAATTTGCTTCTCTCTAAAGTATTTTTCCACTGTCTCTGCCACATATGTATTGTGGTTTACTCAATGATATTTCACACTTATCATTTAAATGGGAATACTCCCTTTTTAGTTTATAATTTTATAGTCCACACTCATCATTATATATATATATATATATATATATATATATATATATATATATATATATATATATATATATATATATATATGTATATATGTATGTATTTTTTTTATGCTACCAAATCATATGGTTCTAAGTTTCCATGTTGCCTATATGCCACATAAATCAGATGTATATAAGGTAACTAACATTATCAAACACATTTTTAAGATCTATTTTCACTACAAATATCCATACCTGAAGCTCCCACTTTCACCATGATGACTCAAATAACCACTCAATCGACATAACATAATCACTTGCCAACTCATCTCATCATTAATAGCTAAATGAAATTATAAAAATTTTGGAACCCACATTTTCTCACACATAAACTAAACTTATCATGCTACCCTTATGATATGAAGAGATATAACTAAAATCATGATAATCAAAATCTTATTTATTAAAACCATGATCATATTATTGTTTGAATGTGATATAATATGAAATAATCATAAGATGCATGAAATAAAGAATAATTCATAATCATATAAAATAATCCAATTAACGTGTCAAACTTGATTGATACTTAATCATGGGCCTAACTAAATATTAAGATAGGTAGGGCACTAATCCTCTCAAAACATCAATTAGCCTCAAAAACATTTTAGATGCATGTCCTACCAAGACTTCACTTTTTTCTCTATGAAATGATGAGACAGTAAGGTGGGATGAAGTAGAGAATCAAAATTGACCAATAGATCAACAACACCCTCAACCTAGTTCCTGAAATGAATGGAATTCTTTAACAATATTACCACATATATGAATTAAATATTATCTAAATCTCAATAATTTTGGATGTATTTACACTAGAGAAACCAATATTGAAATCCTTTCAGTGATCCAACTACCTATAATAGGTATTTTTTAACTCTTCATAACAAAAACTAATATCAATAATAATAAATAAATAAAATATTTAATATTCCTTTTATAAATATTTTTATCTCATTTCAAAATAATCACCATATAATTTAATAATTTAAAATTATTACAACAACTAAAGATTATAAGACAAGACAAAGATAAAGATCGAACTTTTACACAATATTATTTTTAAAAATAAATACATAAATTTAAATCGTAATCTAAAATCATTTAAAGATGTATTTATATTCTCTATATGAAAAAAGCTTTTTAAAAAAATGTATTATGTAATTATCTTATTTAATATGTAGTTATATTTTTAAAATGTATATCTTTTTAATATTATTAAGTTATTTCAATGATTGAAAGTAAGAGAAAATTAAATTTGTTATATATTTCTTAAAAGAAAACGAAAATCTTAAAGTATTGGGTTTCCCATTTTTATATTATGAATTGAAATATATAATTAATCATATTTTTCCCTACTTCTATATGCATTGCACCATCCAAACATTTGAAAAAGTTACAAAACGTTAATATGAAGAATCACTTGAAATCAAGAATAGATAGGGTTCTTAAAAAGAACAAAATAAAACAGATTGATAAGTCAATTTTCACTTAATTTTAACTCAAAATTTTAACTCTAACAATAAAAAAAAGTATAGTGCAACGCTATATTTTTTATCACATACTTACTTTACATGTTGCTCTATCGCTACCAGTTGTCGATAATTCTATTTGCTTTAACGTGTTTGTTGATTAAACCGGAGGCTTTATACCCCTAAGATTCGTCTCACAAAGAAACAAAACCAAATATGTTGTTAGGGCTGAGTTAAAAGTTGACAGGGGGAGAGATGGATATGTAGTCTCACAAACGACAACGAAAACGAATATTCAGTTTTCACCAATCAAACATAGTGCATCATGGCCACCATCTGAAATAACCTCAGCACAGATAGTAAGAAGATACGCAAGGATCACCTCAGCACAGGCGGTGAGAAGATGCATACGGCGTAGTCCTCTGTATTTTTCTGAATCAGTACTGGACGGAATTAAGTCCTTAGCTGACCAATCGCACTCAAGAAAGGCCAACGTATCGGCATTGCCAGATTTACTTGATATGCTACTCTTATGTCTAGCACTATGATCTTCAGCCTCATCGGAGTCCACCAGTATTCCTTCACTATCATTTGGCAGCTTATCCATTAATAAATCCTCTTCCATTGAAGAAAATTCCACTCTCACAGATGAAGGATCTCCGAGCTCATCATAAAGCATTAAATCTTCACTCATATCTGAGAACAACTCATCATAAAGCATAAAATTTTCACCTCTAGGAGGGCAGTCACGGATGCCTATATCATCTCCACGCTTATTTGACAGCTCTGTGATTTGCATGAAGGCCTCTTTGATCCATTTTCCTCAAGGAATACATCATTCCAAGAGGGCAAAAAATCTTGAACGCCACCTCGTTAGAATCTGATGATGTTTTGATAAATGAAACATTCCAAGAATCCAATCCCTGTATTGTGCTCTCCTCCATGAGCAGAATACAGATGATTAAAATCATGGGCCAGTCAGCAAAGAGCATCGATGTTATATGCAGCCAAAGTTATTCGGTGCCGATTTTTTACTAAGAAAAAAATGGTTATTTGCGGAGGTGAGTTTTTAATATTTGAAAAAGGTGTTGTTCACATGGTGGAACATTGTTTACAATTTTGTGCAGTTATTGAGAAACGTGCGAGACTCAAATTTGATTTTAATTTTTTTTGGCAAATCATTAGTGAGCTTCAGTGACATAATATTGTTGGAGTAAGTAATTATTATAGATAAAGGCATTCCTTAATTCAGGGTGTCATATTTTAATTTATGATCCTTGACAATTGAAAAGTTAAATTATCATTTCATGTTCGACGGAAGAAAAAACGTTTTTTTAAAATAGATGACTCGTATTTAATCAACTTTTAAAAAATTGTATACAGATTATAAATGGCGTTTGTTTATCATATTAATTTTATTAAGTCAAAGGCTTATACGGTGGGGTAAAGCTTTGAATTCATCTCACAAATGGTAAGGGAAATGAATATTCTGTCTTCACCAATCAAGTATAGTGTAGACTATCTGTGCATGGTGGTGGCGTAGACACGTGCATTTATAATTGCTACAGATGGGATTGCAGAGTGTTTGAGATGCCTTCGAAGCACACTGTAGGTACTTAAACGTAGAAGATTGGGAAACCCAGAACACTTGCCCTGAGCAATTGGAGTAGATACTGCAGGGAATCTAGGTGATATTGCTATCGATGTCCACAATCGTGTAGATGTTCTGTGTAGGGATGCCAAAGCCCATTTTTATAATGTAGTTTCCAATCTTTGCTGATGGTAATTACGTGTCAACGTCCTCTTATGGATTAAACATAGTGTTGGCATTATTTTAATTCTTCCACCCTTCTATCGACCGCCAAATTCCTCCTTCCATTATTGTTTGGTAGCGATTAGTGTGGCTCTTGATTGAATCTGATGTCAACCTCCACCATGTTGAATTAGGTTTAGTCTAATAAACTTACTATCTTCTATTGAGCTATGAAGGCGCATAAAAAGTGCGACCATGGAAAACATGAAATTTGCTAACTTTGTCATTCTCATTGTAGACAAACATCCAAAATTGGTAATATAAAAATTAGAGAATAATATTATTTTTCAAAAAAATCTAATTTTTTATATTAAAAAATCATTTTTTCTATGTATATTTATATTATAAATTTATTTTATTATTTAAAATTTTAATGTATCTATTATTTAATCACAATTAAATAAAAAATATATTTGATAAGTACTTGTTACTTTTTATTATATATATTTTTAAAATTATTTTCTAATGTTTATTAAAAAAATAATATAATTTTAAAACAATCACACCTTAACACTAACACAATGTCATACAACATACACAGTTTTTAATTATATATATATATATATATATATATATATTTGTGGCTATCAATTTATTAACAAATTAGATTTAAAATTAATAAATAAAATGATATAAATCTTGTATAGATTTATTTTGAAAAATATTTATAAATAGAAAAATAAATTCCATCATATAATCAAGATATTAAGATTTTCTCCATTAACTTCTTAAAATAAAAAAGAAAAGTTTATAAATGATAGTCAAAAGACCGTCAAATTTAAAATTAAAACTAATATATAAAGATTAAATAGACATCAAATTTAAAATTGAAACTACTTACAAAGGTGAAATGAATATACAATTCATAATCATTATTAATTGTATAACAAAATATTTTTGACATACTTGTTTCTTGATCCCACAAACAATAGGACTTGATGGAATACCTAATAAGACCTATGATTTATCTGTCTAACTCGTATTCTACAACTTGTTAACCAACTAAAATCAATATATATATATATATATATATATATATATATATATATCTACTCTGTGAGAAAAAATAATATTACACTGAGATAAAAAATGATAGATTGTGTAATAAGAAGGTACCAACATTGTATAAGCAAGACTATGGTAGATCCTACAGATGGTGTTGCTCATGAGATCTATTCATCTTTACAAAGAGTGAACGCAATTCGACACATATTTATGATTTGGCATTTGGGAATTAATCTATTTTTACTTGGTCATTATGATTCTCATTACATAAGTGTATGATTCACCTTCTATTTTTACTACAATTATGTGGCCTCGCATACTCAACCTCTATTTTTGAGATTATATATATTGTGATTAATGTTTACAATATATTAAAATAAATATTATAATATGCTATAATATATTATAATTGAAAAATATAATATTAAAATAAAAATATATAATATATTAAAATAAAATATTTATTAAATATGATTGGTAAAAAAAATTCTCGAATTCCTCCAGCTTCCTTTGCCTCGTTGGGGCAACTGCTAATAACACTCACTATCATACTAGACAATGATAGCGACACCCTTCTTCTGATCCCTCTGTTGGAATTCATAAATTCTTCATTCTATTTTTAGTATTCTATTTTTTTGCATTGTTTTTAGTTTATCCACTATATCTACTAGAGGTTGTCTAGATAGTCTTAAAATAGTAAATTTGTTGTATTGAAATCTATCTAAGTCCTCTTCATATAGAGGCATCATGTAAGCATTTGATTATCAAATTAAAAAAATGCAGAATCACAACAGTAGCTATTTGGAGTGTTTTATTTATTTGTTCCTTCAAATTGGTATTAGAGTTGAAGGCCAGAAGATCCTGGTAGAAGAATAAGAAGTAGCGCTTGTTAACAAAAGAGCCACAAAATTGTGGTAGGATCACAGATCTCCCAGTCATTGCCAAGGCCATAGCCTTATTTAGATCAGAGGAGATCGTGGAAGGAGGAAGCTGCGTTAGAAAGGAAGAACAGTCACCTGAAGCTAAGGGGAGAGTGCAACCAGCTGGAAAGGAGATTCGAGCCTGCGAAGAGCGTAGCCAGTTGGAAGGAGCTGAGTCAAAGAGATCAGAAGGTTGGGACCAAACCATGGTTTCTTTCCTCCAAATCCTATGAGCAACCAAGACACAACTGAGCCAAAAGGACAATTGGCAAAAATTTGTCACAAGCCAAAGACAAGTAAAAGGAGATATCGTTGTTTATAGCTAAAAGAGCATTCATCCAAGAATTCATCAAAGCAAGTAAGTATTTGAGCTACAAACCAATTTTTCAAAAACATATTTATTTCAGATCTATCAAACAAAAAAGAGAGAGGATAGATCAATAGTATAGTTAGATCAGATGGTAAAAGTTAGCAACATCTGCATACATTTGACGGACAGAATTATGATGTATGGGCTAAGAAGATGAAGATAATATTTGTGGCGAACGATTTATGGGAGTGTGTGATCATCAGTTTCACAAATATGACCGATCAAGCTGCGTATAATACATTGACAAATGCTGAAAAGACTCTATTGAAGGTGAATCAGAGGAAGGATGAAAAAGCACTGAATCTAATACAGAAGGCAATGGCAGAAACCATATATCTAAGAATTGCAATAGTAAATTACGCAAAGTATGGGAGATCCTCTAAATTTTTTACTGAGCCATAGATAAGGTATGGTTAGTGAAACTTTCTATGCTTATAAGAGAATGTAAAACATTGCAAATGAATGAAAATGAGTCTATTTCTTAGTTTCATACTAAGATCTCTAGCTTCACAAATCAGTTAAGAGTAAATAGTGAAACAATCAATGACCAAAGAATTGTAGAAAAGATCCTTAGGAGTTTGCCTATGAGATATGATCCAATTTTCATAGCTATTGAGGAGGCCAAAGACCTCTCAAGGATGACAATAGATGAATTGATGGGTTTTCTTCAAAACCATGAGCACCAGTTGAACATATCCGGACCTTCTTCCCTAGAGCAAGCCTTTAAGGCTCAACCCAGTTTCAGAGACAAGGGGAGAGGAAGAGAAAACATAGGGAGAAATTTTAAAGGAAGAGGAAGAGGAAGGAGATACAATGAAAGATCAAATTCAGACAATCAAAAAGGAACAAGCAGCTCCCAATCAAATTTATTAAGACAAGAAAAAGAGTATTACTTTAAATCAAAGGTATGATAATATTAATATTTAGTGTTATTATTTTCATAAGTATGATCACTTTGCCAGTGAAAGTAGAAAGAGGCAATATAACCAATCAAGATAAAATGCACATGTAGCCACTGAGAATGTAGGTGAACCTAAACATTTTCCAAACATGTTCATTATATGCAATGTTGCTAAGTCGAGCAGTGCTAAGGTATGGTATTTGGATAGTACATGTAGTAACCAAATGAGTGGTAATGAGAATCAATTTTCCTCTATTGATAAGAGTATTCATTCAGATATTAAGATGGGAAATAATAAAAGAGTTCTTGTTTTTGACAAAGTAAGTATTGTTATCTACATCAAGCAAGGTGAGAGGAGAGCAATCCAAGATGTTTATTATGCTCCAAATTTAAAGCATAATCTATTGAGTATTTGACATTTGGTCCAAAAGGGATACATAGTTTTAATGGAGAATGGAGAATGAAAAATCTTTGACAAGGAAGGAAGCAAGAACATTATAGCTGTGGTTCAAATGACAAGGAACCAAATGTTACCTCTCAAGATGCAGATTGATCTTCTCAAGAGTACAATAGTACTATATCAAGTAGCATTCAAAACAGTCATGAAAGACACATCTATACTCTGGCATTTGAGGTATGGAAATTTAAGCTTTTTTGGATTAGATATTTTATCTAAGAATATGGTTATAGGTCTACCAAGGATTGTTGAACTTGACAGAAAATGTGAGTCATGCATACTAGGGAAACAACATAGGCAACTTTTTCAATCAGGAATGTCTAGAAGGGCAAAAACACCTTTGGAATTGGCGCAATCAGATTTATGTGGCCCAATGAAAACTCTCACCCACTCTAAGAATGCATATTTCCTAACTTTCATAGATGATTATAGTAGAAAATTTTGGGTTTATTTCCTGAAGAAAACATCTAAAACTTTTGAGAAGTTTAGATGGTTTAAGGCATTGGTTGCAAAATAGAGTGGATATTTTATCAAGGCCCTAAGGTTAGATAGAGGGGGAGAGTATGTTTCTAAGGAACTCCTAAATTTTTGTAAGAATGAAGGAATTGAAAAAGAGTTCGCAGCTAGATACACTCCACAATAAAATGGAGTGGCAGAAAGGAAAAATAGGACCATGTAAGAGATGGTTGCAATTATATTGAAAGCCAAAGGATTTTCAAAAGAATACTGGGGTGAAGATGCAACAACAACAATGTATTTGGTAAACAGGTGTCATACAAAGGCTATCCGAAATAAGAATCCACAAGAAGCATGGACAAACATAAGGTATAGTGTTAAGCATCTGAGAATATTTGGGTGTGTGGCATATGCACATGCACCAAAGGAAAAGAGGTATAAATTTGATGATAAAGGAGAAAAGTGTATCTTCATTGGATATTGTGAAGACACTAAAGCATACAAATTGTTCAACCCTATTACAAAGAAAGTCACGATTAGCAAGGATGTCAAATTCACTGAAAATGAATTATGGGATGGAACCATTGACACTACATTGGGTATCTCAGAATCAATACTCATAGATGATGGAAATGAAGATATTCAAATTGAACAAGTCACAGATCAACAAGATGAATCATCATCAACACCTCCATCACCTTCACAACATGCTCCTCAATTGAGCAACTCCAATAGTAGTTCAGATCCAACTCTTACTTCTCTTATGCTTAGAAAGACAAGGAGGTTGAAGGAGATATATGATGACTCAAGGTATGATGATGAAAACTTGAATTTTGATTTATTTTCTCTAGATAAACCTACATGTTTTGAAGAAGCAACATAAGAATAAATATGGTGTAAAGCTAGGAATGAGGAAATAGAAGCAATAGAAAGGAACAAGATATAGGATTTAGTTGATTTACCTAAGGGTAAACAAGTGATTAGAGTGAAGTGGGTTTACAAGGCCAAGAGCATAGCAGAAGGCAAAATTGATAGGTACAAATCAAGATTGGTTGTTAAGGGATACAAACAACAATTTGGTAGAGACTATGATGAGACTTATGCTTCTGTTGCAAGAATGGAAAATGTGCGGGTTATCTTATCAATAGTTTCCTAGCATAAGTGGAAGGTATATCAAATGGATGTAAAATCCACGTTCTTAAATGGATTACTCAAAGAAAAATTCTATGTTGAAGTAATAGTATGTCTTTAATCCATGAATTATAGTAGAGAGCTTCTAGATTAAACTATGTGTAAGTTTTTGACCAACGTTTTGGTTCACATTCCATGAACCATCATCAAGGTGAGAGAATGTAAAATGTAAAACAACAGACTAAGCATTTCCTTTATAGATAAAATATTAAAGATCATTGATGTCTAGGTGAGTGAAAAAGAAGGTAAGACATCAATGAGTTTCAATGTTTTATCTATAAAGGAAATGCTTAGTCTATTGTTTTACATTTTTCATTCTCTCACCTTGATGATGGTTCATGGAGTGTAAACCAAAACATCGGTCAAAAACTTAAACACAGTTTAATCTAGAATCTCTCTATTATAAGTCTATGTTGATCATCCATCTGGATATGAAATATCAAAAAAATAAAACAAGGTGTATAGGTTCAAGAAAGCACTCTATGGGCTTAATCAAATACCAAGGACTTGGTATAGTATAATTGATGCATACTTCACTAAAAATGGTGTCAACAAAAGTAGTAGCGAGCCCACATTGTACATCAAGGAGAGCCATGGTAAGATTTTGATTGCTATGTTATATGCAGATGATTTAATCTTCATAGCAAATGATGATGCTTTTATTTTTGAGTTCAAAGAAGTAATGAAGAGAGAATTTAAAATGACAAGCTTGGGTTTGTTAAGATATTTTCTTGGTATAGAAGTTCAGTAGATGGATCATGGCATATTCATCTTTCAGTCAAAGTATGCATCACAAATATTGAAGAGGTTCAAAATATTGAACAACAAGCCTACGCCAACACCAACCACTACAGGTCTCATGTTGAGTAAGGAAGATTGCAGTAATGAGGTGAATTCAACTCTATATAAGAGCATGGTAGGTAGCCTCATGCATTTGACAATATCTAGGCTTGATATAGTGTATGTAGTAAGTTTGATTTCTAAATTTATCAAAACACCTAAGGATACACATTGGAAAGCAGGTAAAAGAATTCTAAGATATGTCAATGGAACCAAGAACTATGGCATTCTTTATACTGCATCAAGTGATTTTGATCTAGTTGCCTATATAAATAACGATTGGGCAGGGAGTGTAGATGATAGAAAAAGTACATCTGGTTATGTATTTCACATGGATTTAGGAGCCATTTCTTGGGCATCCAAGAAGTAATCCATAGTTTCTCTTTCCACAGTAGAAGTTGAATACATTGCAGCAGCATGTCAAGCAATTTGGCTAAGGAGAGTCTTAGCAAATTTGAAGAAGAAACAAATAGATGGCACAATCATATTTTGTGATAACATGTCTTCAAAAGCATTGGCGAAGAATCCAATGTTTCATGGATAAAACAAGCACATACAGATTCGTTATCACATCATAAGAGAATTGGTTGAAGATGATGAAATCAAATTGACATTCTATAGATCTGAAGATCAGTTAACATATATCTTCATGAAGGCAGAAGTGAAGGAGACCTTCGAACATTTGAAACAAAATTTAGGAGTAATGGATATTGTAATAGCTAGTAGAAGAATTTAAGAGGGAGTGTTGGAATTCATAAATTTTTCATTCTATTTTTAGTATTATATTTTTTGAATTGTTTTTAATTTATCCACTGTATCTGTTGGAGTTTGTTTAGATAGTCTTAAAATAGTAAAGTTGTTGTATTGAAATCTGTCTAAGTCCTCTTCATATAGAGGCATCATGTAAGCATTTGATTATCAATCAGAAACAAGCAGAATCGCAACAGTAGCTGTTTTGGAGTGCTCTATTTGTTTGTTCATTCACCCTCAATTTTAAGACTAATAATTTTGTTATATTGAGAGTTAATCAACATAAACAGAGTAAACAAAATCACATTAAGATATATTCATCCACGCATTATTGGTTCAACGGGACGTATCTTACTCAATTCAAATTGACAAATTCATTTCCTTGCCCTCCCAACTAACACTAGGAATGGAAAGGAGTTCTTTATAGTTTATCAAGCTACTTCCATGTATGCTTACTCTCTTTAACTACGAGGTAACATATGAAACATATGAGACCACCCTATGTGACTTTGCTTACCACTAACCGGCAGCTTTCCCTTGCAAGATTTGCATAGATATACAGTTACTGAAATGGAAGTACCAAATCACATACACTACAGTTAGGGACATGGAAATACCAAACCACATAAACTTAAACTAATAATGTGTAGGAACTTATTTAAAGGTTCACATACAAGACAAAAAATACCATTCATACTGTCACTATCAGTATCACTGTTGCCTCGGTTTGCTTGGATGAGCGTTGAGTTTGGAATTTGTGTTGTGAGAGCCTCCATCTTCCCTTCCAGCATCAGGACTACTTGTGCCATGCAAGGCCTCACATTTTCATCATTTTGAACACATAACAAGCTTACCAGTGTAGCTCTTCTCACCTCTTCACCAACTGCATTATTTGCTATCCGTTTGTCCACGATATTCATCATGTTCCGCTTGTGTATTTCATTTACAGCCCACGGGGGAAAGTAATACATACTTGAATCTTGTACTGTTAAGTCCAGATTTCTTCGCCCTGAGATTATTTCGAACAGCGTCATACCAAAACTGTAAACGTCAACCTTTGGAGTGATTGGAAGACCAGAGATCCACTCTGGAGCCAAGTACCCTCTCGTTCCTCTTGTAGTCGTCAGAACGTGGCTGATATCTCTACCCACATGCTTTGCCAACCCAAAATCAGCCAACTTGGGAGAAAAATCATGATCTAGCAAAATGTTTTCGGGCTTAACATCGCCGTGAATGATGCTATCTCTACAATTCTCATGGAGATAAACTAACCCCCGTGCGATGCCTAAGGCAATCTCAAATCGTGTCTTCCACTCCAATACCTTCTGTTGGCTTTTTGAATTACGACTGAAGAGAAAAGAATCTAGTGACCCGTTGGCCATACATTCATAAACCAGTAACCTTTGTGATGCTTCTGCACAAAATCCTCGAAGTCTCACTAAATTGACATGTTGTATATTTCCAACAGAGGTGATTTCACAACGGAATTGCTTTTCACTTTGTTTTGAACGATCCATTTTTTTGACGGCGACAAGTGTATTATCTGGTAAAGTTCCTTTGAACACTGAACCGAATCCTCCACTCCCAAGCTTATACCCGAAATTTCTGGTTGCAATCTTCAACTCCTTGTAACTAAATGTTCTAAGTAATGCAATCGAGGCATCTGCACTCATTTGGGTCGATGGAAACTCACGTCTCGGCCAAATTAAAAATATAATGACACCTAAAACAATGGCAACAGCAGCAACCGTACCAAGCACAGCAGCAACGATAGATGTTGTTTTGCGTTTGGAGGACGACGATCGGGAAAGATCGCGTGGAGAGAGCGCTACTCGAATAAAAATTTCTGAATAGCTTTTTGACAGAGAATTATTCATGTTAAACAAATTACCTGACCAGATTTTACAGGGTCCGGATGGCGGCTTATAACTAAACGCAGTGCACGAGCAGTTGCGGAGACACATTTTCTCTCAATCTTTCTTTGTCTTCGCAGCGTACCAGTAAGCTTGCTTCTGAAGCAACGAAACACTCAAAGCCTTGAATCCATCGCTGCTGCCATTTTTAGGATCGCAGTTCAACTGACTCCGGGAACACAGCCGCTGGACCACCAGTCTTGCAAATCCCACGCACGATAGTCTTTAGGCTTGAAGCCTTCGACACAGCTGCAGAACTGAAGATTGTTTGGGTTGCACGTTGCATAAGCGCCGCAGAGGTCATACACACTGCATTGATCTCTGGGCTGAGTCCAGAACATGCTCCATTTTTTTCCATTGGCAAAACTATAGTGTCGAAGTGCTCCGGCCTTGTCTACCACGAAACGGGAGGGCGTAAGGATTTTTGCCCGAATTGCATAAGTCATATACAAGCCAGAGCTGGAATTTATAACACTGAGGTTAAAGACGGTTTTACTTGTCTGTGACAGTTCTGGTATGTCAGCGAAACCTTTACCGTCCCAAACTCCGGGTTTTGACTACTGCACAGAATTGTTCCAGATTAGCACGAATTGTCTAACCCCAGACGGATCCGTTTGAAAGGAAAAAAGGCCCGGAGCAGGATCCATTGAATTCTTCCATCCCACTAACTTTTGCTGTCCACCGAACATCATTCCCGGCAACCAAGTATCTACAGGATAGTCGAAAGTCTGCCAAACAGGCTGAGATTTAATGTCCTTGCCCAACATTACAAAATTACCAGAATCTAATATAACAGCGCCGGAGGCCTTCTTAGTCACATTTGGGGACCAAACAAACGCACCCTCTGCATCAACCAGTCTGAGATGACCGTCTCTCGAGAGATTCAGAACACCGGGCATGTTTCTAATTGGAGTCTCCCTATTCGCCACCCAAACGATTGCCCTCTCTGACATTTGAGCATACCAGATGCCAATATACCAGTTATTTGTATCATTTGGGCTGAAGAAACCCAATTCAAACGTGCCATTCTTTGAAATTATGGTCTGATTTCCAATGAGCGAAGCACCCAAAGAAATAGCATCTCCGCCCTCCACTGCAGCAGCGTAAGTCTTGAGATGCATAAACAGTGCAATAAGAACCACGAGCAGATGTAAGAAGAATGTTGCCCTGTTTGCCTCCATTGTTGAATTGTTACATGAACAAACTGCTGTTAGCCTTAAAACTCTTACAAGGGAACATGTAACTGGAATGTCCCGTGAAAAAGAAATCACCAAAACATTTATCCTCTCTTTCGTTTATGTCTCGTAGAGTTTATAAAAAAGTTGCAGGGCAATCGAGTCAAGCTAAATTTTAACTTATTTCAAAGGTTGGGAAAATAAAAACGAACTTTCAAGAAAACGGAGGGATATTGAAAGAGGAAATGAGATTTGATAGCGTCGTCGTCTTTTTCTTTTTCTTTTTTTGGGGATGTTTTTTAGTCATTTATTAATTTTGGAATGAAGTTTAGATCTTTTCATTTTATAATAGGTCTTTGTTTAATTATGAAATATTTTCTTTCTTTTTTTTTTATTTAATATTTTTGTTTTTACGTTTTGAAGTATTTATTTTTGAACATTTTTATGAGGTAATATTTTAATTTTTGAATTTTTTTAATGTGATTTTAGAATATTAAGAATTTGATAAATTTTGTAATTATTATAAGCAATTTAATTTTGTTGATCTGATTTCTATTGAAAGAATTTTGTAATTTTATATTCACAATGTTCGATCAATCCCTAATGGTGTTATACATGAGGGAGTCCAAAATCTAATCAAGGACTTTATTTTGGTTGTGTACAAATCCAGAGCACTGTCAAGCCATTATGGCCCATTGCCCCTAGTTTATCTATAACACATTGGTCATGTTCTCCCATTGAACCCGAGACTTCATTGACTTGGAGCATGCCAAGCTGAAAATTCTAGTTTGGATTGAATTTCATAGCCTCCCCTTGCCCTTGTGGAACTTTGTGCACCTAATGATTAAACCCGTAGTAAATTTCATAAGGTTTGAGAAAGAAACATTTTATGCAGCATGAACTTAGAAACATGTATGTGTGGAAGTGGATCTCTCCAAGGATCTCAAGGAAACCATTAACATGCAATTCAGTGATAGGTGTTTTTTACAAAGAGTTGTTTATATCAACATGCCCAATACATATTTATGCTTCTAGACCACATATCAAAAAATTTGTGAGTGCCCATTGATCGCCAACTCTAAGCCAATCATGTCACCCAAAAACTCTTTTGAGGTGAACAAAATCACTCAAACATATTCAATTGGTTGGACTATTTTTACCAATAATGGTAACTAGTAACCTCACACAATAGACAAGGCCTTGATTATTGTGTACAAACCCACATATAGTTCTATGGAGTTCACAAAGTAAGCATCCCCCACTACCCAATAGGTGGTGGTGCCACCTATCTGTAATTTTTCCTCTAGCTCCTAAAGCCAACCAATGATTTATCAATAGTCATAGCCCCCTCTTGAAGTCAACCAACCAGATGTGATAGACCAACTTGTTTTGTTTGATCGTAATTCAGTGTACTAAAGAGATTGTCCATCTCCACCAACTAAATATGGAAAATATATGTAAGGAAAGATACGTGCCTTTCAATTGATTAATTTCATGAAAGCTAACAATCAATTCTACTTGGAAAACACATTATTTGTTTTGGTTGAGGTGGATGAGGAAACCACTATGAGAAAAAAAATTATTCAATAATATTATACTTATGTAATGTGCAAGAACTTCCGAACATGACCTGAAAATACATTCTAAAGGATACATGTCTGTTTTGGTTAACATGAAATTTTTCTACCTAAAAATATTTAATATTTACGCCTTTTCTCTAACCTTTGGTGTTAGAATTTTTTTTTTGGGTATTGTTTTTCAGATGTCTAATGGTGAGAATGGACATAGAGGCATTATTTCATTAATTTCTCCAACCCTTTCACCCAATACCATCTCTTGGGGGTAAAACCCCTTTCACTGGTTTGTGTGGACTCAATTCAAATTTAATCACTACTCTCTTGGTATTTCAAACATTTATGCCTCTAATGATATGGTTGAAAGGGATAATTTTTGGCATTGGCTTACTAACTCACTTTTGAATGCCAACTAGATCTTATGAGGAAAAATTCACATGATTGAATTCCCTATGATAAGGAGGGGGTGCTTACCATGAGATGGTGTGTCAGTGAAATAAATTTATGTTTTATATGCATAATAAAATTAGTTTAATCAATCTCAATCTTCACCGCCACCTTCTTGCTAGCTTACTTTGGTTCACTTAGTTTAGATCACATCAATGCTTTGAAAGCATGGAAAAATAGTTGGATCATGTTGTATTTGTTGAATAAAACATTTTCTATCTTGCTAATAATTTTCACCACTGTGTGGCATTCATTCTTTATGCCTTCATTTCATACCACTTTCCCATCATATATTAAAATGAATGGTCTATTCCTCAAATCAAGAATTCCAAAAGTTAATTTTATCTTAATATTGTTCATTTGCATCACTCCTAGACCTAGAAAATCATTATTAGAACCTTGATTCTTACTTCTCAGCTCTATAAAGCATCTGATAGGATTGAATGGCTCAATCAAACTATGATATTTCTTAGTATCTATGCCCAAATTTGTTTTAATTTTAGGTGTAGAGTTCATATCACCTCACACTATTATTCAACTAAGTCTTAAAGGAGTTGGATCTTTCAGCCTTCAATGAATATCTCAAAAATAAGGCTACCTTATGGAGGCACAAGTTCCAAGTGGAAGAACATTATAAAGCTCAGGGAGCTCATATCCATGCTCAAATTCACTAGTTAAAAATTAGGGATAAAGCTTCAAAGGATTTTTTTGCTTTCCTTCATTCCAAGAAAGTAATTTTTTACGAGCATCACATGTAATAATTTAAATCATCCAAATAATGTGCAAAATATAATGAAGATCAACCCAAAATATATTTGTTAGGGAAAGATAAATAAATATGATATAAATTCAAAATAGAATGAATACCCTTATGATAGAGAAACATCATACAATATTCCTTATGTGGAAGGAATTATTCAACTACCAAAACCTCTTCTAGTGGGGGAACCTCCTTATTAAAGCTTACATTCTAATTAAAATATTTCTCCTTGATTATTTTACACAATGATATGTCTCTTCTTGTATATACACTATCATACCTTAATAGATAAATAGATCACTAATTCCAATATAAGTTCACTCAGTTCCCAATATAATAAATACCACAAGTTACTCAAATGGATATCTATAATACTAATCCTAATTTAGTCCCACTCATTGCTCAATAAATACCACAAGTTACCTATATGACTCTCTATGTTATATCTACAAAGAGGATGTGTGCCACAGGTTGGTATTTCCACCCTCCTCATATTATCATCTCTCTAGGTACATTACATTACATCCCCATTAACATGTTTTCCCCTCAAAACATGAGATTTTTTTTCTTTTTTAAAGCTCAATTACATTACATAACAATAGATGTTTTCCTCATAGCATGAGGATGAAATTCAGGCCCATCCATGTAATTGCTACTTCTTTCTTTACTTGGATACGGTCATGTAAAACAACTTGTGATAAATATAAAAAATTCAATCACTCTAATGTGAGGTTGATTTTCAAGGGTAGCATATAAATCTATATATGGAATAACCAATCAAACAACATTAACTAGAAACATGTGATCAAAATTTTCTAATAACATTAACTAGAAACATGTAATCAAAGGAAGAGAAGAATGCTTGTGGAAAATCATTGGTAAAAATTGGAAGAACCTCTTTGCATGAATTTGAATCCTCTAAGAAAAGAAGAAGATTATTATTTTTCCTTATGTATGGAATATGCTTTAAAGAGAATCCTAAACAAATATTTCTCATCTAAGTGAAGAAAAACTTGATATTATTTTATGAAATTATAGCCCAAATTTATCCATGTATCTCTTTCCATTTCATATTATTTTTCCATATGTAAATGAAGAGATATCTATTCATACCATTCTTTACAATTATGCTCTGAACTATTTTCTCTCAATATTTGACTACTATATGGAAGTGGAGAAAAACTCTATAAAAACTAATCACTATTCCATCTTTTAATTTACCAAAAGAACCATCCATGCTTTCAAGTGTCATTTTAGTTAGTGCAAAATGCTATCAAATAATTTTATTAAATTCAATGAAAATTAGGGTTTTTATTTTTTATTTTTTTGTTGTGAACCTCACATGCAATAATCTAAACTATCTAAATAGTATGCAAATTATAATGAAGAGCAACAAAACAAATTATTTGGTGGGCTGAGATGCCAAAATATGAAATATAGTCAAAATAGAATGAATACCCTTATGGTAGGGAAAAATTATACAATATTCCTTATGGGGAAGGAATCATTGCACTGTTGCAGGGCTCTTCGAGGGTAAAACCTCCTTATTAGAGAATACACTCCATTTAAAATGTTTATACTTGATTGTTTCACATGATGATATGCCCCTCCTTATATATAATAATATATGGGTAGTTTAATAATCCCAACATGATCCCTCTCATGTCCCAATATAAAATACCACATGTTACCCATATGGATAGGTGTATCACTAATCCCAATATAAGCCTGCTCATTTTCCAATAAATACCACATGTTACCTATATGATTCCCTAAAATATATCTACTAAGAGGATTCATGCCACATGTTAGCATCTCTACCCACCTCATAGTATCATATCTCTAGGCACATTACATAGCCATGTGAAAACCATTAGATAAGATGGTACTCAGATTACACATCTTCCTAACATTATGCAAACCTTTATGATACGATGGTGTGTTTTTAGATCATCCATGCACTCCTGAGTGGGAAATTTATCTCAAAATTTTACTCCAAGAGGTCCCTGCAAGCTAACAAAGGGAAAGAATGTGCAATGTTATAGACTTCTTTCTGTGGAGGATCTTCATGAGGTAGTTTTGTAAATGGTTGTTGATGAAGACCTAGATATTGATGGGTTTCCCTATTAATTCTATCACTAGATATTTGGGATACAATGGGTCCAAATTTTGACATAATTTATCTCGAGGTCACTGAAACCCATTCCCATGGAAAGCACATTAATCAAGGTAATATCAATTCCTCAAACCTAGGGATTTGAAGTTCATAAGTAGTTTGCAACCTATTACTCTTATTGATGTCTTCTTCAATATTATTGCTAAATATTTTAATCTTGAGATTATATATCTTATCTATCTATTTATTTTACCTGAGTAAAAATGGTTTATTCACAATAGATATATCCATGAAAACATTATTTCAGTTTGGGAATGGATCGAATAGGACCAATGGTGTCTTTATAAGGTTTTATTTTTCAAAATTTACATCCAAAAATAATATGAATCAATTGAATGGCATTTCATTTTGGCTATGCTACAATTATTAGGATTTGGCCCTAGGTTTCTTAGTACACTTCATATGATTTTATAAGATTTTTATCCCTACATTACTATCAATAGGGTTCAATCTAGCCAATTTTGTCTCTTTCATTCTGTCTATCAATGTTTTAATTTTCCTTTAACTAACTCCGTCTATGTTGGGTGTGTAAGGATTAAACTACCTTTTGGCTAATTATTCCTCTAGAGGTCTTGACAAGGGTGTCTCTCTCCCCCATAGTCATACTAAAATGGTTAATAGGAACTATGTTGATTATATTAAGAGGATAAATTCATATCCAATGATATGGAATGTTTACAAGTGTTTTCTTTAGCTTATGGCTCCTCCATTAAATGGAAAAAAACCCCAATGTTACAAATAGTCCTTGTCCCCCTTACCTATTTGGTTACTTGTGGAATTAGATCCATTTTAGGGAATAATTTATGTTTTAATGAACCTGAAAACTAACCAGAACAAGAAAATTACCAATAAGCTAAGATATTGAAACAATACTTAGAATTGATTGATATTTATTGCTTGAAATAATTATAAACCCAAACCATGATTAAATACGCCTAAACTTAGAAATTAGAGTCTACATAAAAAATTCAAAAAAAAAACTAAAATCTAAAAAAAAAATCTATTTTTAGCAGTTGTTATTTATAGTAAGTTTCACATACAAGCATGTGTGGCTCTAAAAATAACCTAAATAATAAAATTAGCCTATCGAATGAAATCAAACTGAAGTTGACTTTCAGTTCTAAAAATATATAATTTTAAAAAATAGAAAATTCTTAAAAAAATCATTAAACATTATTTTGGAACTTTAGATGATCACATTTGGCCTCCAAAAAATATTGAAATAAAATATAAGTAGATAGAGTGGCTTAAGATATAATCAAATTGTTTGATACAGTCATTTTGGTATGTGGAAGAACTCAAATGGAGTTACGAGTCAAAATTTATGGCCTTCGAAAGGTTGGCCTTTTTTTTTTACATCATTCTCCTTTGGTTGAAAACAACTCAGCACCTACAAGTTGTCTTGATTATACTCCTACCATTTATCTTTATCAATCTTTTTCAGCTCTCATTCTGTAATCCAAGTGTTTAATTCTTACTACAATCCTTCCCACTACACCAAATACCTATTATAATTCCCTTGTGCTCACTGTTTTCATATCCAAAATCTACCCTATTTTTTATTTTCTTTTTTTTTCATTGAAACTTGAGACTCCCAATTTAATTCTTCATCTTCACCATCTTCTCCATTAAATTCATATAAATATGAAACATTAAATATTGGAGATATATGAAAATTTTGTGGTAAACATACCTCATACGCATTATCATTGATTTTATTCACAATTTTGCATGGTCCAATTTTCTTGTACTTCAACTTGTTTTATGTGCCGTTTGGAAATATTTCATTCCTCAAGTAAACAATTACCAACTCTCCTTCTTCAAATACCTTGGATTTTCTTCTGACATCCGCTGCTGCTTTATACTTCTCATTACTTTCCTATAACTTTCTTCTTACTCCTTGCAATTGCTACATATGCTCTACAAATGCTTCTGCATTATCACTAATTCGATCTGTAATTGGTAATTGTACCAAATCTAAAATACCCATAGGATTTCTCCCATAAATAATTTGAAAAGGTGACTTTATTATTAATCTATTCACTAAACTATTATATACAAACTCAGCTTGTGGTAAAGCCAAGTCCCATTGCTTTGGCTTCTCTCCCACTATGCATCTCAATAAATTTCCCAAGCTCCTATTCAAAAATTTTGTTTATCCATATATTTGTGGGTGATATGCACTACTAAATTGTAGCTTAGTACCCATCTTCTTCCACAAAGTCCTCCAAAAATGACTTAAAATTTTTGTTTCTCTATTTGAAGTAATATTTTTTGGAACACTATGCAATCTCACAATATCCATAAAAAATAATTCTGTAACTCTAGTGGCATCATTGGTTGTCTTACATGTAATGAAATAAACCATTTTATAAAATCTGTCTACAACAACAAAAATTGAATCATTACCTCTCTGTGTGTTTGGCAATCCCAACATAAAGTCCATACTCAAATCTATCCATGGTCCTCCTAGAATTGCTAATAGCATGTATAGTCTAATATTTTATGAATGTCCTTTACCCACCTAACATATTTTTCACCTTGAAACATACCTTGTCACATCTCTCTTCATCTCTAGCCAAAAATACGTTTCCTCCACCAAATTTATTGTCTTTATCTTACCAAAATGTCTAGCCAAATAGCCACTGTGTAATTCTCTTATTATATTATCTCGTAGAGACCCAATTGAAATACATAATTGCTTCCTTTTGAAGAGATAACCTTATTTTATAATATAATTATTATGAATAACATCTGTCATACCAGTTAATGGATTATTCAACTGCTCAACTACCTTGCTAAAATATGGATCAATATCATATAATTATTTAATAGCTTCAAATCCAACTACTTCACTCACCATAGTAGTTAATAACACTACCCTCCTACTCAATACATCAGCTACCTGATTCTATTTTCTTGATTTATGCTTCAACATAAAAGCATATCCTTGCAAGAAATAAACCCACTTCGGATGCCTACTATTCAACTTCTTTTGTGTATTCACATACTTCAAAACCTCATAATCTGTAAATAGTATAAACTCCTTAGGCACTAGATAATGCCTCCAATGTATTAATGTTTTTATAATTACATAAATGTCAACATCATAAGTAGAATACTTTATTCTTAACTCATTCAATTTATCACTGAAATATGCTATTGGCTTTCCTTCTTGACTCAGCATAGCACCAATTCCCATAAATAAATCATCACAATCAACCTCAAACACTTTGTTAAAATTTGGTAATGCTAAAATTGGTCATTCTTTAATCTTCTTCTTCAAAATTTAAAAAATTTCTATGGCTAGTCTAGTCCATGCAAATTCCTTCCTTCTCATCCAATATGTTATTGGTGCTACAATACTACTAATTTTTTTAATAAATTTTCTATAAAAATTTGTTAAACCATGGAAACTTCTTACCTCTATAATACTTTTTGGAATAGTCCACTCAAAAATTTCCTTTATCTTTTTTTCATCCATTTTCACACCATCTACTGAAACTATAAATCCCAAAAATACTAAACTATTCTGCATAAACTTGTACTTCATCAGATTTGCATACAACTTATCCTTTCTTAACAAATCCATTACCATTCTCAAATGTTGTAAGTGCTATTATTTATTCCTACTGAATATCAAAATATCATCAAAATAAAAAACCACAAACTTACCAATATATTCTCATAGCACTATATTCATCACCCTCATAAATGTGCTAGGTGCATTAGATAATCTGAATGGCATCACCATCAACTCATATAATCCATATTTAGTCTTGAATGTAGTTTTTCAGTCATCTCTTTCATGAATTTGAATCTGATAATAACCACTCCTTAGATCAATCTTGGTAAAATATTTTATTCCTGCAAGCACATCCATCATATCATCTAAACAAGGTATATGAAACCTATACTTTATTATACTTTTATTAATTACTCTACCATCCACACACATTCTCCATCCTTCATATTTATTTGGATTTAACAATGTTGGTGTTGCACATAGACTCATACTCTCCCTTATCACTTTTTTCCTTAGCAATTTAGTAACCTATTTATTTAATTATGCATGTTCTATTGGACTCATCCAATAAGCTGCTTGATTGGGTAGAGCTGATCTTGGAATCAAATAAATGTGATGTTAAATATCTCTCTTTGGTGGTAAATCATCTAGTAATTAATCAGGCATAACATTTTTATATTATTTCAACACTTTTGCTACTTCTGTTGGTATTGACACCATTTTTATTTATTCATTCTTTGGTACTAGTGCATAACACCAACCTACTACCTTCATATCTTGGATAAATTATTTAGTACAAAGCATGATTTCTGTCTTCTCTTCCTCTTTAAGAGGTAACAAAACTACCTTTTTACCACCTTTCCAAAAAGTGCATGTGTTCTTTTCTCCTTCATGAACTACTTTCTTATCAAATTTTCACAGTGTCCCCAATAACACATGACATGTATCCATTGGAATAACATCACACCATATTTCATCATTATAAGTTTTTCCTATATAAAACTTGATTAAGCAACTTTTATCTACCATAACCTCATTCCCTTTCCTAAACCATGAAATCTGATAAGGATTAAGATGTTTCTAACATTGCACATTTAGTTTCTCAATCATTTCTTTACAAACCATAGTTTCACAACTACCACCATCTATAATTACTTTGCATACCTTTCCACCTGAAGTACATATTGTTTGAAAAATATTTGATTGTATCCATGCATCATCACCTTCTTTATTCCATACTTTTTCCTTCCTTGGAGAAATCATGGTCCTCATCATTAGATTCTCTCCAATATTTGCTGGTGCAACTTTAGTATTTTTCTCTTCTATTTTAGCCTCAACTAGATTTACTCTTGGGCGATCTTCTTGTCTCCTTTCTTAATCTTGATAGTTTAGACACTCAAATGCTCTATGAATTTCTTCTCCACATATATAATAGACATAATATCTATGTTAATTTGAAAACCATCCTCTAGCACCACCATAACTTCATCCTCTCTAAAATCCTCTTCCTCTTTATTCGTATTGAAACCCTTGCCTATTATCATCTTGCCTTTCTGAACCATGTGACGATTCACCTTTATTAGCATTCAATCCACCTATGGTAGTATTAAACCTACCTCATCCCCTTATTGGAGGGGATCCACCTCTTCTTAGACCAGTAGATGTCCTTCTCAAATCCTATCTATTTGGTTTTTCTTCTACCTTCAAAGCTAATTGATAAGCCTCATCTATGTTAAGTATTTTATGCATGCTTAATTCATCTTAAATAGAAAATTTAATCCATTTACATATCTTATAGCCATCTTCTCTTATGTTTCATCATGCTCCACTGGTATAAAAAGTTTATAAAATTTATCTGTATACTCTTGTATACTATGATATTTTTACCTCAAATTCTAAATTTTTTTGTATAAGGTTTGTGCATAATCCATAAGAAGAAATTTACCCCTCAGCTGCTTATCCATCTTTTTACATGAATTAATCTTCTCTTTATCTTTTCTCTGTCTCTCTTTCTATAGGTGATCCCACCAAATCATTGCATGACCTTTCAATTTCATGCATGCAAAATTTACCTTCTTACCTTTTTCCATAGTCTTCCACTCAAAGAACTTCTCCATTATATTTATCCAATCTATCAACTCCTCTAGTTTTAAACTGCCTCCATAATCTAGAACATCAACTTTGATTCCTCCATTTCTTCCTTCTAAAGCTTGAACCATCCTCTCTTCTATCGATGGTGGTTGCTCTTGTTCTTCTTCTTGTTGTTGAAATTCTTCATTATGATCTGTGTCTTCCTCATCACCCCCTTGTCTTCTTCCTTGATTGGTGGTAACCTATGTTAATTCTTGAACTTGCCTCTATAAATCTTGTATAGTCCGGTTCATCTTTACCATACCTCCTCATCCTCTGACCATTCTTCACTCCAATATTCAAACTTGCTCTGATACCATATAATGAATCTAAAAATTAACAAGAATAAGAAAATTATCAATAGGCCAAAATATTGAAACAATATTCATAATTGATTGATATTGATTACTTGAAATAATTACAAACCCAAACCATGCTTAAATAAGCCTAAACTCATAAATTATATTTTACATGCAAAATTCAAAAAAACCTAAAATCTAAAAAAAAACATTTATTTTTAGCAGCCACTATTTATAGTAAGTTTCATATGCAAGCATGCATGGATCTAAAAATTTATTTAAATAACCTAAATATTAAAACTAGCCTATGGAATGAAATTCAATTGAAGTTGACTTCCGGTTCTAAAAATATACAATTTCTAAAAATAGAAAATTCTCAAAAAAATCAATAAATGTTAATTTTGGATCCTTAAATGATCATGTTTGGCCTCCAAAAAATATCAAAATCAAATATAAGTAGATAGGACTTCTTAGGGAAGAATCAAACTTTTTAATACGGTCGTTTTGGCATGTGGAAGAGCTCAAATGGAGTTACAAGTCAAAAGTTATGGCCTCTGGAAGGTTGGCCTATTTTTTCTACATCATGTTTCTAGGCATTCCCTTTGCCATTTAAGATATACCCTCTCAGTTTGTGTATGTGGTGCAAAGGGTTAGAAACAAATTGACTACTCGATCTCCAAATCGATTTTAGTAGCAAAAAAAATCTAAATTTTCTCCAAGGAACTAGTTTTTATTCATGTCTATTATTCATCTTTTTGGTCTCCCTCAAAGTCTACCTATGCCAATATGCAAATAGTATTAAGGAATTATGTGAGTTAACTCTAAAGGAAATCGAGGCATTAACAAAGTTGCTTGGATGTTTCCTAGAAACCAAGATCTCTTGGAGGGGCTTGGTATTTTATGTACCTCAATACAAGGCCATGGCTTAAGTGATAAATGGATCATATATGTATTAGATGGAAATGATAGCTCAAAAATTCTTCTTTGAAATTGTATCACTAAGGGAAGAGATATGAGAAAAGGAGTCTAGAAGGGGTTGAATCTTCAAAAAAATATTGCTTACTTAGGTCTTTGTCACCATTTTAGAAACATTTTTGGCTAAGAGTATTCAGAAGGTTTGGGAGCTTCTTAAGAGGAATTATTTATGGGATGGCAATGGGTTTAGATCTAGCCTATTTATAAATCCTAAGTCTTTGCAGTGGTCTTTATTACTTATTTATCATGAGTTCCCTTTTGTTCTTATGGCTTGGATTATTATTTTTGGCTCTTTAGAAAAGGTATAATAGTCATCTCTGACATGTTTTGAAAGAAAACTATAGATTGGGTGCCTTACATTTTTGACACAACTAATTTATGTTATAAGCCAATGATCATGAGTCTAACTCAAAAATTCAAAATGCAATAATGAAACTCCAAAATATTTATGTGCAAATTCCCTCCATATGGTGGATTGACTAGAATTGACATATTGAGACATCATTCCACTAGTATAAATTCCATCTAGATTACTAAATCCTCTCTCCTTAATATCTTCAAATCAAATCTCTCAATTCCAAATGGAAATTTAATTCCATTGAAAGAGTTTGGAGAATAAGGTTTGATCATGTGTTGATGGCTATCATTGAGCCAAAAAAAAATTTAAAAAAATTGTACGGTAATTTTTACCAAGATATTCCAATTGGTACTCACCTATTTATCTTGATTTGCCTCACCCTATATGATATGTGTGAAAACACCTAAGATTTTCAAAACATATTTTTTAGTTTTGGAAACTATTCAAGTCTACCTGGAAATGGATTCACAGCCTCTTCGAACCCTTGTATCTAGATATGTTTAAATGGAAGATGGTGCTTTTAGGTGACCCAATTATTATTTTACAAAATTTATAGAAATCGGACGTATATCTTGGGATGAAATTATATTTTAGGTTTTGAATAAAATAAATTATATTGATTTTTATCAAGGATACTTTGGATGATATTTTTCTATAGCTAATAAAATTAATGTGTTATCTAATTTTATGTTCCAAATTCAAGTTCAATCCAAGAAAGTTAATCTGGACCTTTTCCACATTTTGACCCTACTTGATCAATGGGGTAGTACCCCTTATGTAGCTAGTAGAGTTTTGCCAGAATCACCACATCTTTGGTCACCTCCACGGGACCATAGGCATGGTCTCTAAGGGAGGACCCAATCATTTAGGAGATTCTATAGTGGCTTAGGGATATGTTTCCAATATCTAAGTTTGGGCCTTGAAATTAAAGGCTAGGGAGATGCTAGCAGTAATGGCTTAGTTAGCAGAGGTGGTAGCATTAGCTAGGATGGTAATAGTGGTGGCACTGGCTCGGATGTTAGTAGTTATGGCACTGAATGGGATGGCAATAGTGGTGGCACTAGTTAGGATGGTGGAGGAGTTGTTGTTGGTCTTTCTAGGTAGTCTGCAACACAGTATAGAAAATTCATTAATTTAGCCTTCTCTATTTCTTTTTTTAGGCCATATAATTCTAAGGTTAAATATAAAAAAAATAAAATGGACTATTAGGACCTTGTATCTAAAATTATAAACACTCCGACTAGTGGTGGCCACAGTAATTAGGGGGATAACCTTGATGATCCTTCTTTGATTTATTTTCTATATTCCTCTTCTACCTTTCATCTTTGTTCCTATTTATTGGTTTGATTTGTATTTAATGGATCCTTTTTATAATTCCTTATTTCTCTTTTTTGGTTCAAAAGTATCTCAAATTTTATTATGTTAATAATGCAATTTCTTTACATTGACCGATATAATTCTCATAATATGAATTCCTCCACTCACATTTTTATATAAATAACATTTTTATCATATTATTTTATTAATATAATTCTAAAATATTTTCAATAAAATAAAATTAACGAACTTTCTAAGAAAGGATGAGCCACGACCCATTATCATGCCAAATAATTTTTAAAAGAATCTTAAATGTTTTTATGACTCATAATATTTTACACTATTATCAAATTAGTATTTGAATTGAGATAGTGTTTGTTTTGTTTCATTTATTTATTTAGGGAGGTGAGGGGTGGTTGGAGGAAAGGAGGATTACCTCTTTAGTCATTCAATTTTTTTATAGTTCATATTTAGTAAAGGCTAATTTAGTTTTATATAATACATATAAATATTTTATTTTTATGGTAGTTTCCACACTTTTAACATAAATTAATCATGGTCTATACAATAGATATAAATATTATACTTTTATGGTCATTCGTACTTTTCATGCAATTCTAAAAAAATCGAGGTGGAAACTTTATACACCAGCCAAGATTTAATTATTGATAGAAAACATAACACTTTACTTACATAATTGAATTAATTTAACATTAATAATATTAAAAAATAAACATACCAATAATTTTCTTAAATATCATATCATGTTATATGTAGAATATTGTAATTACAAAATAAAATTGTAAACATTTTTTTCCCAGATACAATTGGGAATATACACTCAACTGATGTGTAAATAGAAAATTTAAAGTTTAGATTATAAAAATAAAATATCTGCTTGCTAAGAACTATATGGAATTGTGCGTGCAATTAATAAAACATTTTCACATTACACTTGAGTGTAAGACATCATAAGGTTTAACAATTTTCTTATCATTTCAATTTCAAAATTAAGAATTTTTTAAAGCTTTGTAAATGTTTTTCTTATGTGCGATTTTAATTTCTTGTTAGATACGGTTTGTTCATCTTTCTTGGTGTCAATTCACTTCTATTTAAGAGATATCTAAATTGTCAAATTATAGAAAAAAAAAAGTTTTGGAAAATTGACATAGATTTTGCATTCAATTTTTTTATGTTAAAAGATATTTGTATCAAAATTTGGATTCAAAAAATTATGTTTTTTAAGAGAAAGGTTCCAATAATAATATACCTACGAATAGTGGAACATGATTTTTGGTTAGAAATGCTCCCTTGATAAAACATATTGGTGTGTATAAATATTAAAGTGCACCAGTAATAGTTCATGTGATATTTAATACTTATTCAATATTTATTTTATAAAATTTAAAGTAACCAATCACATTTTGATAAATAAGATTCAAGTATTGATATTCTAATGTATAGCTTTTGGTATTCCAAAAGTTGAGTTTTTGTCATAGATTTAAAAAATGTATAATGAGTTAAACCTTGAAACCTTATTTAAAAATAGTTAAGATGACATATCAAAATGGGTAAAATTTTTGGAGTCTATTATGATATTATGGCACCTTAATTTGTTATCCAATCCTTTCCCCTACCAAAAAAGAAAAAAAAAATCTGAGCAGGGTTTTGGAATGCAATTATTATGCATGCAAAGGTGTGCAATTTTTAATGTGAAGATTTGTTACGTTAAGAATTAGCATTAGTGTTATAAATCTGAAATTTGAGACCATCTATGTCAAAATTTTAAAAACTTGAAACACTTGATTCTTGTTTTCATATTTTATCTTAAAAATATATATTTGTTTAAGTATAAATTATATTTTAGTTTATTGATTACGTCAATATATGTACCTTATAATGATAGTTAGAGGTGGTGGTCACGATAAAGTGTAAAAATGATTACCTTAAATTTGATATCTATTTGATTGGGATAGATTAGCTTTCTTCTTTATTAGAGAAGAAAATTGAAAAAATACAATATTTTTTAAACACAATGGATTTTGAAAAATTTTAAATTTTTTATTTAGTTTAGCATAAAAAATTTATCAAGACTAATAAAGTGGTGCAACTAGATTGAGACAATCTATCATCAATTAGAGTGAGTTTATGAATAAAGTGATGGAGTCATTAATCATTTTGGAACCTTTTATGATGGGAAAAACTATGTGACGATTCTAAAATTGGTACTTATCGAAATTGATACACATAATAAGTGGTTGTTTCTTTTATTAGCATTTGCAAATAATTTCAATAGAAATAATGACGATGAGAAAATTTTCAATAATTCATGAATATGATATTCATAAAATAATACATTTGGAATATTAAAAAATAATGTCTATAATAAAAAATTAAACTTAAAAATGAAGTATATAATAAACAAATTAAACACACAAATATAAATGCCAAATAAAAGTTAAAAAACAAAAAATAATATTTTTAATTTAAACATCATCAATTTCTATAATTTTCCAAATAATTTATCTATAATTTTTCTAATTTCTTCATTTTTATAATGTTTTTACTATAATTTTCCTAATTACCTCTAATTTTTACTAATATACAAATTTCCATCAATTTCTTAATATTTTAACTATTTTTTCCAATTTTAATTTATTTACCCTAATTTAATTTTAATTTATTTAAATTTACCTCAATTTATCTAAGTTAAACTAATTTCTATAAATTTTACTAATATCTCTCATTTGTCCAATTTATTTCTAACTTTCCTAACTTTTATTTTATTTTTTTCAAAAATATTACTCTAAATTATCTTAATTTTACATAAATTTTCTATAATTTTTTTAATTTCCTCAAATTTATATTGACATTTAAAATTTCACTTATTTCTCTATTTATCTAATTTTACCCTAATTTCTCCATTTTTAATATTTTTTCCCTCTATTTCTTTACTTTTTCAATGATGTCTCTCATTTTCCTAAATTTTTACTTAGTTTAGTTTAATTTATTTAAATTAATCTAATTTTCTTGAATTTCACATTTATTGTTATGATTATCTCTAATTTATTTAATTTTATCCTACCTTCCTTCAATTTAAACAATCTTAAATTTTCATTTATTTATCATATTTTTAATATAATTTTATTAATTTTATATTAGAATTTAAATTTGTATTAAGATTTTGGATAAATTTTTGTGAAGTTTACACATAATTTATGTTACAATATAAATTGATTAAATAAAAATTCAAATACATAATAATAAAAAATTGATTCAATCAATAATACAAATTGCACTCGTGTAACAATCAGATTATTTAAACTTTATTTAATATATATATATATATATATATATATATATATATATATATATATATATATATATATATATATATATATATATATATTTTAAAAAAAATCTACCACCAACATAGAATTAATGTCTATATCCATTAAAATTTAAATAAATAATATTAAAATGAATTGTCATTTAAATATTATCAAAATTTAAATTTATTGTTTAAATAATTTACCCATCAAGTAATGTGTAATATTATTTTTTAATATAATTTTAAAAATGTTTATATTACAATTTATATCTTTATATTTATTGGTGTAATAATGTAAAATAAAAATAAAAATGATAATTTAAAGTGTGTGTGTGTGTGTGTGTAATGAGAAAGATTAATGTAATTTATCATCAAATAATTTATTGGGATAAAGTTGTTAATTAAAATGAGATCTTTCAATTAAAAAAATATAGTTTAGAAGGTATACTCTCAATATAATTTAATGATCTCAAACATTTTTGGTAGAAAGTTTTGAATTTGTCTTTGCTAATACTAATCATAATTTATTTTGATGATGATTACAACTGTTAATGTATATAAAAGAGATTTTTTAAAAATTTATTTTATAAAATATTTTTTTAGATTCAGTTTTTTTATAAAAAATAATTGATAATCATTTTTATTTATATTAATTTTTAGCTTTTTCTCAATTAAAAAATAATAGTTTTTAAATCTTTTCATATAAAATGTTTAAGAAAAAATAAATCAAACTAACATATATTTAAATTTAAAATAAAATTAAAATAAAAATAAATTTTAACTTTTTAATTGACAAAAAAAAAAAAATCCCAGAAAATCAACTACTATAATTAAATTAAAAAATTAATTGTTTTGATTTAAAAGTTATTAAAAATAGTTAAATTATCTTATAAAATCATACGGTGGGCATGTTAAGCATTATTGACGTTAAAGTTTGTTATTAGTCATTAACGATCCGAATCACTAATTTGAAAAACAGATCCAAACCTTGGGAATAAAAGAACGCAATAGCTAATCATCAATTTATTCCATCTCCATCTCCATCATCTTCATCATCTTTAATAGCGGGTGATGGGTTGTTTGTTGGTGATTAGCTATTGCGTTTCAAAGTGGCGAAAATTTGGAATTAATTGAAAACAGTCAAAGCACGCGGCTCCTTTCACTCGTTTTTTTGGATCAAAATATCTCAATGGAAGTCATGAAAATGTAAGTGCCCGTCACATGAATTTCTGGGCTGTCAGCTTGTTTACATCTTCATTGAAGACTCAAAAGAGATATGATGTGCAATCTTTTCTTCAGTCAGACTTTGTACGAGGCGGGCCTGTAATTTGTTAGTCACCTAAAAATTATTCCCCGCATTACATGATCCTAAGACCACGTAATCCTACCATGTGGATGTTGCGGATCTTCCATTAAAATTATGTTAAAATTGATGACCATCATTGCATGGCATTTTGTGAACTTGTTAAAAAAAATGACGGGCACATAATTACCATCATTTAAAAAAATTATAAGGGCACATTATGATGTTTGTGACATGAGATCTTATGTTTATGCCATGTTGATGATAAGGATATTCAATTAATTTAAAAAAAAATTAATGTCATTCATATCAAATCACTGAAAGTGATCCCAAGAATTGCATGATATCTAGATCACGTGATGTTTTCATATGTAGACATTGTGGATCTTCCATTCAAACTATTGTAAAATTGATGGTCATCAATTCCAATTAGTACACGATATCTTTTGAACCAAGCACTAATTCAACCTACCACTTATACAAAGAATTCATCTTATTAACTTGAGATTAAATTTGATAGACACACAATTGTCACCAATCCAAAAAATTATGAGGATATGTGAACAATGAAATTCATGCCATGAGACCCCATGATCATGCCATGTGAATAAGATGAATTATATTCATCTAAAACTAAATTTGACATTATTAAGACCATCCCAAAAAATGATCATGTGCACTGCATGACCCTAAGACCACATGGTCATGCCATGTGAAGGTGAGGATACCTCATTCAAACTACCTTAAATTTGATGGCCATCATTTTCCATCAATTTATCATAAATTCATAGAAATATACTCCATTGAATGGTTAAGAAAATTGGTTTCACAACTAACTCTGACACTATATTGATAACTAACTTCATTCTCTTACCAAAAATATTAGAATCTTTACATATTTGTTTTCACATCCAAACATATGGTAACATAATGTTTTGCCAAAAATGAAAGTCAAAATTCATTTTAAGAATGAATTATAAATAATCATGTATGATTGCACTTTGTTTCAAGTGAAATAAATTAATTTCCTATAATTTAATTTATCTTTAGATAATATTTTAGATATTATACATTACGAGACCATCTAAATCTATTCCTAAAAATAACAAATATTTATTTTACAATGTAAGCCTAAAGTCACTAAAACCCTAATCTTATGTTAAAATAAATTAGTCCATTTCAGCATTTCCTTCCATATTTATGGATAAAACTTTGAATAGATGGTCTCAATATATATTTTGTGTATTAAAAAAAATAATACAATAATTTTAATGTTTAGTAAAAATTGTTGGACATGAAATAGGGCATGGTAAAATCATAAAGTATAATATAAAGACACATGTGTGAAGTATATAACTTTGTCTTTTTTATAAACATTTTTATGTATTCAGACTTATAAATTTAAACGGGTAATAGAAGAATGTGAATCTAGTCTTTCCTTTTGTATCTCGAAAGACTAGAATGTGAAGAGATAGTGGGTTGTAAAAGGCTATATATAGTGCTTTACTAAAATATATATGGTTCCAATGTATTGATAGAGATTAATAAAATCATTCTGATATCATTTTTTATAATAATCTTTTATGTATGGTTAGTACACAGTAAGTAGTTTATTTGTTTTTAATATGTTTATCATATATTATGTTGTTTATGTTATGCCTTTTGTCACAACCATGTTCTTCTTACCTTATATGTGCAATTTCAGATGTAAATGATGGATTATAAATCTATAATGCCATTTATGGTTTCTATTTACTCTCTACTATGCAAATTATCCCTCTAATTAACATATTATGCAGTATTTCTAGGAACCACTGCTAACAATGGTGATGTGAGTGTGGAACCATTAGATCAAATATGTTGAGATGGTTACCAAGAGAAAGTGATATAGAAAGATTGTTGGATGAAAGAATCTAGTATTTCATAGAATTATAAGCAAGGAGAGTTGGAACAACTATGAAGGAGATTATCCTAGAGTACATCAATGGTGAAATCTATGAAATCTTCTATTGTGAGTTGTCTATATTGTTAGCCATATGGCTAGCTAGGTTGGAATACTATTGCTTCAGCCCAAGGAGGATAGAGCTTATAGTTTAGACATAAGAAAAATTAGATAGACTATGCAATATAGATATAGACTAGTCCTAATTAGTAGATTATTGGATGAAGACTACAATTGATAATGATATTATGAAGTTTATAGTGTAATAATACGTAACTTTGTAGACTATGTAAGATTGGTTCATTGAAAAAATCAATGGGAATTTTTTACAGTGATTACCTATGTTGATAAAAATGTTTGTTATGGAAAAGGCCATGGTGTCTACTCCAATCAACATGGAGTAGTCACTTCAGACACCATGGGGGTGTGTGTAAGATGAAGTGAATGATGAAGAGATAAGTAAAATAAACTTGAACCTAATCCCAGAAAATAGAAGGAAAAAAGACTTAGAGTGAGAAAATTTTGGGACTAGAAAGGGAACTGTGACAACAAAGAAGGTTTAGTAAATTAAGAAACCTAAAAGTAATTGTGGATAGGATTAGGAGTATAGCAGAAATTGTTAGAGCTAGAAATATGCAAGAAGAAAATGATAGAGATGAGGAGATTACTCAAAGCAAAGGGTTCTTAAAGCATGTAGAAGGGCAATATGAAGAGGAAGATGTAGATAGTAATGATGTAGATATGGAGGTAGAATAGTCAGAGGAAGAACATAGGCTAACATTAAATCAATAAGAAGGTAGAGGTAAATCACAATTAATGAAAGGGTTTCTATCTAGACCCAGGGAAGAAAATTCTTGGGAAGAAGTCAAATTCAAATGCATAAATATGGGAGGTTCAAGTTTAAAATTCACATAATTTCAAAATAGAAGTCAATAACTTCAAGAGTATGCATCCCCCTAGCCTAATTTATTATTTGATAGAATAAAAAGTGTAGATAAAGAGGAAAATACAGACTGGTTTGATTCTTTTATAGACAAGTTTGAAAAGATAAGTGAAAAAATAAAGCAAACAATAGATAAGAGACAAACAAAAGAAGCAAAGTTCCTATTTAAGATGCCTAAAAATTCTAGTGTCCAATGAACAATGTGTAGTCAGTAGTGCATAACCAACAATGCACTATCACAAAAAAGTCATAGTCACCGCTGTGTAGTTACCTTCAGTCATAGTTGCTACCATTAAAAAACCTAGCATAATAAATATAATTTCCCCCCTATGTCATTGACTGCATATATATTTCATTCTTTAATACCCTATGATGGGTCTAAAAACCTAGAGCAATATCTATTAACTTACTACATGAAATAAAATGTTAGAGAAATAATAATAGATGACATCAAGAAATGCAAACTCATAGGGGATTTATCAGGATGAGCCCTAGAGATCATTTGTAAAAGGGATGTAAACACCCTAGACCTTGTGCAAGTTAAAACTCTGGTAATAGAAAAATATAAATTAAAGAGATGCACAATGAAACCTTTCAGGATTTAGAGGAAATTCAACAAATATTGGAAGAATCAATTGTAGAGTATGATCAGATATTTTTTGACATCATGAAAAAAATTGAATTCATTCTACGAAACAAAAATAAGGATACTTGGTTCATAGAATGACTATGACTAAGAATTATATTTATCATTACATAGACTCAGTATGTGATTAACACTAATGTTTGGTCTATTGCCTTGTGAGTAGAGAAAATAGATGACTATGGAGATTCCCCCATAGCTAATTCTAAAGTTGAGGCAAATATAGATGCTTTCATGAGAATAATTGATGAAATGCATGAAAATTATAAATAAGCCCAAAATAGGCCTATGGTGCACAATGTACGGATGAGAAAGACATCATAGAAATGATTATCCTAAGCTTAACCATGAATTTTGTGAGATATGTAGGGTAGTAGGGCATGAAAATTCTAAGTACCATCTATTAAAACAATAAAAACAAAAATCATAGGGTTTATTCTATAATTTTTGTAAATACACAAACCATGATAAAAGGAATTGCCAAGCATTACAGGAGTTGAAGGAAGATATTTTTAACAATGTCTTCACACTTGCAACATGGTAAGTACCAATTATAAAGCAAGTAATTCTAGGACCATAAGTGGAGATGACTAGTGCAAATCAAGATAGTCTAGGATGGATGCATTCATTACCTCAATATCAAATGCCTTCATCACCACGGTTTCTACCATAGGGTCTGGCTAGCTATAAAAACACATCAACTCCATCATAGCATTGCTCTAGTCACTATGTGAAATCATGGACCAACATGAACCTTCAGCAATAATAAGTAAATTATGATCCAAGTTCCCATCAACACTAATATGAGGGGTATAATGTGCATCTAATCCAAAAAAGAAGGTATGTTGGATAACAACAAAAAGGTTGGGGATACTAGAAAAATAGAAAACACTATAGAGGGGGAAAGAGGGGTGAATATTAGAATTAATTGTCATAACAATGACAATAAAAAAGCCTGAATACCTATGGAATTTTATCTATGCGGTGCATACATCCATTATATGAGGAATTAACCTACCAACCTATAGATACAAATATATAGAATATAATACAAAGTTGGAGGCCAACATCAAACAAAATATTGTCTAATATTAGACAAATAAAGGAAAGAGAAGCCAATGCACAACATAAATATGATCAATGTGTAACCAAACGGAAATGCATTTGTGTAAGTAGTCACCTAGTAACAAAGAGTCGATCAAGGATTAATCATTTTGGAAATGCCATAGGATCAGGGCATTAGAAAAGTGCACCAAGATAAATATCCTGATCCTACTACAAAAAATAATTTCATGTATCAAGTTGCATAGGTCTTGTAAGATATCCAATAGTAACTAGCTCCTAAGGCTGATAACATAAGCATTGATGCCCAAATATATGGATAAATTATCAGGATCTTGAGATAGGAGGGTGTTGAGAATAATTTGACAAACCTAATCAAGTTACATAGTACACTGTGCAATGAAGATATCTCCCAAAACATCACTAATCTCCTACATAATCTTCTGAAGTGCATACAAGGAGGTCAAGAATATACTAATAAGGTAGTCTGGTAAGTTAAAACCAAGAAATATTGGGATGTTAATTCTTGAATGGATATTGAGTTGGCTTGATATGAGATTCCAAATGTAGTATTTGATTTTGATAACATTGTTAATATTATCCCATGATCAACATGGGAAGCCATTGTTTGACCAACCTTGAGCTACAGTCTAGTTACTCTTAGTGTAGCAGATTATGGTTGGGTCAAGCCTATCATAAGTTTAGAATATGTTGAAATTAAAGTGGTTAAACTTAGCCTATGAGGAGATTTTGAATTCATTGACATGAAGAGAACATAAACTCATTACCCTGCCTCAATCAATAATAAATGGGCTTATGATGGATAAACAACCATCAATATTATGTACAAATAGCTAGAAGCACATAAAGGGGATAAAATAGTGGTCATACCCCTAAATATGTTTAATCAAAAGGCATACATTATTCCAAAAGAGATAGAGTCCCCTTATTCCTATGTGGATAATAGTTGGCTTAATGTTAGACCAGATAAAAGTCAAAATAATTGGTGACCTATAAAGTATTAAGCTGGGAAATTACACACTGCATGTCAAGAAGAGTGACCAATATATAAATATGTTATAATAAAGTCTCTGGCTAGGTTGGTTCATATAGAAGAATGTGTTTCTCCATCAGTGCAGTCTCTAAAAAAGTATAAAGTAGAATTCCTATATAATACAGGTGAAATAATAATGGATTACATAGAGCATACTCACAAGGGTGTTCTACCATGGGAATCAACATCATCCATAAATGGTGACTCAAACACTCACATGTTGAACTCAACTCATAGAGATCATGAGTTATGACCTTTGTGCATGGTGTTCATTGTAGAATTCTAGATACCTCAATAATTTGAAATATAGGATCTCAATCCATTTATATTGAGGCATGAACACCATGTACCATAGGTGGATCAAAGAGTTAGAACACTCAAATATGCACTAAAAGTAGCTTTTATGACTTGGTGGGTAGTCCACAAAAATCCTAAAATTCATTGGGAGGAAGCATGCAAGTTATTCTTTGCAAGGTTTCAACTACCATATACTATAAAATCATAATGGATTTTTTTCCAAGAAGGTCAATGCCTTGAGTTTCACATTCATT